>OY992530.1:205715368-206245692 GCA_963921185.1 Dasysyrphus tricinctus | reverse complement strand
ATTTCAAAGCAAAGACAGTTTATTTTGTACTTAAGAAATATTTCTGCCTCTCTTATATATAAATTTGTATGCTCTTTTTCATTAAAAAACAATTCTGGCAGAAGCCTGGTGCAGTAGGTACCTGGATCTATAATGGAATATAGAAAAAAAGGCTTTGAAAACTCCATACCAGCTCCAATATATTTCAAAAACACACACAATAGTTTTAACAAAAGCCATATGTATGTCCACCTCTCCGTTATCTGAATCCTAATACTCTATTTTGTTAAAACAAAACTATAGAAGACATCTGTTGCAGTACTTGGATTTATAACGGAATTTTGAAAAAGGGCTTTAAAAAACTCCATACAAACTCTCCTGTATTTCAAAAACAAAAATAAAAACAGTTTCAACTAAATCAGTATGTCTGCCTCTGTATATGTAAACCATACTCTTTTTACTAACTCCTGGTAGAGTACCTGGATTTTTAAATGGAATTTTAAAAAAAAGGCTTTGAAAAAATTACATAATTCATAAAATTAATAAAATTCCAATAATTATAGCAGAAACCTGGATTTATAACGGAATGTTGGAAAAACGCATTGAAAAATTCCATACAAATTTAGTTGTGTTTAATAAAAAATTATGTGCAGATACTTGGTGCAGTACTCAAATTTGTAACGAAATTTTTTAAAAAAATTCCATGCAAGAAAATACACTCCTCTTTGCATTGACAACAGTTTTTTTTTTCTTGTCGGCATGGATTTCACCACATATTTGCAATTATTTCTAGCTTTTTGTTTCAAATTGACACTTGAATTTTTCCTTTCTTTAGTTACTGTCAACTTTTTTTTTAGATTGCAAATTTTGCTTCCAATCTTATATGTTCAGCATACTCTCATAATTGTCTGAAAAGTATGAAATGGAGCTTAATCTGGTTGATAAATAAGTTTTCCAGCAGCAAGAAATTTGTGCACTATTACTCTAAGCAGGAGTCCGATACAGTCTTAGGGCCTGGTTCCGTTGTGAGCGGCAGAGCGGCAAAGATCTCTGATCATGCCTTCAACTGTTTTGAAGTCATGATAAAATTGGAGTTTTTCTAATCACCAGATATGTAGAAAATTCATTGCTATATATATTTCAAGAGGTTTCAGTTCAAATTAGGTATGATGTTTCAATCTCATGAACCCCCCCAAGCTGAATTCCTGGATCCGCGCCTGTGGTGGATCTTGTAAAGAGTTTAGAAAGACGAAATTTTTTTTACTGGGATATTTTCCAAAATGGAGTTTCGAGACCCCGCAGCCGTTTTTAGGTAAAAAAAAAAAACAGCACAATTCGAGATTGGTCAGGAAAACCAATTTAATTTGCGTCAAAATGTTTCATAATGTTATATTTTGGCTTTCTTTGAAAATGAGAAAATAATCGAAAACATCTAGAAAATCGATCTATTTTTCGGGGTGATTTAGTGTAAAAATGTATATCATGATATTTTGACAAGCAGATCTTAATGCGATTTTCTTAGCAACAGGTTACAAAAGCAAAAAAAAATCATTTTTAGTTACTGTGTCTGTGACCTCATATAATATTGGTTTTTCAGACCGCTTTTTCAAATTGAGGTTTTTTTTTAACCTTAAAACGGCCGCGGGGTCTCAAGATTCAATTTTGCCAAATGTCCCTGAACAAAAATTACTTTTTTCTAAGACCTTTACAAGATCCACAATACACAATTTGGAATATAAAAATAAAAAAAATTCCGACACCCTTAGTACTCAAATCTGTATTCCCATTTCTTCAAACACACAAGTATTAGAGTATCAGCTTTATAGGCATGCAACTCAAGCCCAAAAAGTATTCAAATTAGGGAGAAACTGGTACATGCGAGATAAAAGTTTCTAGCAAAGATTATTTGAAAATATATAATATAAGAGTACTATAGCCAAAAATTACTAAGAATTACAGTGGCGGAACATGCTCGAACCGTGCTTTAAAGGTCCGTGCACACTGTTGTCTTTTGTTTCATTATTAACCCACTAAAACTAGAAACATAATCCGACAAAGCTGATTTTTTATGAAAGTCTTTATTTTGATGTCTTGAGCATGTCCTGAATAGTATTCTTATAACTCAAAAACTTTCTTGTGAGGGGGATAAAAAGTGGTAAATAGGTTTTATTCCGTTTTTTTTTAATTTCTCGAAAACTTTCAAATAATCAAGGAAAAATGTCGATATAAAAATTAAGAATTATGAAATTGCGCTTAAAAACCAATAGTTTCGGAGTTATAGGCTGAATTATGTCTCTGTCAAAAATATGACTTTCACATTTCCTTATTTCTTAAAGTCGGGGCGTTAAATATTAAAACACCAAAAGTTATTAGGTTGAAATGACAGGTAAGTTTGGCGGTGAACGCATAACCAAAATATGAATAAGAGTCTGTAGGTGCATGCATGCGTGACCACCTGTTCGAAAATTACCGGTACAGTGCCAAAATTTAACGCCTAGGTACACAAAAATGTACCGAAATCAAATTCGTGTACCTACCGAAATTTATTGTTAAGAGTGTCAAAATCCCCAGTGGACGAAATTAATTAAAAAAACTTTGCCTTTAAGAGTCGGCAAACCCGGACGAAAGAGAGCAAGAACGGTGCGGGATGAACGGAAAATTACGGAAATGTTAATAAAACATAGAAAAAAGCCAAGAAGGATATTAACACTTTTGATCCGGGAGTCGGAAATCAACATTACAGATACGACGACTCGACGATGACTCCATGTCGTTTGATGAAAGAAATGTGATTTTCTTGCCACCGTCTAGCAAATAAGCTGATTCTTACAAAAACTATGTGGGAATAACGGTTTAAATGGGTTAAAAAACAAACAGCCAATTATTTTGTGCTTAGCTTGTTGAAAACGTTTATCCTTCACAGTTTTTGTTATAATTGACTTTTTGCTAAATACCTTGTTAAAAATTTGCAAAAATAGAAATTTCCCAACACAAACTTTTAAAAACTTCAAAAATGAAAATAGAAATGGATTAACCTAAAAAGAAATATGAAGTCCATCTTTGAAAAGCTTGCTTTTTTTGTGGCTGGAAATAATTTGATCATCCACTGTATTCTTTTGTTTTTGATATCGAATACAAGGTCTGGCACTCTGGCAGGAAAGCAGCGGCTTTTCAATTTTTGTGTCAGGGGTAGGTACAATCACTTAAATTCATTTTTTAAATTGAAAATGATGCTCTGTCCAAACTCCAAGGACTTTAATTTTGTAAGCGAACCTTATTTTTTTTTTTAGTCTTGAAATATCTCTGGTGCGCCTAAAATAGTTATATCTTGAGTTCTATTGATTGGATCTTTAAATTTGAAGCCAAAATGACAGAACATTATTTATTTGAAGAAATGAATTCAAGTGGTTGTAGTACATCTACAACATGACACAAAAATTGAAAATACGCTTTTTCCAACTCCTCGTTCCAAACTAAGTTGTCAAACAAATCCTGCTCAACATTTGTATTCGATTTCATGCATGCTCCTTCAGACCCTTCATATTTTTATTTTTATTAAATATGTGTTCACCCCCAAAATTGACACCGGTTCTCAATCTAATATCTATCTAAGTTATAAATTCCAAAAATGTCACCAAAAATTTAAAATAATAAATTTTCACCTTCAGACTTCTAAGTCGAAGACTCAATAACTTAAAAAAATCAAATAACGGTTACCTGCTTTAACGGTGCTAAAAGGCTTCCTACCTAAAGGTTGAGCGTGTGTAACGTTTCTTTTCGTGCTTTTTTTAATAGTCAGGTTACTATTTATTTACATCAGACCTTGCGTCAGATCTATAAGTTTTGGTTTTTATATTAAGTAGTTTTTTGTTTATGATGATGGCCTTGTCATTGCTTTAAGTTTTCGACCTTGAGGGACAACGCAACATTGGAACAAATCGAAAAAAATAGCAAATTTTTTAAAATTTTGAGTTTTTAAACCGATTTTTCTTAAACTATGGATTAAAACAACTTTATTTAAAAAGAAATTTCAAGAATGGATTTCTGTCTTTAAGATAAGCTATAAAACTTCAGTCCAGGTGGTACCCTCAATTTTTATTAATTAGTTTTAGATGTGAAAACATTTTTTTTATGAAATTGACCTTTGCGCCTGAACGGGGGAATATTAACCCCCACTCTAACACGAATTTTTTCTTCATTTGACCCGACCTACACGCTTAAGTATTTTCTTGAATCCTATGCTATAAGCACCCAGTATTTGTTCTATTTGCTTCCAAAAAATATAAATAGTATTGTGTACCACCACTTTTGTAAAAATATTTTTTGAAGCTTTAAGAGCCATTTTTTTCACTATTGCTCAACTTGGGGCAAACTCTCAAGTTGACCAACTTGAGAGTTGACTTCAACTCGAGAGTTGAAACGGAAGTTGAAATTCCTTTTTATTCACTCATTTTTTTCTCAACTCCCGAGTTGAAAATCTAAAGTTCACCAACTTCCGATTTGAAAAAAAATCCCTGGGATATTTGTAAAAATAATTCAAGAACTGTCATTTAATATTTAAATTTGAAACAATTCGGTCAATAAAACACATTTTTTCAAGTTTTGTGTGTTATTTTGTGTCAAATTAGCTTGTTTGAAGCCATTCGGGCAATAATACTGTTTTTTTCCAAGTTTTGTGTGAAATCCTTTTTCAATCTTTGCCAAGAGCGGACGAAATGGCGGCCCACAAATCGTTTCGAATTAAACAAAAATTAGCTACCGGAAACAGAATTCGCTACAACGGTAAGAAGCGTAACTGGAGGCGTACAAAGTTGAAATTGTAAGCGGAGATTTTCATTTCAATGTGGTTAATCAAAAATCCAATAACTACGAGGAGCCGAAATCTGCAGGACACTTCTTCAAATTTCATCTATAGTTGTGAAAGCTATTATTACTTATCCAATAAAGATACGTTTTTAAAAGGAAAGGAAATTTGTTTGTGCATGTGTTCGCCACATCACTTGCACCCAAAAATTCAGATGCAGACTTCCCCAAATTGTTACATACATAAAGCGCTTGAAGACGAACTATCGATCTCGAGCAAAAAACTAATTCTAAGTAATTATTAAATTTGGCTAGGGCTACTATTATATGTAGTGGTGAAGAGGAAACGGTAATCTTCTGCCCAGCATAATGCATATACACGAGGATACGACCCAACATTTGTATTTTGATAAATGAAGAAAAAACGTCATTTCTATGTGAACTCTCAAGTTTACTATGCCAACTTCTGTTTTTTTCGGGAGTTGAGAAAATCTGAAGTTGATCAACTCTAGAGTTGAGAATCGGAAGTTGAAAACGTCAACTTTGAGTGAATAAAAACAAATTCACAAGTTGAAAATAAAAATCCTCAAGTTATGTTCAACTTTGACTGAAAAAAATCACCCTAAAAATGTTTCAAATTTTTTGTTTGAAAATAAAATATTTCAAAAGCAATGTGATCGATTGTTTTCAAATTCGATACCTATGTAAGTGTTTTTTTAAATAATTTAAGAAAAAAATTTACTTTTATGCATAAACAAAGGTATACACCTAGACCTACCTTCCATAAAAAAAGTTTGAAAACCCGTTAAAGACAGTATTTTTTTTTCTCAAAAATGGCTCCTACAATTTTGATTAAGCTTTGTTAGTATGCTTAAAATAGTGCAATCTACTACCAAAAATTATAAAATTTTACACTTAGCAACTATGAGTAGGACCCCTCTTAGAATGTTTTTTTAAATTTTGGATTTTCTCCTTATCAGCCGAACGGATTTTGATTAATTTTTTTCTGTACAAATTTCAACTAAGTTCATATATATTACATATCAAAATTTTCAAAGAAGAAATTTTTGAATTTTTAGAAAAAGTTTCAAACTATTTTTTTTTTTTTTTTGAAAATTCGATATCTCAAAAACGGGTTGACAAATTTGTTTGAAATTTTATTTTGGTATTTATTTAAATAAATACTTAAGATTTGCATACCAAAATTCTTCTTTAAAAATGTTTTAAGAATTTGATACATAAAAATTAATATTTTAAAAAACCGTTCCAACGATTTAAAATCGTTTGCTGTCCATAACAATCATATTTAATCAAGAATTAGAATAACGTTCTTTTTTCACCACAAACTATCAAAAGAGTTATTTTAGCTTTTTCTCTCACAACTTCCTCTTGTTTTTAATATTTATAATTTTCTTAAGCCCTTAGCCTCTTGAACATAGGGCAAGTACGTGCAACCCAGTTGTGCATTTTATAATTTATGAACACAAAGTAAATTTTCATTGTTGAGTTCCTTTTTCTTGTTACTTACTTACTTAAGGTGGCGCTACAGTCCGGGGTGGACCAGGGCCTCAACCAACAAGCTTCTTCCAGCCGGCTCAGTTTCTAGCTAGCTGTCTCCAGTTTCGCACGCCAAGTTGGTTGAGGTCCTCTTCCACTTGCGTGCGCCACCTTTTACGCTGTCCACCTCTACTGCGTTGTCCCACGGGGTTGGATTCAAAGACTTTCCGGGCCGGAGCATTGGTGTCCATTCGCTCTAGATGACCCAGCCATCTCAGTCGTTGGCTTTTCACTTTTGTGGCTAGGTCGGTGTCGCTGTACAGCCCATACAGTTCGTTGTTGTATCTTCTTCTCCATTCCCCATCTATGCAGACGGGACCAAAAATCACCCGGAGAATTTTCCTCTCAAAACAGCCTAACGCATTCTCATCCACTGTTAGCAGTGTCCATGCCTCTGCACCATACATCAGGACCGGGATGATAAGCGTCTTATACAGGGACAGTTTAGTTGCTCGAGAGAGGGCTTTGCTTCTCAATTGCCTTCTTAGCCCAAAGAAACAGCGATTGGCAAGAGTAATTCTTCGTTTGATCTCAGCGCTGGTGTCGTTCGCTGAGTTTATAGCGGATCCTAGGTAGACAAAGTCTCTGACTACCTCAAAATTATAGCTGTCTATAGTGACGTTCTGTCCGAGACGTCGGTGTTGGGTGTCCTTTCTTGTGGACAGCATATATTTTGTTTTGCTTTCATTCACCGTTAAACCCATCTTCTTGGCTTCCTTCTCAATGCTCACAAAAGCACCACTGACATCACGCTTTGTTCGTCCGATTATGTCAATGTCGTCAGCGTAAGCGAGTAATTGGACGGACTTTTGAAAGATTGTGCCTCTGGTGTTGACGTGAGAGTTTTGCACTATTCTTTCAAGAACGATGTTGAAGAAGTCGCATGACAGCGCGTCGCCTTGCCTAAAACCTTTTTTGACATCAATCGTGTCGGTGAGGTTTTTGCCGAGCTCGTCTCTATAGATGCTGTCATACGCGGCCTTGAAATCGATAAAAAGGTGGTGGGTATCGATTTGGAACTCCTGGGTTTTCTCCAAGATCTGCCGTAGTGCGAATATTTGGTCGATGGTGGACTTCCCTGGCCTGAAGCCACACTGATATGGACCTATCAGGTTGTTGACGAATGGCTTCAGGCGTTCACAAAGTACGGCAGAGAAGATCTTGTAGGCGATATTAAGAAGACTGATGCCTCTGTAGTTGGTGCAGTCCAGAGGATCGCCTTTCTTGAGGATCGGGCAAACAATACTGAGGTTCCATTCATCGGGCATGCTTTCTTCCGACCATATTTTACAGATGAGCTGGTGCATACTCCTAACCAATTCATCGCCAGCCGCTTTGAATAGCTCAGCCGCAAGGCCATCAGCTCCAGCAGCTTTATTGGACTTAAGTTTAGATATGGCTATCCTCACTTCGTCAAGATCGGGTGGACGGAATTGTTGGCCTACGTCGTCCAGGTTGAATGGTGCAATTTGCATGGTAGCGGAATTCGGTTCGTCATCGCCGTTATACAATTTGCAGAAATGATTTTTCCATATCCTCAGCACCGACTGCGTTTCCACCACGATGTTCCCCTGATCGTCCTTGCAGGCTTCGGTTCGGGGTTTGTAACCTTGGGAGGTTCTTTTTACTTTTTGGTAAAACTTCCGAACTTCATTCCTGCAGTGGCATCCCTCTAATTCCTCGATCGCGCGCTTCTCATGCTCTTTCTTTTTCTTTCTGAGAAGCTTGTGTTCCTCTTTCCTCTTCTGCTCGTAGAGCTCGCGAGCAGCTCTGGTCCTTCTATGCAGCGCCGCTTTGTATGCCTGTTGTTTGGCTGCATGTACTTGCCGGCATTCCTCGTCGAACCAGGGGTTTCGCTGTGGTGGTCGTGCGAAGCCCAGCACGTCAGAGGCGGCATCTCTGATGGCTTCCTGGCAGTTTTTCCACTGGTTCTCGATGTTTGCAGTTGGCGGCAAAGGACCAGTTAAGAGGGCGCGAGAGACTCGATCGGAAAAGGACCTGGCGATTTCTTGCGACTGTAGCCGTCCGACGTTGAACTTCCTGACAGTATTTCCCTGTTTTGGCTTTGGTCTGGATATCCGTAGCATTACCTTTGCTACAACGAGGTAGTGGTCCGAGTCAACGTTGGCTCCTCGGAACGTTCGGACATCCTTGATACTGGAGGAGTGCCTTGCGTCGATCGCAATGTGGTCAATTTGGTTGGCGGTTGATTGACCAGGAATTCGCCATGTCCCCTTATGAATATCGAGATGCGGGAACTGCGTACTAGCTACCACAACGTTTCGCCCCGCAGCAAAGTCGATTAGCCTGAGTCCGTTATCGGAGGTGGTGTCGTGCAGGCTGTATCTTCCGATTGTGCCACCAAAGACGTCTTCTCTTCCTAGTTTGGCATTAAAATCACCCAAGACAATTTTAATGTCATAGCTAGGGCATTGCTCATATGTCTTGTCCAGGAGCTCGTAGAACTCGTCCTTGGTGTCGTCATCTTTCTCCTCTGTGGGGGCATGCGCGCATATCAGGCTGATGTTGGCGAATTTAGCCTTGATGCGAATTGTCGTGAGGCGCTCGTTCACATAATTGAAACTCAAGACCTCTTGCCTCAGTCTGCCTCTAACAACAAATCCACATCCAAAAAGACGCTGCCCTTGTGGTCGGTAACAGTCACCGTAGTATACATCGCAGTCTTTCAGTTTTCTTTTGCCCGGCCCATCCCATCGCACTTCTTGGATGGCGGTGATGTCTGCTTTGTAGCAGTCTAGGGCCTCCGCTAAATGTTCGGCTGCACGTGGTCTATAGAGAGACAGAACATTCCACGTGCAGATCCGAAGTTCGTTGTCCTTATTTCGTTTGCTTATTTCGTTTGCTAGGTTCGTCAACAGTAAATCCGTCCGTATCCGAGGCTTGTTGATGCTTCGCAACTAAAAATAGCTTTACGTGGCCGGGAAGTCACCCCGACGGCACGACCCCCAACCTGGAGGACCAGACCCTATATATATAACTCCAAGGGCGGGGAGCTGGATTAACCGCTCCTTATAGGCCTGAGCTCCGAATATGTCGTAGTAGCCCGTATAAGGTGTTCACTAAGTAGTTCAGCCTAACTGGAACTGTAGACGCCACCGTTGATTCCATCTTGTGAATTCTTCCGCTGCCGCCTGGATGAAGGAGAAGTGCCTTAGTGGGAACACTCCTCCCCCCCTCTCTCGTTTGCTGCCCCCTAAAACCGTCCACAGGGATTGGAACCCCATCTTCAGTTAAAGGTACTAGGCACCCGATGTTCACCGCGGGGAGGTGAAAGTAGGAGTTGATAGACAGAGGTTCGCTTTGAAACAAAGCTTGTGGACGCTTGTGTCCTCTTGAATGCACATGTCTACCCTTTGAACATCCTTTTTCTTGTATTACTTGCGTCAATAAATTTCCTCATTTGTTTCCTCTCAACAAAAACAATATTATTTTAAGTCGCTACTCATGAAAAGTTAATGTATCAATTATTTTAATGTGTTCTCTTGTGTATTCTGTTGTGCTTTATTTTGTTTTTAACTTGAGACGCACGAATCTCAAGCGGGGTCTTACCTTTTTTAGTGTTCTTGTTCTTTTATGTGAAGCCAAACAAAATAGGTATAGTTTGTGTTTTTATTTTATTAAATTTTATTAAACATTTATTTAGGTTCAATTTGGTTCTTATCACTAATTTACATTCTTATTTTTATAATTTGAAAAAAAAAGATTCAGAGTTTCTTAACTTAGTTGAATTCAAGATTTGGAAAAGGTTTAGTACTTCAAAAATACAAAAAAATAGAAACGAATTAGAATTTCTTAATATGACTCGACGATGCGGCGGTCCGATTCTTAGTGCCGGATATCTGCCTCGCTACCCGACTCGAGTACACACACAAAAAAAACATGTCACCGACTCCGAAGTGTGCCTGTGCACCGCTGGGAGTAATGCACGTTTTTTGTGTCAAGAAAAAAAATGAAATTGGATAGTGTGGATTGGAAAAAAAAAGAGTGCATTTGGATTTTGGAGGTAATTAACAATGAAAGTGATGACCTGGGAATTATAAGTGGTTTGGAGTTGGGCAATTAAAGGAAATGATGAATATGGAATTTTAATTGGTTCAGAGTTGAACAATAAAGTAAATGATGAATATGGAATATGGAATATTGGTCAATCGAAAGGAAATGATGACTGTGGGAATTTGAAGTGGCAATGGTTACAATTGAAAATGAATGGATGGGTCATGAAAGGGCATGAGAAATGGAAGTGGGTGAGGAAAAGACGTTGGAGGTTGTGAAGTGTGTACTTTACAACACCTCCCCCCTTAAGAACGAAACTTGTACCTTGGAATGGTGCGAGTTTCGGCTTTAGATGATGGAATAGGAAGTGAACGAGAAAGTTTAGATGGGGCTAGACGAGGTGTAGGTATTGGTAATGGTTCTGGAATTTGTACGTTTATGGTTTGGACTGGGTCTGAGGTTTTTATTTCTTCTAATGGTAAGCAATTCGATATTTTGTTGGTGCTTACTAAAGTTTTATTTTTATTTCGCATGAGTAATATGATTATAACCATAAGTATGGCGGAAAACATTGCAAGAAGGAACACTATTATCATATTTTTATTTTCGTGATCGACTTCAGAATATGTGAACTTGGAGTTTTTTATGTTTTCTATATCTTTACTGATGGAATTAAGGTCATCAATCTGGTTATGTATATTGAAGGACTTTGTCACGTAACTGGGAATTTTCTCAAATTGTGGTTGTGTTATATTAAATGAAAGATAAGGATTTGATGAAATAAAGTTGAGATTGGTTTTTGTTTCGAAATTTGTTTTGGAGTTAATGGATTGGTACCTAGTGTTTGCGATACAGTTCGGTTGGATTTTAAGAATACCGGTTGCATTTATGTTTATTTGAGAGTTAAGATTTTGGCATTTAATAATAAGATTTTCTGGATTTGGGGAAACGAAAATCCAAGAATTGGAGTCTGCTAGCTGTAGGAAAATAGGGTGATATATTTGCATTAATTGAATATAGCAATTACTTATTTCACTTGGAAGAATGGAAAGTAAATTCAGTTCGCAGGCACTGCTTGATGAGGTGAAAAGGATTGGTGCGTTTCTTTCGCAAAGATAATTATTTTTTGAAGTTGTTTGACATTTGTCTATGTCATGTTTATCATAGAGAAAATACGATTGTTTTTCTGAGTCTACGATAAGAAAAGGTTTTTCGGGTATTATAATTCCATACGTTTTGTTTTCGATGAGATTTGGTATACTAGTCATTTTATAAACGTTATAGGTTTTGGAAGAAGTAAGAGGGATTCTTAATACGAAATTAATTTGGTTTTCAATGTAGTAAACATGAGTTTCTAAGAGATTAAAAAGTGTATCTATATATTGTTCTTGTAGAGGAAGTGGTAAACGATTTTCTTCTGGAAGGAGTAACTGTACTTTTTTAATTTCTTCAGTGAGTTTAGAAGGATCAATAAGGTATGGATGAAGTTTTCCATGAGCTGCGGAGTAAATAGCGTTAAGAAGGTGATCTTTTGTTGAATAGTAATATTCTGATAAAGAGTTGAACATTGTGAAAAGTTCATTTAGTTGAAGGAAGGATTTATTAATTATGTTATTATTATTTGAGTTTTTGTTTAATTGATTAATGATTTTATCGGTTTCCTTAATTTTTTCTTTTATTTTAATAATTTGGTCGTTTGTAAGATTTAATTGGTGGATGATATTTTTTGATATCGAAATTTGTTTTTCGTGTAATTGGGATTCGTAATGTTGTTGTTGGTTAAGTTTATTTATGTGTCGAGAAAAAGTTTTTGCATCCTCGTCGTCGAGGGTGCCAAATAGTTGTTTGGATATAGAACCAATAGCATTTATTAATCCTCTCTTTTGTAATCTAGGTTTTATGGTTGTACCTAAGTATTTGTTAATAATTTGATCTTGAGATTTTATTCGATCAAGTATTAAAGTAGATAGGGTAGGAAGTGATTCGCATTGGGATGGGAGTTCGTGAGAAGAGAGAAGTTGCTTACAAGTAGATAGAATTTTGTCATAGGTAAGTAAAATAGAACTATATTGTGATTTGAGTTCGGTAAAGTTAGTATATATGACTAAATTCCAATGGTTAGAGAAGAGCTTAAGGTTACCAACGTGTTCGTAGTATATTCCAGTCTTGTTTTTCAAATCGACGATTTCATATGGTTGCTCGTGGTTGATCATCATTGGGTCACTCAGAATTATGTTACAGATGAGAATTACGAATATTAGTTTCTCCATTTCTGGAAAGAATATTGAGATTGAAGATTTTGATTAACTTGAAAAAATTTTTAGTCTATTGTTGTGGACTTTAACTATTTTATTTTTAATTTTAATTTCGGAGTTTACTCCTGACTTGGATAAGATTTCGTAAGGTCCTGACCAAAGAGGAAGAAGCTTTTTGTTTTTATTTTTTGGATTACTTTCATTTTTGAGTAGAACAAGCGTTCCTATCTGGAAGTCTCCAGGATTTTGCCTTTTATCGTACTGAAGTTTTGAAGATTCCTTACTCTTGAGAAGTTTGTCTCTAGCAATTTGATGACAATGTTGGAGCCTTGATTTTAGTTCGTTTGCATACAAATCGTAATTATAGCAGATTTCAGGGTTTTTTGTAACACTAGAAGGAAGTTCAATTTGTCTACCGTACATAAGTTCAAAGGGAGTGTATGACGTTGAAGTGTTGGGAGTCGTGTTATGGACGAAAACGGCATATTTAATCCAGTTATCCCAATCATCTTGAGATTTATTGATAAAACAACGTAGATATTCAACGAAGTTTCTGTGGCTTCTTTCGCAAGATCCATTTGATTGTGGTCGGTATGCAGTAGTTTGGAGTTTAGTAATTTTAAGAAGTTTACATACGTTTTTGAATATATCGCTTAGGAAATTTTGGGCTTGGTCGGACAAGACGTATTTGGGTGTGCCATATCGAAATATTATTTCTTTGACGAATGCTTCGGCGATTGTATTCGCCTCTTGATTTGGTAAAGGAATTGCATCAGTGTATTTAGTAAGATCATCGATGAATGTTAAAAGATATTTATTATTATTATTAGTTATAGGATAGGGACCAACGATATCAATAGAAATCTTTTCGAAGGGGTATTTGGAAGTTGAAGTTATGACCATAGGTTCCATGGTGTATTTTGTTACTTTATTTTTCTGACAGAGTTCGCAATTTTTAATGTAGTTTTTTATATCTTGAAACATATTCTTCCAATTGTGATATAGTTTTATACGTTTAAAGGTTCTGTTGACGCCACAGTGTCCTCCAATTGGATTTAAATGGAATTCCTTAAGAATAGTTTTGATTTCATTTTCCGACAAATCTGGTTTTGCCGAAGAAATATTCGAAGAGTTAGTAGTTATGACTGAAGGCGTTGAACAAGAATTAGAACTAGGTTGTAAGGAATTAGAGTTGTTATTTGAAGATGTTGAAGCACTTGAAGAAGAAGAATTATTATTATGATTTGTAGATGAAGGAGATGCTTCTGGATCATTATTTATAATAGAAGATGTGGAACAAGAATTAGTATTTTCATTTGAAGCATTAGAACAAGAATTCGTATTTGTTGATTTGGAACTGGGATTGGAATTAGTTTTCGAAGATTTGGAACAAGATATTGAAGAAGAATTTGAATTTGTATGTGGAGATTTAGAACAAGGACTAGGAATTGGTTTTGAACAAAAATTAGAAATTGGAGATTTAGAAGACGAACTTGAATTTATGGATGTTGGACAAGAATTAGCAGTTGGCGATGAATAAGACAAATTCGTATTTGTTGGTGGTGATGAACAAGAACTAGGAACTGACGATGTAGAAAAAGAATTAGTACTTGCAGACGATATGGGAGATGATGAAGATGACGAATTTCGAGAAGAAGTAGAAGAGGATTTTGTATCGGATCGAAGAGTCATTTTTGCGATTCTGCTAAGACAGTCAGCGTTTGTATTTTGTTCACCTTTTTTATGGATGATTTCATATTCAAACTCTTCGAGCTGTAGGCGATATCTCATCATTCTGGAATTTATATCTTTACAGTTGTGAATATAAATTAGAGGTTTATGATCAGTGTATAGTTGAAATTTTCTACCATACAGATAAGGTCGGAAATGTTTGACTGACCAAACAATAGCTAAAAGTTCCTTATCAGTAGTAGAATAATTTTTCTCACTTTTATTAAGAGTTCTTGAGGCATAAGATATAGGAAGGTCATTACCAATTTCACCTTGTGAAAGGACACTACCAATAGCTACATCGCTAGCATCCGTTGTTAAGATAAAGTTTTTGGTGAAATCAGGATATTGAAGGAGAGGCGGATTAATTAGTCTTTCTTTTAATCCATGAAAGGCATTTGAACAAAGAGGAGTCCAGTCGAAGCGAACATCCTTGCGTAAAAGGTTAGTAAGAGGTTTGGAAATTTTTGCAAAATCTTTAATAAAGCGGCGATAATAACCTGCAAGTCCTAGGAAGCTTTTTATTTCTTTGGCGTTTTTAGGTTGAGCGAAATTTTTTACGCATTCGATCTTTTGCGGATCAGGTTTGATACCTGATTCATTTATCACGTGTCCTAGGTAGGTGAGTTCTGTTCGCAAAAACTGGCATTTATCGGGTTGCAATTTAAGATTATGTATTTTGAGACGTTCAAAGATTTCTTTTAATTTTGAATTGTGTTCATCTAAGGTTTTACCATAGACCACGATGTCATCCATATAAACAAAGGTTTTTATACCTTGTAGACCAGTCAATACATTATTCATCAACCTTTGGAAGGTGGCTGGGGCACCTTTTAATCCATAAGGCATTCTAATGAATTCGTAATGACCAAAAGGTGAAGAGAAGGCGGTCTTCTCTCTATCTTCCGGTCTAACTTGGATTTGATGGAATCCACTGGCGAGGTCTAAAGTAGAAAAAAATTTTGAACTTCCCAACTGATCTAGAATATCAGTTATGTTGGGTAATGGAAATGCATCACCGACAGTTTTGTCGTTGAGTTTGCGAAAATCGACGACGATTCTCCATTTCTTATTACCATCTTTATCAGGTTTTTTCGGAACAACAATAAGTGGGAAATTCCACGGACTATTCGATGGTTGGATAATATTATCGTCCATCATCTCATGGATTTGTTTATCCACTTCTTGTCGTTGTGCTTCCGGCAACCTGTAGGGTTTTATATAAGTAGGTGTTGCATCCGGGGTAAGGATTGGGTGTTGTACAGAAGAGGTATGAGTTAACTTATCTCCTTTTATAAAAAATAAGTCACTATACAAGCAACATAAATTTAGAATAGATTCCTTTTCTTTTTTTGTCATGTGGTCTGTCTCGACTAGCTCTTGTATAGTTTTAATTCTATCATAAGAAGCAGGATATTGTTGTATTTGCAGAACATTGTAGTTAGAAACTTCGTCAAATACTATGTCATCAGTATTAAGCTCAATGAGGGATTCAGAGGAATTAACGACCGATATGTACGAGATAGAACTATTGGCAGGAGTAATACTATTGCCAATATATAATCCATTGGGAAATTGTTGGGAGAGACATATACTATCCACATTAATTTCTTTGAGAACGGGTACTATGATTTCTGATCTAGGTGGGATAGTAACAAGACTTGAAGGGATTAGATCATATTCAACAATGAAAGTTTTCCAAGGGAATGTAAGCATTTTAATGCCGTAGTCGATTTGAGCTTTATGATCATCTAAGAAATTGTTACCTATTATCCCGTCAGTACTTATAGGGAAGTTTTTATCTACTACATGAAAAGGATAAGAAATAGTTATATTTTTGGGAAGATTGATACGCAGTTGTATAACTCCTTTGGTATGAATAACTGAATTTGTAATGCCAGAAAGAGAATGAATTATGTTAGAGTCTACATGTAGTTCTGGCTTTAATTTATCTATTTTAATCAAACAAATTTCACTACCACCATCGACGAGAAATTTTGAAGGTTGAGGATTAAGCAAGGTTTCAGATGAAATTTTGATTGAGTCTACTCTACTTATTTTATTATTTAAATTTATATGGAAGATGTGGCGAGAAGAGATTAAGTTTGAGTCCGAAGCCTGCCACTGGTTCCGGCCTCTGAATGGTTTTCCGTATGCTTATTTGTTGAGGAGGAGGAAATTGCATTAGAATTGTTTTGTTTTCTATTATTATTGTACTCCCTTTTTCTGCATTCGTTTATATGATGTCCGAGGTTCTTACAATAACTACAAGTAATTGTTACTTTTTTAACCTCACTTTTGAAAGAAGGAAGCTGTTCTTTGTTTTTCTTTAAGTAACATTGTTCGATGCTATGTCCAGTTTTTTTACAAAAATTACAAGAGGTAGGATTTCTGGGTTTTAGTTGTGATGGGTTATAGGAAGTTTGGTTATTATATGAGAAACCACTTTTCTCTTCTAACACGGCAGCTTCTATAGCTTCCGTCAGAGTTGTGAATCTCGAAGCTTTGATGATGAGACTTATTCTAGGATTAAGGCCTCTCTCGAATGCTTTTAAAGCAGTTTTACTGTTGAGATTGATAATAACGCTAGAACTTTCTGACCCTTCGCTAGCTATGCAAGCATCGTTCAGATTTGCAAGCGTTTGTTCCAATCTATTAGAGTAAGAACGCACTGTCTCATTTGTTCTTTGCTTTATATGTATTAGTTCCAACTGGAGTTGGGACAGAGATTTTGTTTCTAAGAATTGTTGAACTAGTTTTTCCTTAAGGGATTCCCAGGAGGTGAATTCTGTGTATTTTACTATATTATATGCTGGACCAATAAGTTTAGTTTTAATAATTAGGAGAAGGATAGGAATTTCGGTAGCGGCGATATCTTCGGATATCAAATCACACGCATTTAGGAACTTGTGGAGATTAGCTCTGTTCCCATCAAATTCGGGAATTAGTTTGAGGGCAAAAGATCGATCTAGTTTTGGAGCCATTTCAGTTTCGGTTTCTAAAATGGAATTAGTGATCTCGGAGGAGGAGGAGTTTTCGACAGTACTAGAATCGGAATCTTCGCAGTCGGATATTTCGATAGTTTTATTCTCGGACATAAACTGATTATATTATAATAATAAGTATTTAAGAAAGAAGAAAAAAAAAAAAAAAAAAAAAAATTTATTCAAAAAAAAAAAAAATTGATTCGAATTTAAAAAAAAATTAGATAGATAAAAGTAATGATAATAATATATATTAATTGATATAGGCAATAAATAATATATAATTTTTTGTTTGATAAAAGTACATTAATTTTACATTGTATAATTAATTAATAATACCTAAATACTTTCTTGCCTGTTTTTGTGCGTAAGTTAGAGATGAATGAGATAAAGGCGTTGCTGTTGGTTAAAGATGTTGTAGATGTTAAAGATGTTGTAGAAGTTGATGTTCCAGATGTTGTAGATGTGTGAATTTTGATTGTCTTTTATTTTATTTTATTGAATTTAAGTCTTTTTCTTTTTCTCTATTTTTCTTGTAAGTTTTTTTTTTTTTTTTTTTTGTTAAATTTTGTTGTTGTTTCACTTTTTGTTATTTTTTTTTTTTTTTTTTTGTTTCACTTCTTGTTTGCACTTGTCACTTTTCAGGCAAACCCCACACCTGACACCAATTTTTATGTTGTGCTTTATTTTGTTTTTAACTTGAGACGCACGAATCTCAAGCGGGGTCTTACCTTTTTTAGTGTTCTTGTTCTTTTATGTGAAGCCAAACAAAATATAGTTTGTGTTTTTATTTTATTAAATTTTATTAAACATTTATTTAGGTTCAATTTGGTTCTTATCACTAATTTACATTCTTATTTTTATAATTTGAAAAAAAAAGATTCAGAGTTTCTTAACTTAGTTGAATTCAAGATTTGGAAAAGGTTTAGTACTTCAAAAATACAAAAAAATAGAAACGAATTAGAATTTCTTAATATGACTCGACGATGCGGCGGTCCGATTCTTAGTGCCGGATATCTGCCTCGCTACCCGACTCGAGTACACACACAAAAAAAACATGTCACCGACTCCGAAGTGTGCCTGTGCACCGCTGGGAGTAATGCACGTTTTTTGTGTCAAGAAAAAAAATGAAATTGGATAGTGTGGATTGGAAAAAAAAAGAGTGCATTTGGATTTTGGAGGTAATTAACAATGAAAGTGATGACCTGGGAATTATAAGTGGTTTGGAGTTGGGCAATTAAAGGAAATGATGAATATGGAATTTTAATTGGTTCAGAGTTGAACAATAAAGTAAATGATGAATATGGAATATGGAATATTGGTCAATCGAAAGGAAATGATGACTGTGGGAATTTGAAGTGGCAATGGTTACAATTGAAAATGAATGGATGGGTCATGAAAGGGCATGAGAAATGGAAGTGGGTGAGGAAAAGACGTTGGAGGTTGTGAAGTGTGTACTTTACAACAATTCTGTCGGTGTATGGAAAAAGTATTAACTTTTCTTTTATGCCGTAGCCCACCAGTTACCTATATTTTTGTTTTTATTTTCAGGTACCATCACTGCCTATATCCCATGTGTTTGATCAAATCATCACTTCAAAATCACACAATAGCTTTCAAAACTTCTGGGCAAAAAAGAATTTATGAGATGTTTTATTTTTCTGGTGAAAACATTTTAATAAGGCCGAATGTCTTCTTTGGCGGCAGGGTCGACGATATTTTATTAATCAAACGAACTTCTTTATTAGCAATAAATATAATTTGTTGTATATGTAAAATGTATCACATTTTTATTGTGTAGGTTTATATAATAAAATACAACAACAAAATAAATATTTTAAACTCAAGCCAAATGGATACAAATTATACAAAGGAAATTTACCTGCTAAGGAATTTTTACTTTTACTTTTAAATCTATGAGCATTTGTAAAGTTTCAATATTATTCTTATATTCTTAGTATTATTTCGTTAAATATTACACTATCTAATAAAAAAATATTCTACATAATATGTATCAAACACTTGCATACGAATACTGTTAGACAGATGTTATATCAGCTTCCGAATGTTCGGGGGACTCATCAGTCTCCTTATTACGATTTGAAAGGCATGGGAAATCTAACAAGCGCTCGCCTTTGCCAAATTCTTCACCTTCCTCCAAAGATTTGGGAAGAGTTCTTTGTAAATTTAAATATATGTAAATAAAATTAAATATTTGATTGGTAGACAAAAACAAATTTGATTCCTTACCTGTTTAAAGTTTCCGGTAGTAATAGGCACACGAAGGCTCCACTAAAGAATAAGACTCCCAGTATTATTGATGGTGCTGCCTTAAAATAAGTTCCAAGGTATAAAATGTAAGGTGCCATAAATGAAGCTGCGAAACCTGCTACATGTACAGCCGCAACACCTTGGCCACGAACACATGTCGGAATTAACTCTGTCGCATACTGAGAACCAGATTCATACGAAATTGCCACTCCAAAGCGGGCAGCAATTGTTAAACCGGCTAAAAGTGTTGCGTTATGATTGTGCTTTTGGTAAGCAATTGCAATTCCAGCTGCTGTTGTGAAAATGCCACCAACTAATAGCGAAGAAGATGCCATTCCCTTACGGCCGATTTTATCTTGAAGCAGTATCAATAGTACACTAGATGGTAGAACTGCCAAGGCACTAAGTGAAAACATCACAAAAGGTGACAATCCCATTCCTTCCACATTTCGTGACACTGCATCATAGCACAGGGTTATAACCATTCTTAAAATAAATTTTAAAAAAATTGTGTAAGAAAAAGTATTTAAATGTTGTTAAGAGATTCACGCCAGACTCGTGTTACTTATCAAATCAATATACTTACGATTTAAAAAATAATATCAATGTGTGTTTTCTCATCCTTGGTGTTCTAAACATATCAATTAAGTTTGATTGCTTCTCCCCTTCTTTTCTTTGTTTTTCACAGTATTTTCTAAATTCATTAAAGTCTTCGTCGGGAACTTTTTTTCCATTGAATTTTGCAACATTTCTTAGACGTCTTATTGCACCATCTAAATCATCTCGTGTTACTAGCCACTGTGCGCTTTCTTGTATAATAAAATAAAATAAACTAACTGATAAGATGGGCAGTGATGTCATCATCAAATAGCGTTGCCAGGTTCCAGCAACCACTGCCAACCATGGTGTGAAAACCAGTCCTAAGCAATAAAATAGGCCTACGACTAAATTGAGACCCAAGGTACGCATTGACGGTTTTATGTATTCCAAAACTGAAAATTAATTTAAAATTATGTAAAAAGAAAATTATCTTAATTTCAATATTTAAATTAAATATACCAACCCATTATATACATTAAGTAAAAATTCGTGTCAGCTGCCAAACCGGAAATAAATCTGCATAGTGTGAATGTTGGCAGCGTTGTGGTGAAAATTGTTGAAAAATCGCCAATGAATCCCGACAAGTTGGATAATATAAGTGCAGGTAAACGACCAATCTTATCAGATAACAGACCATAAAATAATGTGCCTACAACTGACCCCACAAAAAACATCGATTGTCCAACTCGTGCCTTATATGCGGAATCACATACCCAGTTTAACTGAAAAAAAAAGTAATATTTTTCTTGTGTATATCTGTGATGTTGTAACAAAACTTCATTTTTGTCGAAAATACACATAATAGAAGTTTTATTTTTTGTTTGTAAAAATTATTATAATTTTATGTTATTTCGTTAACGGTTAAAAAATTGTGTTCCCATTTTACTCACAGAAATTTCTTACAAGAGAAAATAATAATTTTCTTGAAGTTCAAAACTTTTAACAAATTCTTATGAATAACAATGAAACTAGCCCAACAGAGATAGGATATCTATTATTTCGGCTTTTTAAATAAATTTTGAAAATTGAGAATATGTAATAGCAGATGAATGATATCACCACTAGCCAGCCAAATGGAACCCGTATATGGGGTAAGTTGGACCAATTCCTGAAAAATGGAAAAGAAGCTTCATTAAAGGCAAAAACCCCGTTTTTCAAACGTAATTTGATTAATAGCTATTTTTTTCACATCTAAGAAAGCCAGAAACTTCAGTGAGCAATTGACCAGGAAGCTCTCTGCCGTACCCTCATCAGCCACAAGCATCAACAATCAGTGGAACCAGTATCTCCACATTATTAAGGATACAGCCAAGTCAACCATAGGCTATCAGCCACCCAGAAAAAAGAACCCGTGGTAATATGATAATGAATCCGCGATACTGAAGCAGGAGACGGAAAATGCACGAATGCAAATGCTGCAACGGAAAACAAGAGCAGAAAGATAGGACTATACCGTGAAAAGAGAAAGAAAGAGAAAAAACCCTGCGCGGAAAGGAATGAGCATCCGCAGCCTCTCACCTCAAAGAGTCTAGAACCGCGCCAGTCCCAGCGTCCAGTACTGAAGAGGTTAAAAAAGCCATCCACAAGCCTAAGTACGACAAATCCGCCGACTCGGATGGCCTACCTGCGGAACTCTTCAAGTATGGAGGAGATGGCCTGGAAGGGTACATGCACCATCTCAACAACCAAGTGTGGGAGGAGGAAAGTATGCCCGACGACTGGTCAAATAGCTACATATACCCAATCTACAAAAAAGGCGATCCTATGTCCTGCAAGAACTTCAGAGACATATCCCTGATTAATGTTGCCTACAAGATCCTATCCAACGTACTATGTGAGCGTCTAAAACCTTTCTGCAACACTATATGATCGGCACGTACTAGTGTGGCTTCAGGCAGGCAGATCAACGATAGACTAAATCTTCACATTGAGGCAAATCCTGGAAAAGACCAACGAATTTCAAGTCGCCAAGAGCTTCTATTGGCGATGTCGAAACTCTGGATTCCGAAAAAACTGATCCAGCTATGCTGCACGACGTTACAAAATACACGGTGCAACGTGCAAATGGGTAACAGCTCATCTGAGCTATTCCAGGCGTGTAAAGGTTTCAGACAAGGAGCACGCTATCATGTGATTTCTTGGACTTATTCTTGGAGCAGGTAGTGCGCAAGAGTGGTGTTAACATGGAAACCACTATCTTCTTGGCATCGACATCATCGGCCGCTCCAAGCGAGCTGTACTTGAAACATTCATAGCTATTGATGAACAGCGAAACGCGTTGGTCTTGATGTGTATGAGGACAAAACAAAGTATATGCTATCAACAAACAAAGCCTCATCTGTCCGTCACCTAGGACAAAACGTCACTGTTGGTAGCAGTAATTTCGAGGTAGTCAAGTAGTTCATCTACCTCGGAACTAACATCAATTCCACGAACGACACCTTAGTGGAAATCCGACGAAGAATTACCCTAGCGAACCGCTGCGCTGCTACCAAATGGGTTCAAAACTCCTTTCTCGGAAGACAAAGTGCACGCAATACAAAACGCTAGTTCTACTCTACGGCGCCGAGTGCTGGGCGATAAGTAAAATAGGGGAATTGATACTGGGCACTTTCGAGAGAAAAATTCTTGGGCGGATATTTGGTCCTATATACAAAGACGGCGATTGGAGGCGAAGATTAAATCTTGAATTGTACGAACTGTACCAAGATGTGGATGTAGTCCAAAGAGCCAAAACACGTCAACTAGACTGGCTCGGCCACATCGAGCGAATGGACTACAACGCTCCAGACAAGAAAATTCTCGAAGAAGAATGCAAGGAATAGAAAAGAATGCAAAGAATGCCAATGAATACAAAGAATGCAAAGAATGGATGAATTCCATAAAAATTACATTCAATTGATTGCGGTAAAATTATTATTCAATCGCAAATGATTGGTGATTGCAGAATTTAAAGTCGAAGTCTTAAAGTGAAGTCATGCAATCTTTTAATATAATTAAATAAATGCTTTTAAACTATTGCATTTACATAAGTTTGCATTGAAGTCATAAAAGATAGCATTCGCAAAAGATTGCATTCTCTTACAATCCTGCTTAAGCAAATTAAATTAATACCATATTTCATTTTACTTGCCCAATATGTATGGGTATATGATGCTAAGTATTGTTTTCTTGTAGAAAACAATATTCAGATTTCAACCAAACCTTGTATTAAAATGATGAAGTAGTTCGAAAAAGTTAAAGAAAAGCGTACCTTCCGTTCGTCTATATGCATCGACCTAAAGCCCAATAAAGCAATGGTGAAATTAGCTTCAGGATTGGTAAAGAGCATTTTAGTAAGTCCGTAGAAGTTATTTCATACTGTTTGTATTTATTTAAGAATTTTTGATTGAATGCATATAGAACGAACTTTTCGCTTACACTATTTTATTTTGTTTAACACTACACTATTTTATTTTGTTTTTAGAGTAGCCCGGTACATCAAAACGAAAAAATTGATATTCAAGGCTATCGCAATTTATCTGCTCCCAACCAATTTTGTTAAAAAAAATTCAAAAGTCTGCTTCTAACTAGTTTTAATATGTATTCTACTGCATTCTATAATTTTACAAATTTTTGTTTATAAAATATGTATTTGTTTACAAACAAAAAAGAAGGAACCTATTGTTTCACGCTTTCTTTTCTTATAATTTCATACAGAGTAATAATCATAAATCTTCAATAATTTTTAGTCGCGTTATATCTTTGAACCTATAAGTGCAAACTCATATGCGATCTAGTCGTGTATTTAAATTTTAATGTTCTTACAATTATAGTATTACCAGTATATTCATATAAATGATATTTTTAATAAAACCGTTTTAATGTCTTTAAAAAATATATAAATTCAAATTAAATGAATAAATTAATGATGGTGAATAACGCGTTTGGAGTCAAAACAATTTTATAATATTCTTTTATCGATTTTAAGAACGAATTAAATGGTTTTCACATTTTTGCATAGTAATTATTTTTTTGTTACCTATGCATTATTTAAATATTTACATGTATCTATCAAATTTTAAAAATGCGAATTCATATTATTGGAGAAATTATAAAAATTGCGTCACTTTGTGAGATGAGGAACGATATTCTAATGAATCAAAAATTCAACGTATCTAGTTTATTGAACTATGTTTGTACTGATTTGTTTCACTTAAAATCAAAATAAATGTTTAGAGTTAATATTCTTTAATAATTTTTATTTAAATTAAAACATTTGTAAACTCTGTTGCTGAGTATGATGGCAAGCTTAAAAATTCTTGTTTATTTGCTCATAGGGTAAGTACTGGTTTCATGCGAAAAACAAGTCAAATCCTATATAACTATTAACAAAGACCATATAATACCAAGACATTGCATCTAGTGTAAAATTTCGCAGTCAATGCGCTAGTACTGTGGTGACCCCAGTGGGCCAGTGGTGACCCCATAAATGTGTGAGTGAGAACCCCGTCTATGTATAAGTTTTACAATTGTCGGCGGCGGCGGTCGCCGTGTCGTGGGTCTGCGGCGAATAAAGGCTTGCATGTCTGTATGTGTCAGAATGTATGTATGTATGTATGTATGTATGTATGTATGTATGTATGTATATTTTATTTCTCATAAAATTCAGATTAACAAAAGTGAGATAACTTAAATATATGAAAATATTATAGAAAAATTAATGACATTTTGTATTTTTGATACCTAGTTATAAAAATAGTGTCAAATGCCACTTCAATATGAAAAAATTAATACGAAAATTATTAATGAATAAGGGTGGGGTGGCCCTCTGAAACCCAAAAATTACAATAGAAAATGAAAGTGAAAAAAAAAGTAAATATTATTTCAATAATTAGAAAAATTCATAGAAAAAAAATCGAATTCAAGAGGAATACTCGTAATACAAAAAAAATTAAACTCTAAAAATAAAAAGGAAATAATTACACTACGGAAGTTAAATCAAAATGCCAGTGAGTTGATATTCTAAAGTTTCAAAATTTAAATTAAAGAGCCAAAATCTTACTTGTTTGAAGAACATTCCAGGAATTGTTAATTGCCTAATAGATTGAGGTAGTTTATTAAACAAGCGACAAGAAGACACAGTATAAAAGTTACGGAAGGCGGTGGTGCGAAAGTGGGGAACAAATGCGAAGTTCAAGTCATTACCTCGAATATTGTAATTTGAAATTAATCTAAAATTTATATTACCAGACCGCATAGAGAACGTCTTTAATACTTTAAAACAATATAAATGACGGACAGGAAGAATTTTTAGATCATAAGACAACGGGTAACTGGGTTGTCGCCGATTTTTACGACATATATTTCTTACAGCAGATTTTTGCAAAACCAATAGAGGTTGAATTTTGTTCAAACTGGCTCCTCCCCAACAAGAAATTCCATATTGAAGCTTAGACTGAAAAATTCCATAGTAAATTATTTTCAGTAAAAAAGGAGAGCATATATTTTTCAGGTAAAAGAAGTGTCTAATAGCGGAACGGAAATATTTCCTCAAAGTTTCTGTGTGATTAGAAAAACTCATCCTTGAATCTATACACAGCCCTAAATATCTAAACTCCTTGACATTTTCGACCAAAAAACAATTATTACAGCAACTAATATTACTAAAAAAAAGTATCAAAAGAACAAGCTGAAGTACAATTGCAGTTATTTAGCTTAAAACGTTGACACTCAGGTGCGTGGTAATAGAGCTTAACGTCGGAAAAGTTATGGGAAGACAAGTTGAAAAACATAATTTTAGTTTTAGAGCTAATCATCAAATTATGCTCAGCAAACCAGATACGCAATAAATTGAGATCCCAATTAATGTTACTAATTAGGTCCAAAAAACTATTTGACCCATATGAACAACCTATGTATATCATCTGCAAAGGCAGTCAATTCACCTTTAAAATCCAAACTAAACAGTGAGTTAATGTAGATCAAAAAGAGAATTGGACCCAAAACAGAACCTTGGGGTACCCCCAGATTAATACATTTTCTTTCACTTCTAATATCATCAATTAAAACACTCTGAACTCTGTTATTAAGGTACGTTCTAAACCATTCAAGCATAAATCCACGAAACCCAGCTTTATGTAACTTGTCCAACAAAATATTGTGATCGACCATATCGAATGCCACTGCAATGTCGATAAACAAACCAGCAGTTATTTTTTTACCATCGAGATTAAAAAATTCGAATTTAAAAAATTCTAGAGCAAAAAAGCAAAAGAGCATACTCAGTTGATTTCCCCTCCTGAAATCCAAATTGAGCAGAACTGAAAAAACAAGTTTTGTTTAAGAAATTAACTACTCTTTTCTTAACAACTTTTTCCAAGACTTTACTAAAACCTGGAAGAAGAGATATAGGTCTATAATTACATTTGTCACTAACCGATCCCTTTTTTAACAATGGAACGACATCGGCACGTTTCAAGGCTTCAGGAAAAACTCCAGTAAGTATACTCAGGTCAAAAATATGTGCCAAAACATCCACCAAGAAACATCCAATGTGCTTAAGCATAACATTAGAAATACCATCATATCCACAAGCATTTGAGTTTTTCAAGGAACCAATGCATTTTAAAAGCTCAAACGCAGTAATAGGATCAAAAGCAAAACTGTTACTGCACATATGTGTCCTACAACTGTTAAGCACGGTAGAGCAGCCACAACCATTGGTTTGTATTGTGGAAAAGGATGGTACATTGCTCACTACTGATATAAAATAATTATTGAATTCTTCAGCGACAGCATTTTTTTCAGAAACGTAGTTGTCACCAATGCGTATAACAGTAGGGTTTTTGGATGAACAAGGTTTATTAAGAATGCTGTTAACTACTTGCCATTCATTTTTCAAATTACCCTTGGCCAAATTAAACTGTGTACGATAATAATTATCGCGGCAAATAGGAATTTCTTTTTTAAGTTCTAGACAGAGACTTTTATATTTGTTTTTTAAATAAATGTTATTAGGAAACTTAGAAAATTTAATCCTGAGTTTATTTTTGCCTTTAATCTTGTTGTATAAAAGCCTTGTGATCCACGGCTTAAGTCGTTTTATGGATTTTTTGGGTGTAAACGTTGAGGTACATTCGCTAATATGATTTTTAAGCGTATCTATAAAAATTGCAAATGAAACAGAAGCATCGTTTTCTATATACACACTTTCCCAAAACTCATAAAATAGGCAATTTTTTAGTTTTGCAAAATCAATTTTCGAAACCTTCTTTGAGAACCTACAATTATTTCTATTTTTATGTTTGGGAGTGTTAAACAAAAGTCCTGTCATAGAATGATCAGTAACTTTCAAATCGAAAACACACTTTGCACAAGAACTTTGTTGAAACGTCCATATATATGGTCTAAACAACAATAGCCCTGTTTTTTAGTGCATTTTTATATTCGCTTAGAAAAAAGTAGCATGTTAATTACAACAACAAACTGATATAATTCCGTATTGTTGTTGTATTTAACATGCTACTTTTTTCTTAGCGAAGATAAAAATGCACTAAAAAACAGGGCTAATGTGATACAATGCGAGAGAATTTTTCCCTTCCCCCGACCGACCGCATCTAAAGCTGATTTTTGGTGGTTGGTTGAGATGCAGTATCTTGGTACTATATGGTCTTTGCTATTATGAAGAAGACCAAAACAGTGCTTTTTGTCTAAATACTCTCCCATCTGTTTGGCTTGTGTGTCCTGGCATACCTCGAAATAGATTTTATAAATATTTAGGTGGATTTTCATGTTATTTCTTAAAAGACAATTTTTAGTTTTTGATTCTTATACTCCCATACAATGGGTTTTCTTTTTAAATTTTATCAAGAAAAGATCCAAAGATTTTGATTAAAATTCGTAATTGTAAGGTCCAAAGCTATATTATACATATATGTACTACTTTATAGCCCAGTCGGAATAGCATTTTAAATGCAAAAAATTAGATAGGGGTTTTTTATTTTAATCGTTAGAGGGGTTCATTTAGAGTCTAAAAAAAAGTTTTCGACTTCCTAGCTTCATTCCGTTAGCCGCCCTCTTGAATTTAACGAAAATCGGTTTTTGTGAAATAACTCGCCTATTTTCAACTTTTGAGCAAAAATGTTCTTAACAAAAGTTGTTCAAAATTTAATTGTCTACAACTTTGATCATAATCTTTTTTGTCTACGATTGATATTTTTCGACTAAAGCAAAAAAAACCTATTTTAAAATGTTTTTCTTATTTAAAACGCATAATAAACATTTTTGAGTAAAAAAAAGTTATTTATTTTTTTTTCGACTCATTAGAAGAGGATGACATAAGGAGTTTGAAAACAGGTTTTCGACCACCCACTCCTTTTAGATTGGCCGCCATTTTGTTTTTAAAGAAAATCGATTTTTGTGAAATAACTGTATGTATAATGTATTTAACAAAAGTTGTTCAAAATTTAATTATCTACAATATGGTCAAATCTTTTTTTGTCTATGATTGATATTTTTCGACTAAATCAAAAAAAACCTATTTAAACATTTTTTTTTCTCGTTTAAAACGCATAGGTAATAAACATTTTTCAACTAAAAAAAAATAGTTATATATTTTTTCGACTCATTCGGAGAGGATGACACAAGGAGTTTGAAAACAAGTTTTCGACCACCCACCTCTTTAAGGTTAGCCGCCATCTTGTTTTTTTAAAGAAAATCAATTTTTTTGTTGTTCTGCTGCTGCTGAAGTTGGTGGAAGAGTTACAAGATTAAACTTTATTTTTGACATAGATTTCGTGAAGCATTTGAAACGAAGCCAGTTAATTTAACGTTTCACCTATTTACCTATTAAATCTATTGGAAAGTAGCTATCTAGTCTTGTCAATATTAAAAGGCATTTTGCTAGCTTTTTTAATCTAGTTTAGTTTAGTTGAAAAATTACATTATTTATCCTATAATACATTTATGGCCAAAAAACAAGAAATTATTAAACAAAAACCAATTTTTCCTTAAATAGAAGATGGCGGCCAAACTTTTTTTTAGACTCGTTGTGCCATCCTCTTCTAATGAATTGAAACAAATATATACCTATAACTTTTTTGTTTGTATTTTAAATATGCGATGCACTTCAGAGTAACCGAAATAAAATGTCTAAAATAGGTTTTTTTTATTTAGTCGAAGAATATCAATCGTAGACAAAAAAAGATTTGACCAAAGTTGTAGATAATTAAATTTTGAACAACTTTTGTTAAATACATTTTTACTCAAAAGTTAAAATTAGGCGAGTTAATTCACAAAAATCGATTTTCTTTAAAAACAAGATGGCGGCCAACCTAAAAGGGGTCGAAAAACTTTTTTTCAAACTCTTTATGTCATCCTCTTCTAATGAGTCGAAAAAAATAAATAACTTTTTTTTTTACTTGAAAAATGTTTATTATGCGTTTTAAACGAGAAAAAAATTTTAAAATAGGTTTTTTTTTATTTAGTCCAAAAATATCAATCGTACCTAAACAAAAAAAGATTATGACCAAAGTTGTAGATAATAAAATTTTTAACAACTTTTGTTAAGAACATTTGTGCTCAAAAGCTGAAAATAGGCGAGTTATTTCACAAAAGCCGATTTTCGTTAAATTCAAGATGATGGCTAACGCAATGGAGCTAGAAAGTCGAAAACTTTTTTTTAGACTCTGAATGAACCCCTCTAACGATTAAAATAAAAAAACCCCTATCTAATTTTTTGCATTTCAGCTCATTTTTTTGTCTATTCCGACTAAGCTATTAAACCACCCGCACATTCAAGTTTCTCTATTGCTCTATTATTAAAAAAATAAATGCGATTACAGGGAAACGATAAAACTGAAACAAATTTGGAACCAACATTTCGAACCAAATAACAACTAGGTATACAACAAAATATCCCGTTTAAGTACCACTCTAGTGCTAATACATACATATTATAGGCGCTTTCCTTTGGGGGGTGGCGAAGTACTTGCAAGTACTTTGCTAGCCATTTCCAATGGAACTCACACAAAAATGTTCTACAAGTAAGAATCTACTACAATTTTAAGTGTGAAAACTCTAAAAAAAAAAAAAATAGCGAATTCGATCTACAGATTTACGTGGATTTTTGCATGAATATGTACACAAACTCCAATAAATTGAGAAAGTGTGTGTAGAATATTCTTTCGAAAGTAATCCTGTAAGAAATCTAAGCTAATTTATTTTTGGGTAGACAGACAGCCATGGCCCACTGTGAGTAGGTCTGAAAAAAGCAAATCATTTATAATTATTAATAAAATATTAATATTTGGATAGAATTACGCATTCATTTATTTTTATTTTACAAATAAAAATACATACAAACGTATAATTTCTTTGAAAAACTAAACCAACTTATTAAAATTTAAATTATCGCAAATTACCAGGGTGTTTTCATTTGTAAGCGAATTGAAAACAAAATGTCGTCTGCAAAGAGAATCTCTTAACCTAATCAGATTCCCTCTGGTAGATTTAAGTTGCGTAACATCTCTGCAAAGTGCTCATCTACTCGCGTATGAGAGCATGAGTAGATGGAAGTACTGGATTATAGTTTTCATCAACTCATGAGTACTTTGCCACCCCCAAAGGAAAACGGCTTATACATACAGCCCTATCAATAAAAAGAATAAAATGGGCTCAGATATGTTCCTTTTAATTCATAAAGTTTACGAATCATAAATTGCTTATCCACGTTAAGTAATCGTAATGAAAATCTACTACAATCAACAAGAACCCTGGAAATGACAGATGTATTTTGAACTTAATTACTCGCGTGTCGCGTCTGATGTACCTTCTTTGGTTGGTTAGTTTATTTTCTAGAATTTTGTTACATAGATAAGATTTAAAATTTAATTCAAAGACTAAAGAAAATCTGTCTTTATAAATACTGGCGATATTGTATAATTTAATTATTAATACAATTTTGTTCAAAAATTTATTTTGTGAATTTTCTTACTTACCTCTGTATTCATACTTCTATAACCATAATCATAGTCGTATATCCATTTTGTGCATGCTTCATTGCTAACGGTCACATTGTAACCATCAATATCATGTAGCCTTGTGCATGATGGGCTTTCAAATTTGGAATAAATAGCAGCTATTTCCGTAAATGATTTATTTTCTAGTTTCTCATGGTAGCACCTATTGGAATGAAAAAAAAGTATTTTAAAAATATATTTGCTGATTAACGTATGTATGTATTTTTAAATACACCTACAGTACTACTTGCAAATCTTTAAAGGGTAAAAAATTAGGTGCCAGCGAGAAATTAATTTGTTTTCAAGATTTTTAAACATTAAAAAGAGACTTAACCACAAATGCATGTATGTATCTTAAGTTCTGGGGAGTGAACTCTTAGACAACTCTCTAGACAAAGACTTATAACTTATGTTTTAATGGTCAGAAAGAAAGAAATTTTAATTGCATGTGATTTATTGTCAACGAGTGATCAAAGCCGGTTTTGTTTAAAATTATTTAAAACGAGCTCAAAGCCGGTTTTGTTTTAAATTATTTAAAACGAGCTCATTGGGAAATCTCAACGTTTTAGTTTTAATTTCGTTTTGATTTTAATGTGTCTAAAATATTTTATTTAAAACCAATAAATATTATAAGCATTTCTTTACTGAAAATTAAATTAAACCAATCTCCAATAAATTTGTTTGCTTGTTGTTTTTTGTTGAAGTTTTTTTCTTTGTGTGAAAGCTGAAAAATGATACAAATACACTTTAAGAAATAATATATGTTAATGATAATTACCAGTGATTTGGAACAAAACTAATAATAGTTTGTGTAAAATAGTGCATTGATATTATAACATTAATCAGTCCAAATAGCGCCAATATCATAAATTGGTATCGATTGAAGTCTCCACATTTTTCCAGAATTTTGTCGAAATCCATTGGTCCCAATTTTGTTTTTTTTCTTTTTTTTAACGTTTATCCACTGCAAAGTAAAAAAAAAAAAACAATTTACTATTTTTTGATTTTGTGTTTTGAAATATTTTCAACATATGTCAAGCAATCCATTAATTTTTCTGATCGAACTGCGCTGTTATGTAATCTTTTACAAAACTTTTCCTTTCACATCAACTGGTTTTACAGGGAGACGGACACAATCCCGAAATTCTGAATCCAGAAATCCCAAAATCCCAAAAATCCAAAATCCTGAAAATTCAAAATCCCAAAAACCCAGAATCCCGAAAACTCAGAATACCGAAAACCAAGAATCCCAAAAACCCAGAATTCTGAAAAGCCAAAATACCGAAAACCTAAAACACCGAAAACCTTAAATCCCAAAAACCCTAGAAAGGCCAAAATCCCGAATCTATTCTTGAAAACAAGTTACAGCCATTACTGTGACTTTTCTGACAAAGTTTTAGGTCAAACTCACATTAAAGTTCTGTTATCGATGATTGATAAAGCTTCAGAGTGTTCCGGACTGAAATGGTGATTTCATGAAAAAGATTGTGAAACGTGTACTTGTCCGATCAAAACAATTGAGGTGTTTATGGACAGATAAACTTGTTTTCCAGGAAACAAATTTTAATTTTGTGCTCTCGTTTTTGGTAAAAGCCTATAAGAAAACGAGAAAATGGCAAAAAAGGCTGTTTTTCAAAGCAAATGTAGCTTACACTGTAGCATTTTTTGCAAAACAATGTTAAATAACATAAAATTCCATATTTTTATTATGCCACTATTGGAGAAAATTTTTAATTTTGTACCTAATAAAAATTTTAATAATATAAAATAAAAATGCTTGTAAATTTTGAAAACATTTTTGCAGTGGATATAAATTCAATTTATTTTCCACAATTTTCATTAATTACACAATCATAATTGTATCATCTGATATTGAAATTTTTAATTCTTCAAAGGCACTTTTTGACAGAAAATGTATGTAAATTTGGAAGTTAAAATCCGTTACTTTTACAAAATGTTTTTTTTAGTACAATAATACAATTAATTTCTACTGCTTGAAATATCAATTTATATCAACGTTTGTTCGTTATTTTAAATGCCAACATTTTTCCATTTATTTATTAAGTGTCAACATTTTGAAATCTCAGTTTGGCTAAAAGTAGATTGACTTGAATAGAAAGTCAATGAAACTATGAACTTTTCAATTTTTTGTCAGGGTAACAAGTTAGAACCCACTTCAATTCATTTACTGTACATAAATTAAAAATGATGCTTTTTGTCATTTTCCTCAAGCACACACACTTCAATTTTAACGATCCGAAAAATAAAACTCAAGATATGAGCTTTTGAAGCGAACCCTATCGGATTTATTTTGGAAACTTTTTTTGTAAATTTTAAATTTTTTTTTTAAATCTCCAAATATCTCTCGGTATGGTACACCTTAAAAGCATACATATATCTTGAGTTCTAATAATTGGATCGTTAAAATTAAATTATGTGGACCTAGAAAAAAAAATGAATGCATGTTCCCCATAATAATTAATAAGGTAATGCTTACTCCAAAAATATTTAATAGAGATGTTGTTTTATTAGATACTTAGGAATGAAAATTAGAATTCTAAAAAATAATAAAATAGCAAACAAAAATTTCTATGATATTATTATTAAAAGTATATAATGAACGAGGTAATAATTGAACAATAATCGGTTCTGCCGGTCTTACACCACTGACAAGTTATCAAAACTTCTTTCATTTTCGTACCGGAACTGCATAATAATATTTTTGTTATTTTTCCTCTTACAAACTTATTTGAGCTAGTGCCCAATACTGGGATCTTGGAAATATAGATGTGACACCATTTTGAAAATTATATTAAAGAATTGAAAATCTCAATCTATTCTCAATCACCAAAGCACCATTATTATTCCTTGTGTAAATGAATGCTTTTTTTAAGGAATTTCATCCATTATTTTCTCTTCTTTGTAGCAGAAAATAAAATGCGTTTATGAGTTTTGAAAAGAAAAAACTCGTTAAATGTCGATTGTTATAGCATTTTTTAAATTAACAATATGAGTATTATGATTTGCCTGTCTTTTGGGAATCGATTTTTATAAAGTTAAGTTATTCTACTCGACTCTAATAAAGTAAACTAAAAACCAGTCGTAATTATTCATTAAATTTTAAGCTAGGACCAATTTATTATTATATTTTCAAACTCCTGATTTTCTAAAATATTAGCCACAAATTAATTGTGAATGTACTTTTTATCTTAAGTAGTTATATTTGAAACAGATGAAATAAAATGCACGACTGGGTCGCACGTTCTTCCACCTATGTATGTTCAAGAGGCTGAGGGTTTGTGAAAATTGTATAATACACATGGAAGAATACGATACTTACACTATCTGAAACAACTACTTTGATAGTTTGAGGTGGAAAAAGAACGTCAATTTAATTCCTGATTGAATATAATTATGTGGAAAAAAAAAATAAAAAACATTGGAGCGGTTCTTAAAAAAAAAATTATGTATCAAATTTTTAAAACATTATTAAGGAAGAATTTTGGTATAGAAATTTCTTTATTTATTTGCATATAAAAGTAAAATTTCAAAAAAAAAAATGTCAGCTCGTTTTTGAGATATCGAATTTTCAAATAAAAATACTTGAAAATTTTGAAAATTTTGATATACAATATTATTTGAATTTATTTGAAATGAAGACATTTTATCTTAATCCGTGAAGCTGATAATGAAAAAATTCAAAATAAAAAGACATAAACCTTTCTATGAGAGGTACTACTTATAGTTGCTAGGTGTTAAATTTTATATTTTTTTATAGTAGATCACACTAATTTTGGCCTACGAAAAAGTTTAATCAACATCGTAGGAGCCATTTTTGAGAAAAAATATTTTCCTAAACGATTTTTTTAACTTTTGTATCGAAGGTACCGTAAATATTTTATTTAAATATTAAAGAAAGTATAAAGAACTCTTAAGTATCGAGTTTCAAAAAAATATGTCATGCCGTTTTCGAAATTTTGATTTGAAAAACAAAATTTGAAACAGATCCAAAAAAGATCCAAAAGATATTGTTTTAAAAATTTTGGTAATAAAAAGTGTTTATATTTTTTTGAAGCTTCTTTATAAAAACAAATATTGAATCAGTCACACCTTTTTGAAGAAAATCGAAAATAAAAAATGTTTTTTGTGAGGTACCATTAATAACCATTTTTTGAAAAATGGTTTCCTATGCAAAGGCAGCCTTTCCTTAAGGAAATGTGTTAATTTCTTTTAAGAGAAGTTGTAGAGCAGTTTTTGAGAAAAATGAGATTTTTACGAATGCATAGCTTGCCGTATATTTATGTATATGTATGTATATCGAAAGAAAAAACTAAGTATTGTGCCCATCTTTCAAATACCAACATCCCAGTAGAATCTAGAAACTGTAAGGGTTTAACCAAAAAACTAAAGAACAATTAAAAAATCAATTTAAAAAAAACACGTATACGCCCAAGTGTACGTGGTTATGCATATTTAAAATAAAATACACGGTTGGATTACACATGCGTGATCTTGTATTTGTTCAATGTTATAAAGTGGCTTAGGATTTAAGAAGTAACAATTGTAAGTTTATTAATAGAATGGCATTATTAACGAGATTTAACGAGTATTAAAAAAAATTAAAAGTATAAACTAAATAAAAGTTTTTTCTTTTCTGTCTGTAACGTCTATTTTTTTTAAAGACTGCACTTGGTCTTGTCCTCGCTTATTTCAAGACCAACAAGTTTTATCTGGTCTTCAACCACCGACCGTGAAGAACTCTATTACGAAACATTGGGGATGCTGATTGATGTCTTTTTTATCCCCATAACCCCAAAATACAAAAAAAAATTCAGATCAGTTAGAAAACAAGCTCTCGTCCTTTCTTTTTGTTTTTCCTAATCACCCTGCTGTAATTCCCCATGTCAAAAATTAAATTCTACTTCACTTTTTTTAAATAAAATTTCTTATCTCATTAAATTTGTTTCATATATTTAAGACCTTCTATAAAAGCTGTGTCAGATAATTGAGTAAGCCCAAGAAAATTTGTACATAAATGCATTCCAAAGTTTTCTTCATACAGCACACTTAGGAATACAACTATTTAATTTCGGCTCCATTTTTACCCAATCAACTTTGTTTACTATTTTGTAGGTTAAGCATTGTAGGCCAAAGTCATATCATTAGCAATAAGTAGTACATGACCACTTAAGGTAGATTATACACATACCAACCTACATTATATTTGAAGATGCTATTGATTTAGTGTAGATCGTATATAAAGACAAATATTTATTAATTTCTAGGCTTATAATCTTCCATTCAGATCATATTGGTTGATTGGTTTTAGTTTAAAAAATACTAGGAGTATCGGTCAATATTAATTTATGGCAAATGGTAGTGAGGAATAAGCTAAGAACATGAGCCAATTCATAAAAAAAATTGAGTGGATGTGCGTAATTATGTTAATTCATCATAAACGATATTTTTTTGATAAACATTTCTTTCATTCTTTTCTTTAAATTTTAAATAAATTATCATTTAAATTGCACTGTGGCGTGAAGTTTTGCCTAATTAAAACCAGGCCACATCTTAACTGTATTTCTCTATAGTTGAAGTGGGTTCGAATTTCAAAGAAATGGATGTTATGACTTATGAGAGGTATCTTAATATATAAAACAATGTAGGGTTAGTAACACCATTTAAAGCTCAAGAACGGCTGGATCGATTAGCAGAAAAATTATTAAAATATCGGAATTATTCACGGATAAAAATTATATGCATTTTGGGTACCTGTTTTACATACAAAAAATAAATCAATTGAGTTTGAAAACAAATCAATCAATTATAAAATAATTTTTTCTCACAAAATAGAATTCAAAATTATAGAACAGTCGAATCACAGAACACATATCTAATATGTGTACTGTGCAGTCGAAACTCCATTATCTGGGACTCGATTAAGCAAGGACCTGATTTCAAAATGAATAAACTGTTGATAGGTTGTAGGGGGAACAAAAACTGCCTTCTGAGTGTTATTTCAGTGCATTTTGCAGAATTTCTAAAAAAGTCAGAAATTGTATTCGTTGAAGAACTAGAAAGTTGTATAAATAACAAAAAAAAACTGTATCAGATTTAAATTTTTGAAAGGTAATAAATACTTAGAGGGGTTAAGAGCTCAATAATTTAAAAATGTTAGAGATGGTTAGAGAAAATGGGAAAAAGCTTATTAGCTATTTAAATTTTTACTAACTTTTAAGAGGTAGTTTAACCCCTTAAAAATGTTTTCATTAGACAAAATGAGGTACTTTCGTTGGAATTTTCCAAATTCGATACGAAAAAATCTTATTTCCAATACAAATTCTTACTTCGAAACGAGATAGCAGATTAGAATCTTTATTGTTGCTGAATTTTTATATGTAATTTTTTCTTGTAAACTAGATTGCAAAATTTAGAGAGATATAGCTATTTATTAAATTACTACTGAAAAATCTTAAAACATTTTTAGTTAAAATTATATCACAGATTTAAAACGATTTTGTGAAAGGAAGAACTACTACAAAAAACCTACATTTAATTAAGAAAACAATTTTTCCATTGGGGGAGAGAAGTGGGACCAAGTTATTAAAAGTAATGATGTTGTTTACATTTTTATTTAAATAAATCAATGAGATAAATTTAAACCAAATTTGCAGGAATTTAGGTTGAAAATTAAGTCAAATCATAACGAACACACCCAATGGGGCACAGTTTGAAGAGCTCTGAAGAGGTTTTGTATGAAAATGTCAAGGCTGAATGGAAGTTGAAAGAAAAAATAACAACAAAAATTGATTAAAAGCCACTTGAAATTCAAAAGTGACATGAGCTATCAAACTAAATTTCTAAATTAAACATGAAAGTACTTTCTCTGTGATTTGCGAAATTACCTCATTTCGGCCCTATTGAAAACGTAGTATTAAATACAAAAACTGCACGGAAAGAATTGAAAAATCACCAATTGAAAAATTTGCAGTTGTAATTTACGAATCATGTTTAATTCGTAAATCAAGATATTTTAATTCCAAATTAATACAAAAACTCGTAATTAAACAGTCAAAACGTAGCAATTTACAAAATTTGTTTCTTCTTGATTTGCGATTAAAGTCCATGATTCAAGTTTGTACTTTTCATAGCAAAATACAACTGTTTTGGCGTAATTTACTCTCCAAAAGCATAATTTCACAAACAGCATTTAAAAATATTGATTTGCGATAGATATTTAGTAATTAACATTGCACAATCACTGAATTACGTTTTTCTTGTCGTAATTCGTAACTCCATGAGAATAGTTGCAAATCACCAACAAAATATTCCTAAATCACGACTTTCTTGTCGCAATTTACTTCTTGAAGAAATAAAGCACCACAACATGGCAGGTATCTAATCATCAATGTGTGACACCAACGATCTGTAATGCAAATTGGCCTGGTGGTTGCATGCTCGTTCCGCAACTGGAGGGTTGCAAGTTCAAATCCAAGTAGAGTCAAGCGAAGTATTTATTTCAAATAAATTAAATTAAATGTGTATACCTGCGAAATGAAGGGTAGAGCAGGATTGATCTTTCCAAGTGGCAATATCACGAAATAAAAGTGGTGATCACAAATCTTTTTTGCAAATTTACAAATTGAGATTGAGGAATATTTGGATTAAATTGCGATTTGTTGTTCGCAATTTTTGTTTTCTCTCGATAGCATAATAATTGATACTTAAAGAGGGTTGATTTACGATTTTTGAGTATCAATATCTTCATTTTGCTTAGTTTTGCAAATTGCAAACAAATAGTCGTAAATTACGAAATCCCGAGCCAAGGTATAAATCGGGATTCATTTTTCGTAATTTGCAGCTCATTTTTCGTGATATGATCCAAGAATTCTTTCCGTGTGGTCTTGTACATGATCCAACTTCGTTTTGAGAGCCTGTGGACTGTTTATGGTGTGTTGTGCGCCACATTTTGCGAAAGAATTTTCTTGCTAATGATAACGTTCGCCAATACTGGTGCTTCTGAGCCTGCAACTAAAGTTCGTACATTGTTCACCATCATCATCTCGACATATTTTTTCACGAATGCACGCAATTTGTGGGATATTTACAAGGACGACATGGCTAAAATTTTTACCTTGAATGGAGTTTCACAGAAGACAGAGTAAAGAGTAAAAGTGGAAATGTCGGCCCCCAATCGTTCGATGCAGGATGCATTTAATAATTTTTTGTGAATATTTTGAAAACTAAGCGTACTAGCAGAAAATTTTAGACCATAAATTGAAAATAAAATGCACAACTGGATCGCACGTACTTGCTCTTATGTTCAAGTTGTGTGGGACTTAAGAACTTTAAAAAATATTCAAGTAATTATAGAAAAAGTATAAAAAAAAAAGCATTTAAATCGTTCTTTTAATTGTATAAACTTAGAGCTCAAAAAAAGTATGCCATTTGATTACTTGAAATATATAAGCCTCGTAAGGCTTAAAATGCCATTTTAATGCATTTCAGATCAAAACAAATCACTGAATTCAAATATTAATGTCTTGTAACTGCATCATGGTTCTTTTTGGTTCTATCAACCAGTTTGAAAACCTTTTACGATCTAAGAATTCTATTTTATTACTTTTTAAATTTTTTTTTTTTGTGTCTTCTAAGCAAATTTTCAAAACCGACTTACGAGGTTTTGACAGAAAGCCGATGATATATGAATATATGCAAAAAAAAAAATTTCAAAAAAAAAATCGTATGTCAATTTTGAGTATATATTAATATACAATTAAAACTGAAATTTCAAAATAATTGATCAACCTGTTTTTGAAATATTGAATTTTCAAACAAAAAATTTGAAAATCCAAAATTTATGTTTTCCAAAATTTTGGCTTGCAGTATTATTTACATAATAGTCTAATAAAGATTTTGTAAAAACAATTTTTTTGAAATCGTATGAGCGGTTAATGAGAAAACCGAAAATCAAAAAACCGTTTTATAGCAGCTACCGTTAATAAATGTTTTTGGTATTTTTTTTTTCTTTCCAGAAAGTACGCCATATCTACAATAATATACTGATTTTTTAAATCAAAATCTATGGAGCTGTTTTTGAAATAAATTAGCTTCTCCTTAACGGTTGTATATTGCCGTTATTTTTAGAGCTAAAAAAATTTTCAATTTCCCCTCTGGAGAGTAACATAAAAACCTTAAGTTCAAAATTTGAAGAAAATCGCATCATTGGCTTTGGCCAGCTGTACTAAACCTGTGGCCCGCGGGCAGGCCATAAAAAAACTGAATACCGTAAATCAAAATTTGCAGCCGTTTGGAAAAAGCACCTAAGTCAATTTGGAAATAACACCCAAAAATGACTGAACAACTTTACAAAATGAAACAATAGGAAACATTTTCAAACAAAGAGTATTGTCTGTGAAAGAGAAGTGGAAAAGCTCCATCGACAAACGAAATGTCACTTTGTCTTTTCGTTTTCACGAATGACTGATAGCATTTTTAAAAGGTTCAATTGGCATTAGATGACAGTTCTTCTCCTGAAAAGAAGAGAGCAACGATTCTGGATTTAAAGAAAGAATCAAAACCAGAAGAAGAATTGAAACGTCAAAATTGTCAAATGTTATTTGTTATTCAATTTTGGAATTGCCTTTGTGCATTTTCCTTATACTAAAATTTTGAATTTAAAGGAAACAACTTTAAAAAAAAGTGGATTTCATTCTCTCCATTTTCGTCATCTTCACACCTTGCTGTAGAATTTTTGCTTAGGTAAGAAGTTTACTCAAAATAAAAACCCAAGGTGGATACATTCGTTGCTTTTATTGGGGAATATCAAATTCAGAAAACAGTTGTGCGAACGTTTCATCACCCAAATGCAATAACCAAGTGCACAAATACAACCAAACCCAAACTTCAGAATCAAGAAAAGTGTTGCAACTTGTTCGTTTGGTATTCTGGAATCTGGGTCGGAGAGCTCCGGAGGGTTCTTCTTCTGGATTAGATACCAAACGAAAACCCTTTGACAAAGCAAATATTTTGCTAACGTGTGAAGACACTGATGTTGCAGCTGATTAAACTAAAGTTGCAAGTAATTTTGAGAAGCTTGAGCGGTTTTGCGCTCAAAAGCGAAGACACAAACTAAAATAAAATGCACGACTGGATCGCACGTACTTGCTCTTATGTTCAAGTTGTGTGGAACTTAAGAACTTAAAAAAATATTCAAATAATTATAGAAAAAGTATATAAAAAAGCATTCAAATCGTTCTTTTAATTGTACAAACAGCCTGAAAAATAACTAAGAGTTCAAAAAAGTATGCCATTTGATTACTTGAAAAAATATGAATATATGCAAAAAAAAAAAATTAAAATCGTTGGAGCCGTTTTCTTAAAAATTAATTTTTTATATATAATATTTTTGTTACATTTTTCAAAAAAAAATTTGGTAGGTATGCCAATTTTGAGTATATATTAATATACATTTAAAACTGAAATTTCAAAATAATTCATCAACCCGTTTTTGAAATATTGAATTTTCAAAAAAAAATTTTTAATCTTTTTTTAAAAATCCAAAATTTATTTTTTCAAAAATTTTGGTATGCAGTATTATTTATATTCTAACAAAGCTTTTGTGCAAAAATTTTTATTGAAATCGGATGAGCGGTTAATGAGAAAACCAAAAATCAAAAAAACCATTATATGGCAGGTACCGTTAATAAATGTTTTTGGTGATTTTTTTTCTTACTAGAAGGTATATCATATCTACAATAATACACTGATTTTTTTTTATCAAAATCGTTGGAGCCGTTTTTGAGATAAATAAGCTTTTCCTTAACGGTTGTATGGCAAGTACCGTTATTTTTTGAGCTAAAAAAACAAAAAAACCTTAAGTTCAAAATTTAAAGAAAATCGCTTCAGTGGTTTAGGCTGTAGGTTGAGGTACGGACAGACAGACAGACAGACAGACAGACAGACAGAATTGTGCCACCCACTTTTTTGGTGTTCTCTATTATCGTAATGTCATGTTTGATTGTTATCTCAAAAAATTTTTTTTGCACGAATCCAAAACTAGCCCTATAATACCTATATCGCAAGTAAAAAACAATAAGACGGTGAAATGAGTGACCACAACATAAATTTTCCTCCTTCTACTTCAGGTAATAGATATTCAATCCTACAAAAAGTGTTTAAAGAAAAAAAAAACGAATTAGGTCAGAATGCAGGAACAAGCCAAATCTTGAAAAAGTATTCTTAATTTCAGAAATCAAATTAATTTTGATATTAAAAAATAAATAAATCATTCAATCTACTTTACTTGACACCTAAGTGCAAAAAATAATTCATGTTGTGGCCCAAGGCAACAGCTAAAGCGTCTTTGTGGCGCTTATAGAAAAAAGGTTGAGTATGGCTGGTTTAGGCTGTAGATCCAGATACAAACAGACAGACAGAATTGTGCCACCCACTTTTTTCGTGTTCTTTATCATCGTTATGTTATGTTTGATTGTTACCGCAAAATTTTTGAATTTTACTTCCCTTTTAAGGGCCCTGGAGACGCTCGAACTTGGTGCGAGTGAACATAGTTCGACTAAACTCCGCAGACACTGAAACAAAGCAGAAATCAAACTACTCGAACTTCATTATTTTTACGACTTATATGTCATTCACAATATTCACTGTCACATTTATTTAATTTTTATTCAGGTTGTTTGACATTTTTCTTTTTATTTTTAATATTGAAAGTCAAAATTAAACCGAAATGTTCGAGTAAACATACGAAACCGGTCCGCATACAGTCGAATCTGGTACGACGAACGATTAGCCCCGCCCTCGAACATCGAAAAATATCAAAATCCTTTAGATTTTGGTGAGACCAAATTTTTGTTTAGTGACACCAAATAATTGGTACTCGAACCAGCCCGCAGACAAGCAAAATCAACTCGAACATAGTACTCGAACCATGTTCACTCGCACCATGTTCGAGCGTCTCCAGGGCCCTTTAGTGTGGGATTAATTCCTACTTCCAAATTTAAAAAAAATCAAGTACTTCGTATTATTCAATCATATTAGTAAAATAGAAAAACTTTTTTTCTTGAAAAAGTTTACCAAATTTAAGCAGCGAAATTGTCAAATTTTTGAACTACCAATTACGAACAAATATTTTATACATGTAAGTATATAAATGTATGTGCAGTAGACGCTCGATTTAGTGGATCTCGAAATAGTGAACTATCCACTATAGTGAACACATTAAATTTTATAAAAAAAAGTATTTTGTATAAAAAATTCGCGCAAGCATTTTACATAGTTTGAGAGCTCTGTTTTTTGTTTAAACCTGAGAGAAAGCCTTGTTTAATGCTTAGTTAAAATAAATAACATTCACATCGAACGAAATGTGCATTTTGGATCAAATTCGCCTTTATAAAGCCTTAGAAAACTCCCGTTCGAAAAAGTGAACAATCTCGAAACAGTAAACAGGCCCGGTTTTTATTACTTCACTATATCGAGCGTCTACTGTATGTACCTAAAACGACAAAGATATTTACTGTTGTACCTACTTAACACTACATGTACTCCAAGAAAATTATCTGTATCCTATTTGTTCAGATTAGAACCCAATTGTTCACTACGAGATTGAGTTTTCGCGATTTTGTGTTGATTATTTTCAGAGTCCCGCAAAATGAATTTCACAGTTCACAACGAAATTCAGTTTGCAAGAATTTGAAAATAATCAGTCAAAAGTCGCGCATTTTTTCATTGATTATTTTCAGAGTCTTGGAAACTAAATGTCTTCACTGATTATTTTCACAGTCTTGCAAATTGAATTTCAAAATAAAAACACACTGAAAAGGGTCCACTACGAAATTCAGTTTGCTAGACTCAGAAAATAATCAATGAAAAATCGTGTGATTTTGCAATGATTATTCTCAGAGTTTTGCAAGCTGAGTTTCATAATGAAAACACACTCAAACTAGTTCACTAATTAATTAAAAATCATGTGATTTTTTATTAATTATTTTCGGAGTCTTGCAAACTGAGTTTCGTAGTCAACAATTTTTAGTGTGTTTTCATTTTGAAATTCAGTTTGCAATCCTCTGAAAATAATCAATGTAAAATCGCGTGAAGTGTAATTTTTATCGTTGAAAGTTAGTTCCCTCTTTAAATTTCAAAATGTGAACTACTTAGTTCTCATAACTTCTTTCTCACCTGGCGTGGGAACTAAGTTCACTTCGCTAAAGTGGACCTAGTTCCCATCGAATGAGAACTAAGTTCCTCGTTGGACTAAGTTCCCGTGGACTAATATAGTTCCCTGCTCGATTTATGGGTTGGTACGTAACCACAAATTATGCACTCATAATAAATTGATCTTTCAATTTTGAACTTATATGACATTACTTTGAGGGAAATCAAAAAAATAGGTCTCAGACTTCTGTCTGCCTCTCTGTACTTCTATCTGCTTATTCTACTACAGCTTAAGCAACTGAACCAGTTCTCTTTCGAAGGTATCTAGCGTTTTTTGGTTCTCACCCCAAACGTTTTTTTTCTATTTCTATTTTGTAGTACCAAAAATAACTTAACATGCCATACATTTTTTTTTTTTGAAAATACAGATAATCTTTTTATCAGATATGTGTAATTTTAATTTAATATTACTTTAAATTAAGACCAGGATGAAAACCACACAACTGATTTTAATTAGGTTTCTCATGCAGAAAAATAGTCAAACAGTTTTATTAAACTTTTTTTTTTTGAAAACTCAATATTTCGAGAAAACCACAGCCGACCTTTTCGAAAAATGGCACTCAGTTTTTAAGTACTTATTGGTAACTTAACTAGCATGCAAAAACCGATAGCAAAATCTTATTTTCTCAAAAATTACTAATATGACTTTCATAAAATTGTATGTACATAGGTACTATGTTTGTAATATTCAATACCAATACCTACCATAGAACCGTCTGTTTTATTTTTGAATTTCTCGTTTTATACATAAGCTTCTAAAGATTAAACAAAATTTTTTAATTCGGAATTTCAAAAAACAAGTGGATTATTTTCTTCTTAATTTTAGTATAATTCGGAAAACAAAAAAATTTTTAAATAATCCACCCAATATTTTTTTGCTACAATTGTTTTAAAAATTTCACAAAAAATATTTTCTAATAAACCGCTGTAACGGTCGAATTTTGTTTTGTTGTAAATTCATTATTTTTTCATAATTCAGATGAATGCCATCTGACCCAAAGGGTCTTCCATGATTTTTAGATTTAAGAAAGCAAAATCTCTAAAATACAATTCTCAAACAATCTAATATTAAAAGAATTGCGAAAAAAAAATCTGAAAAACATAATTAGTCCAGTAACTATATACATAAGACCTTGCGTCAGGTCAGGTAGTTCTGATTTTTGCTGAGTTGTTTATGATGTTGGCCTAGTAATAAATCCGATTTTTTGACCTCGAGCGCCGAACGCAACATTGGTATAAATCCAAAAAACCGCGTATTTTTCGCGGTTTTTTCACTTATAGGCCATTTTAACCATTACGCCTTAGTTTCCGAATAAAACATTGCTCTACGATTTCAATCTTACTAAATTTGCTTCAATTTGACCCAAAGCCGGTTCTGTAGACATAACAGTTTCCAAGGGACGGCTTTTCAAAATATAGCAATAAAAATTTTAAAACAACAAGTAGTATATAAAACAGTATAATAACAAAAACATGGTCTTTGACATATACTGCATCAAAACAATAGAGCGTGTAGATTGGGCCAAAAGAAGAAAACAATAGTACTGGATGGGGGGTATATATCCCCCGCTTAGGCAAGAGGGGCAATTATAAGAAAAGTTGACTTCAAATAGAAAAATAACTTTAAAAAAACAATGGTAATATCTGGACGAAAATCCACTGCTCATCTTAAAGCCAGAAATCCATTCTTTAATTTAATTTTAAAATAAAGTTTTTAAAGCTGATAGTTTTTGAAAAATTTACTTTCAAACTCGAAATTTTGAGAAAAAGACGATTTTTTTTGTTAATCTATTTTTTTTTTTTTTTATTTGATGGTATTAAGTACTAGTTTTGTTTTTTTATTTTCAATGCCCTTATTAATTTTAAGTTAAAAACTGAAAACCAAACGCTAAAATGACTTCTAGTTTTTGAGAAAACTGAAATTAACATGATCAACTTCACTGTTTTCAGTCTAGTATCCTATTTCTTCGGGATGGGAGGGCTCTGCCTCAAATCCGGTAGTTCTGATTTTAAGATGAGTTGTTTATGATGTTAGCCTTACCAATAATCCGAGTTTTCGACCTCGAGCGCCTAACGCAACTTTGTGAGATATGCATAAAACCGAGAAATTTTCGCGGTTTTTTCAGTTATTGGCTATTTTAACCTTTAAGGCCTGGTTTGCGATTATAACTTTCCTCTACTTTTTTAAAATAATTAAATGGACTTCAATTTGAGCTTAAAATCAATCCAAATTGAGAAATTTTTCATCAACTTTTGAATTTAGAATGCTGGAAATCGAATTGAAGGGGGGCTTATTCACCCCTTGTGTGAAATCGTTTGCCCCTTTTCAATGATTTTCTTATACTGTGTAGCGTGTCATGTTGGCTTTATTTTAAGTTCTTAATCATGAAGATCGGATGAGTAGAAACGGAGTTGGAAATTGGAAATCGAACTACGGATCAAAACAGTTCGTTTTTTTTTTAAGTAGATAACTTTTCCTACAAATATTTTTTCTAAAAATTTTTAAACCATGTACAATGTTCCTTTATTCTGTTTATTTTCCAATATTATATTCAATAGCCTACATTGTAAGGATTAATAAAATTAAATTCAAAGCCACTTTCTCAATGACGAAAAAAACTTTTGTTAGGGCTCAGAATTTAATTTACAAAACTTTTACAACTTACTTAATTAGAACTTCAAAACAGTTAACAATAATTAATCAATAATGACGTTTCGTTCATAATTATTTTACTAAATTTGTACCCCTTTGCTTTCATTTAGACTTTTTCGTACATATGTATATTTATAGGATTCATGGTATTCAAAGAATATTACAGAGCGAACCAACTTCAAACAATAACGTTTCCCGACAAATTAAAATTTGTCCATTTAAAAAGAGCGAAGCAGCAATTGAATCATAATTTAAAAACAAAAAAAGAACAGAATCAAGACCTAACCGCTTGAAAGCAGTAAAGCAATAAGCATACATTTCCATTGAATAGATTCGTCCAATCCATGGTGACAGCTAAAGTGCTTATGCTGGTGCCTATCATAATAGACTACGTATAATGTTTTCAAAATTTCTCTGATTCGGTCTTTTTGGTCTCAGTAATTAATAACTGACAGATATTAATTAGTTTTCCCAACGTTTCTACTAGATCTTCAGTCTTTTCTTTTATGGGTGAAGTTTATTGTTTTGTTTAACAAAAACAAAAAGTAAGCATTATCATGAATTGATGTGTACTTGGGTGCGTACAATTAAATGAACTTTACTTGAAATTCTTCATACCATGAAAAAGGGTGCTTGGTTTTCTAAAATAATGTGCAGGGTGAGCACCACAAGATGCGAACAAAAACAATGGCAGGTTTATTTCCCCCCTTTTAGGATGAACAAAATTGACTTAATAAAAAAAAGTTTTTACAAATATGTAACAAGAATATTTTAATTATTAAACTTTCCTAGAAATAAGAAACCTGTTTTAAGTTCGAATCTACTATCAAATTTTTTTATGTAAGTACAGAGTAAAAAAAAGTAGGTTCATAATGCAATTTATTACTGAACTGATTTTCTTGGTGGATTATGTTCAGGGTCCTAATCCGAATGTAAACCCAAGTTGGCGGTACTGAGGAGCGCGAGCGTCAGCCACCATCTTGGAAAACGCCTTTTATCAAATATCTCGTCGACCGGTGTATGGTACGAGTGTAATTTTAAAGTTTTTTCTTCCCCAATTTGTTTTTTTTTAATCAAATTGTTCTTGAGAATAGTTTTTGAGAAATTAAGTTTTGAAGACAATATTTATGAAAAAAATGTGAATTTGTTTTTAAGTTGATCGTTTTCAAAAAAATGTAGACTTTCAAATTTAATTTCTCAAGAACTTTTCACAACAACAACTTGATTTAGAAAAACAAATAAAAGAATTGAATATAAGCTTTCAAAAAACTTTACTTTTATATTCGTATGATGCACGGTTCATTTGAAACACGTTTTCCAAGATGGCGGCTGACTCTCGCACCAACCAGTCCCGTCAACTAAGATTTACATTAGGGGGACACCGTTGAACAAATTCTCAATTATAAATTGCAGAGAAAAAGTGCCCGGTTCTTGGCCTAAAGTATACTAATTAAAAAAAAATAGAAAGTAAATATTTTATAATAAGTTGTTTCAAAACAATATGCATGTATTTAGGTATGTATGGTATACAATATTGACTTAAGTTTTCACTGATCTTTATTTTTATTTGAATATCGAAAGCCATAATGCCTTTATGCATCCTCGTTTTTGAACAAATTGAAAATGACAAAAACTATTTTCTCATTGAAATAAAAGAACCTTCTGCATTATATGTAGGTATATTTACTAAAAATATAGCAATCCTATCAAATTTTTATAAATCGCACATTTTAAAGAAAGTTATAACCCCTGGAGTCTGTACAAATTACACAAATCTTGAAACATGATTTCAATAGGCTGCAAAGATGTTTGAATCATCATACAGGAATATCAATAATTCAATTGAAACACTTCAACCTAAGCGAGCACCCATTCACATTTGTGTTTAAAAAAATTTCTTCTTTTTTTTACTCTTGAACATATGTAAACTATTATTTTAATTCGCTGTCTTGCAAAAATATACTACATTCAAATGAGTTAATTTGTTTACGCACTTTTGCTAAATGTGAGAGAATCTGAACCCAATAATTTTAAAGTAAATTGTGTTGACTAATTTAGGGGATTTCGATTCAGTCGATTTGAGCGAGAAAATTGATATTTAAAAGTATATATAAATAAGTTAGGTACCAGTGTTAGCACAAAGTTTCATGAAACTGCAACTGATAAAAATAAAACGTAACCAAAGCAGCAAAATTGTCACCGTAAAAAAAATCATATTTAATTTAACATACAAGTTAAGTTAGAATTTATATGACTCATGTGAAATAAAATCACAGTTGATAAAAATTCTTTCAGTTGTATTTAAAATATAAAATGGGTCGCAGATACTTACTCTTATGTTCAAGAGTCTAAGACATGCAAATTATGAGAGAAAAAATTTTAGAAGCATAAAATATGATATATAAGTCTTTTGATTTTGATAGTTTGAGGTGAAAAAAAGAACGTCAATTTAACTCTTGATTGAGTATGATTGCATGGAAAAAAAATTTAAAATCGTTAGAGCGGTTTTGACACAAATTATTTTTTTTTTAAATCAAATTCCAAAAACATTTTTAAGGAAAAACTTCAGCATGCAAATCTTAGGTATTTATTTATGTGCATAATTATGAAAACTATATTATCCTTATCGGTTTTTTAACTTCTGTATGGAGGGTATCATAATTTTTGCATACAAATAAAATTTTGTCTTAAAATGTTTTAGAGAGTGCTAAAAAAATCTTAAGTATGGAGTTTAAAAATAATCGATCATTTCGTTTTCGAAATATTTTACTTTCAAAAAAAATTTTGAAAAATTATGAATTCGTAAATAATATTTTGTGTTTCTTTGCAAAATATTTTTTATGTATTTATATAATATTTTTTAATATTTTTTAAGAACTCAAAAATATTTATTCAAAAATTTTGGTACACAATTTTATTTATATTTTTTGGAAGCCTCTGTATAAAAAAAATATTGAAATCAGTCATACTGCTTTGAAGAAAATAGAAAATAAAAAAATGGTTCTTTGGAAGGTAACATTAATAACCCTTTTTTTTTAAATGGTTTCCCACTCAAAGGTAGAAACAAACAATTATGTAAAATTGCTAAGAAAAATTGTATGACAGGTACCGTTATTTTGGATTTTAAGTTTATTAATAATGATAGAAATACAAGTGAGGCGAGTATGTCTTTTATAGTACAAATATTGAGGTTGTCAAGTTTTGTAGTAAATAGAAATATTAAATATTAAATAATTGCATTTAACATTTAAGCCCGTGTGTCAATTGCGTTAAAAATTATTGTTAAATTTGATCCCAGTTAAATTTTATCCGTTTTTATAGGGTTCAACCCTTTAAGGTTTTAAGGTTTAAGGTTTTTGCTGTGTCGTGTCAATTGAATTAAATGGAATTTTATTAAAACACACATTTTCCATTAGTTTTGTTGTTGTATTTTTTCGTAACTACAGTAAGCTAAACAAATAATTCAGTGTGCAAAATGAATGATCATCTGAAAAAGTATTTTCAATAAATTTTATTCATTCTTATGCATTATAAAGGACTTATCACAGGTAATTCAAACAAACGGGGGAGAGAAATTCGAAATTTTAAAAGGAGATCATTTTAAGCGTCAACATTTACCTGCGCTTGAAAATTGATACTTTGAAAAGAACCATGAGACCCTATACAAATAAAAACTATTGAATATTCCTTTGTTTCGCTTTCTTGAGTTCATTATTATCTATAAGTCCTTGTCTCTATTTCTTAATCTTTTCATTTGATTTTAGTTTTTTTTTTATCTTACCCGAAAGGATTCATGACTTCATGACAGCAAAATAAAATATTTATCTACATTCATCTGCCTCACTCTTTCATGAGCATAAGCATGTCAAAAATTAACCACTGGCTATAATTTTAACGAGCTCCTGAGCAGGTTAAATTTTAACATCTATATTCACCTCAGTAATGTCAAAATTTAGCCATGGGACTAAATTTAACCATACTTTTAACGCAATTGACACACGGCCTAAAATTAAAAATAAATAAATAAATATTCAATTATTCTATCATAAACACAATTTATAGCAAACAAGTTTGAAAAGTCAATTGATTAATAATAATTTAGAAGTACTACAAAATTTGACATTAAATAACTTATTTAAAAATTTTATTTTATTTGAGAAAAAGAATAAGCGCGACGAGTTCAAAAATCTTGCTTGGTGAGATAAAGTTCAAAGTTCTAGTAGAATTTGCGTGTTTTTTGAATAATTTTGTGCATGAATATGAACATGCAGCACTTTAATGTCTTAAAATTGCTGAAATAAAAAAAACAAGAACTTTTATATGAAGGTGTGTAATATGTATTCATGTTCATGCCACTGAAGCCCAAACGCATATCTAACCATATCATTAAAGGCACCCAAAAGCTTATAGTATGAAAGGGAATCAGGTACAATAAACTGACTCATAAATTATAAAAGGCAAAAGTAACGTTCTGATTAGTCTTAGCTTTGTGATTTAGAGGTGTAAAGCTGGAACACAGCCAGCAAACAATAAATATTCTTTACGAATGCTTAATTTACCAAAATTATGTAGATGAATTTACTAGAGTAACCACTGGGATTATGAACTATACCTATTCCTGATGTTAATAGTAGTACCTATAATAACTCATCTTGGGTATGCTTTAAAATAATATACCTACTTACATTAACCAAACTATTGAAGAGTCAAACTGCATGATCATTGTCATATTAGCCGCATTTTATTATCCTCATGATCTGATCCGGATCAGATCATGATAAATAAAACAGACAGAATCTTAGTTATATACCCGTCTCTTTTTGCCTTATATTTGTTTTTTTTTCACGTGTATGGTGCCTCTTTTCTTGGCACTATTGAGACACATTCACAATAGTAATTTTTGGATCATTGAATATGTTGGTTGTTACTCGCAAATTATATTTACTAAAACCCCATTGCTCTAGTAAAATACTTTCAATGGTTTACTACGGACTTGCTCACTCAAAATTGCAGTACGGCATAGCATCGTGGGGTGGGACTTACAATAACACAGTTGAGGTGCTAAAAACAGCACAAAAGCAAATGATAAGGATCATCTGTAATGCTGGTAGATTGTCCTCAAGCTGGCCTCTTTTCTGTAGCCTTCAGATTCTACCAATAAACCATCTTTACATCTTTAAAGTCCTTAAAGTGTTTTTTTTTACGTAGTGGTTACAGTACAACGCTCAGGAGTTCAGTTTCATACAGTTTAATAATAAATACCTATAGCTTGGGACTTGTTCAAATTCCATTTTGTAATAAAACTCATTTCTCGAAGTTCTATACGGCGACCGCACCTGCGCTCTTTAATAAGCTACCGCATGAAATAAGAACAGTGCGAATCCTCACTTTATTCTTAAGAAAAATAAAAGAATGGCTTTTTAGTCTGGATAATTCTGCAGTCAAATTATTACTTTGCTCTTTTTAACCAAATGTATCTTATTTTTGTTTTTTTTTTTTTTTTCTCTCTTTAAGTTTTACATTACTCTAGCGCTTTATTTTCATTCTTAGCCCCACACACAAAATCAAAATTGTTAATTATTTTGAAGGGTCATTCGCCTCTAGCAATTGAAATGCTACAGAATGACCACGATTTATTTATTCTTTTACAAAATTCAATTTAAATGTTTAATTTTCCTTTGAATTATTTATGATATTTTTGAATTATGTAAACACTTATATTTATATTTTGTATTTTACTGAGTAAATAAATATACATATATATATATAAAAAAAAAGATCCATAGAAAAAGCAGGATCCCATGTTGTTTTTGTAATCACGTGTTAGAAATTGATCCGGATCAGATCATGTGGATAATAAAATGCGGCTATTGACTCATAAAATCAAAGAATCAAACCTTGTTGCTAAACGGTTATATGTACATTATGCCATATGCAATGGCTCTCTTTTATTAAGTAAAGTATGTATCTTTTGATTATGTTTGTATTTTTTATTTGTTTATATTAATATTTGCTCATGTATAAGGGTGTATTTATGTTATAGCTGTGATAAACGACTCCAGCAGTGATGGGAGCAACGATAAATTTGAGGCTCGAGTCACAGCTCTTATTGAGTGCTCATATTGAAGCTTTGATAAGCAATTTTTTCTAATACAAATTGTTTGTTTTGTTTAAAATGATTTTATTTCATCATAAAATATTCAGCATCTATCCCCAATAAGAGTTTCGAAAATTGAAACGATGATTTTCGTTGCTAGGATCGCAGCTCGAATCGTTTATCGAAGCTCCAATATAAACACTAAAAGGAAAAACAATGTAAGCAATTTCGAAGCTTTAGTCACATCGTGGCTCGAATCGCTTATCACAGCTCCAACATAAACACACCCTAAAAAATCTTCAAACACAATAATTACACTTTAGTTTTAAAAACAATTTAGTTCTTTTTTCACTTTTAAAATAATTACAAACAATAAGTAAATGCAGGTAATCAATTTTCTGAAACTAAAAAGTTTACTTAGAAACGAACAAATGTGTTATTTTTTTTTTTGAGTAAAAATATAAGAAATATACATAACTCGGAGGGTTGGGTACAAAATAAAAAAAATATAGGTTAAATTTTTTAACGCATTTTAACTCAAAAAATTTGTCTAGCTTAAACTACTGCCAGCGAAAAGAAATGGCCTCTTCGATTGGTAATCCGAAACTACAATTCAATGTGTTGGACACTTGGAAACGACTTGATAATGATGAACACTTCTGGTTACGATTCTAAAATCAAACCTATTTTAAAAATATTAATTTTTTTTGTTCGAAACCACTTATAAATAATTTTGCGTGCGGTAACACTGGTAGGTATATATCACATGAAACAGTTGTCCATTGCTAATCAAGCACCTGGCAAACTTGGTATTACCAACCTTTTCTTAACTGTCAGTTGATTTTGTGGACATGCAACACATCAAATACTTACATATACATGTACATATGTATAATACATATTTCTCATGCATAATTTTTGACCTTATTTTAGAACTAAATTTTTTTAATTTTGTAGTCAATAAATTGTATGTACATGTACAAACATATGTTTTCGAAACTTAGAAGCAAAAGCAAACAAATGATTTACAAACAATTTAGGATTTTGTTGTAAGTAATTAAATTAAATGAAAATAATATGGAAAGCTTCTTTAAAGTACATGGCTAACGAATCTCTATTATTTAAATTGAATAACAATTATAAAAAATATAAATTTTTGTTTTGTTTCAAAATGAAACATGTTTGCAAAAAATACAAAAAACAAATCTTTCATAATATAAGAAACTTGTTTTTCGTCAATATTTTAGCCATCATCGGTTATTGCGATGAACGTCGTCATATATCGGAGATAGATTTCTTCAATATTATTTAAATATTAATTATCTTGTTGCGCAAAGTTCATAAGTATTGTACGAGTCGAGTAACCTAGTTAGCACCTAATACTTTTTTTTCTTTATCTCTATCGGCATTTTGTGCTAAATACCGGCAAAATTCAAATTGTATTCTTCTACACATTTCTTTTTGATATTTATATTTCCAACCGAAAAATAATTTATTATAGGTAAATGATATGTATCAATTTCATTCCTTGAATTGAACCAGCTAACCAGCAGACTAAATTTTAATGTTAATTGAAATCATAAACACAATATTCAGTAACTAGATTATCCAAATAGTTATTAAACAAGAAATCAATCAATATCTCGGTGAAATTAAATGAATCAGCGTTAAAAACGGAACTCGTATGGCTGTAACAGTACCAGCAACCAGCGAGGTACAAATTGCCGTGTGATGAGAACTTATCTTTTTCAAACCATTAAGCACTTTAAATTGTATCTAAGCGGTGAGAAATTCCTTACGATATATCTACGTAAATATGAACACATGCAGGTAGGTTCATTTCTCTTGTTTCGTTTAATATAATAATTTCCAGCTTCAAGTTTAATAATTTAGAAATAAATTGATTTGTTCACAGAAAAAAGATTAAAAGTCTTACCGCGGTTTGAAATCCAATAGAATTTTTGTTCAACAAACTTTTTTTAAATTAATCGATATGTATATAAAAAAAAACAAATGTATTGCCAGTACGAAAAGATTTATTTTTAATAATAATATATATTCAACTACGAATACCTATTTGACCGACGCTAAAGCATGCACCGAGACACCAGCATACATCGAAATCTTTCTACTATGCTGAATTACAATGTTGACATTTATTTAAGTACTTAAAAAAGACTGTCAACATTGAAATACTCTTTACACTTTATCTATGTATCTATTGTTTATAAGAATAACAATTTAAAAATGACGTTCGTTCTGCATTTGGGGATGCATTTAAAGACGCACAAATAATGTTAGCCTCTTAATTATAGACGGTAATTTAAACAAACAGCAGACATGTTCGTGGTACATAAATGAGCGCAAATAAATTAAATTATGCTCGGAAATAATTTTTGCGGTACCCACTTAGCTTTCAATTTTTGTTCGATCTTTGCTTTTCTTTATTCAAAACAACTTTTTCTGTAAATGTCGCCAAATTATTTTTGTACTCTCCGACAATGAACCGATGCGATCGCTTGGTTATATTTTCATCACAAAGAAATTATGATCTTCACTCAAATTTTTCCAACAAAACAATGTTTTTGTTTATAACAAAAAAAAAATACTCACATATTAAACATGTAGGTATTCATATGTATTTATATATTTACAAGCTTTCAAAATTAAAAGAAAATGATTTTTTTTAAACAAATTAATGAGTATAACCGTCCAAGAACCGATAAGATCACATACTAAACTGAATTTATGTACTCGACAGCAATGTAGACTATTCTACATGGCCCTAACTTTGAATTTCTTGCCAATGTAGAATCGAAATAATGTCTTTTGAAGACGGAAATATTCACGCAAATGATACTATGGGATATGTGTGTATTGGGTTTATTGCTCAATGAATTAAATCGATCAAATATTGTGTTGAAGATGTCTTCTCGCTGGTTTGTAGCTATTAAGAAATTATAAGGAAGCCATCCTCCCTTATTTCTTTGAAATAACTAGATAGGGTTATTGATAAGTGATAATAACAGTGAAAACAAAACGTTTTGTTACTGGCTTACTAAATGCGATGAGTAAGAGCTTAATTGCACATTTGGTCCATGTAATTTTTCAAAAAGCTTTTCACGATAATTAAGTTTGCAAAATTAATACATAATCATGGTCTTGACCTTCGCTGCAAGTTTCTTCTTTGTGGAGGCCTTTTTAAATACAAGAATAATGACGGACAAATGCGGGTTTGAATACGTAGTGGTGTGGATAATATTGTGGTATTATTTAAGATAACTAGATGATTTTAGCCCCATTTTCCTGCATAATCTACTGGCCACCCCTTGGACATCTTTACGAAACAAAAAATACAAATTATTAAGAAAGAATAAATCTGTACCCGATCATTGCTCTCACGTGTGTGACGTAAAAGTAATGGAAAATGTTGAAACGTGTAGGCGCAGCAGAAATATAGACAAACAAAGAATGTCCGCAAAATCTTCATATGATTGATTTTTCTGTTTTGGGGTTGATTGTTATTTTCTGCGTGTATTTTCAATCTACATACATATATACTGTCATCTTCTCAGCTGTTTGTTTTGTGTTTGTTGAAAACGTTTAAATTAATAATTAAAGAATGAATTTAATATAAGTGAAGGAAAGAAAATATAATGAACAAACAAAGCAAAAAGATCTGCACTTACAAAGGTCTGCTTTAAAATTGTTGGGTACCTATATAATTTGTATTTAAATATCTGTTAGGTATACCTACATATGTACATATGTATGTATGTAATGTAAGTACGTATTAAATATTCGTATTTTTGTACATAAGTACGTATATATGTGGGTGATCGTCAAAAAAGGTCCTTTTGAGGGTCCTAATCGTTTTTAAATGAAAACAAATATTCCATAATTTGTTAAGATTTTTATTTTGATCCCCTTTAGTCTTTTTAAGGGTGAATTTAACTGTCAATTTTTTTGCATGTGATTCACGAAAAATTTGTTGAAAAAATCAGGGTATGCATAGGTTGAATTGAAGAAAAACAATCCTATGGGAGGAGGGTTGTTTGCCTTGCCGAAGGGGGGGGGGGGGCAAATAAAAAATAGAAAACATTATTAAAGTGGTAAAAATATATTAAAAACAACGGCAGCACCTGAAATATTATTTTGTTGGTTTTTTTTTGTAAAGCCAGAAGTTCGTAGTACCTCGCTGCCAACTAAATACTGAAATGTTTTTCCCGAGGTACTGCCTCTTGCGAGGAACTGACAAATCATCCAAGAGTATACATACTTGTCATGAATAAGTGCTTCTCATATAGCAGTTCTGACTCGGAAAAAAATTCTAGGTCCCCTCCATTCCTGCCAACAACACGCACACAGGAATGGTTGAAAGTTGTATGTCACTAGGCCCTGGGTTCTCCACGAGCTGTTGCGCCGCCAAATTTATTTATAAAGCCAAATTCATTCTTATGAACGGTTTTGCCAGAAACAAATTCAATCAAACTCAAAATTTTGAAAACAAAAATTGTTAAAAAATATATGTATTTACATCAAAGTATTTATTTGGCTTTAAGATTTTAGTTCTCTTATTAGTGTCCAGTATATTAAGTCATAGCTCCCATGGGAATTTAATAAAACGTTGGGGAAGACATTTTTTTCTTCTCATCGTTAGAGTACCTTATAGGATGCTTAAATCCAAGTTTTCAAGCATCAACCCTTTGCAGGGTTTCTGCCATCTTGGTTTAAAGAGTGAACTTGGTCTTGGCTGTTTTCTAAACGGGGGAAGGTAGAAAGATGTTTTTTTCTGTATTCTATAGATTAAACAATTACAAGAAAGTCGTAGGTCTAATGAAAAATTAGGGAATGGAGATATGAACGCTTAAAAGTCAAAAACAGGGAAGTAGACGGCTAAGAAATAATTGACAATAAATCAGGAACTTGTTGTTAGAAAATTTATATTTTTGTAAAGGTAAGAAACAATTATTTAACCATGCTTTTTTTTTTTTTTTGATTGATGTGTTAGTTTTTCGTGCAAAATTTGCTTGAAAATCGCAATTTTTCGAGGTCAATTTTTTCAAGTACCTATTTTATTTTTATATTTTTTAACGGATGGGTTTAAAAATCGGAAACCATTTGAAACGATGTGGACAATCAATCTCTATTTTTCATCACTCATAAAATAAAAAAGTTTTTTGCAGCGAAAAACTTCTTTTTTCAATTTTCAAACGGCAATATATCATAAACGTGACATAATGGAATATTTTTGACAAGTTCAGCAGCCCAAAAACCTTTGGAAAAGTAGGTATATTTTAGTTTCTGTTTCAAAAAATTTTCTGCCGAGTTTAATTAGGGTGATATTAGCTACCATAATATCTACAATTACTAAACAAATGCTAATTTTACATTAAATAAATGTATGGTAATTTAATGGAATGAGTTTGACTGACTGTAACTTTAAAACGGCTGGATTTATGATGAAACATGTCAAGACCTTTTTTGTAGTGCGTTCAATTTTCTATAAAAATCACGTATGCTGTTGGTTTAAATACTTGTCATTATTCAGTTATAAAAATCCAAATAAAAACTGGTAATTTCTCCCATATAAATCGTATGGAAAACCAAAATCTGCGATGAGGCATGTCTATAAACATGAATTTTAAGAGCTCAAATTTTCCCAGACGTCGTTTTTTACTTAACTGAAACTTTTCAGCATGTTTCCAAGACAACTTTCTTTTTACTCTACTTTTTTTAAAATTTTGATATGCAATAGATAGATACTATTGATATCTTAAAGGAGCTTTTGTATAAAAAAAATTATTGAATAGGTTGAGCCGTTAAAGAAAAATAAAAAACCAAAAAAAAAACGTTATATGGGAGGTACCGTTAGTAACAGTTTTTGGAAATTTTTTTTTCATACCAAAAAGTACGCCACAAATACAATAACACATTGTTTTTTTTAATCAAAATTGTTGGAGCAGTTTGCGAGATAGGTTAGTTTTTTCTTAACGGCATGGCATTTCCGTTATTTTTGGAGCTAAAAAAATTTTCAATTTTCCCTCTGGAGAGTTACAAAAAAAACCTTAAGTTCAAAATTTGAAGAAAATCACTTCAGTGGCTTAGGCTGTAGGTTGAGGTACAGACAGACAGACAGACAGAATTGTGCCACCCACTCTTTTCGTGTTCTCTATTATCCTAATGTCATGTTTGATTCTTATCTCAAAATTTTTGCTTTTGGCACAGATCCAAAACTTGCCTTATAGTACCTATACCGCATGTAAAAAAGACGTACCTCGTGGCATAATGGTTAGTGCAATGGAATGTCATGCCGAAGGTGTGGGTTCGATTCCCAGACGTGCCACCTAAAAACATAATTGTTTTATCCGAGGTACTGCCTCTTGCGAGGAACTAACAAATCCTCCAAGAGCATACTCGTCATGAATAAGTGCTTCTCATCTAGCCGTTCTTGTTAAAACGACGATAGAGAGGACGAAAAAGTGGGTCACACAATTCTGTCTCTCCGTTGAGCTACGTCCTAAGCGGCTGGATCGATTTTCTTCAAACTTGGTCCATAGCGTTTTTTGGCCATTCCCCCACACATTTTTTTTTTCATTTTTTTAGATCCAAAAATAACGGTACCTAACTGCCATACAATTTTTTTAGAAATTTTATATATAATGGTAATTTTCTCAAAAACGGCTCCACAACTTTTCTTTAGAAAAATTAATAAATTACTTTTAGTAAAGGCTAGTTTAAGATGGGAAACCTTTTTTCACAAAATGGTTATTAATGGTATCTCATTTCAAATGTTTTTTTGAAAATCAATTTTTTCGAAAACGACACGATTGATTTCTTGAAACTCGATACTTTAGAGTTTGAAAATACTTTCTAAAATATTTTTAGAACAAATTTGACTTTTAGGCAAAAATAAACGGTACCTTTCCATATAAATGTTTAAAAACCGTAGAGGAAAATATTTGTTGTTTCTTAAAAAGGGCTGCTGCGATTTTTATAAAACTTTTTACGTATGCTAAAATATGTGCGATTTACGACCAAAAATTATAAAAATTTACTTTTAGCAACTATTAATAGTAACTTTCTTTTTTCATGTACAAATTTCGGGGAGAGTACGATAACTCAGGCGCCAAGAAATTATAACGGTTTTTTTGTAGAACAGTTTAATACAAGCATTTTTTACTATGAGAGGGGGGGTCTATCTCACCCCGTTTGGGCGGGAGGGGTAATTTCATGAAAACAGTACCAAAAATGTAAAAAAAATATTTAAAAATAACGGTAATACTAACAACAAAGTATTATACGTTTATTTAAAGCCAATACTCTGTTCTACTAGCCAGTTTTTGAATCAAGTGAAATCTATGCATGGTTTTTGAAAAAATGAATTTTAAACTCAAAATTTGCGAGAAAAAAACATGAAAAATAGGTTTAAAGTGTAATTTCTCAAAACTGTAAAATTATATATCATTTTTTTCTGAAATTCGTTGCTATAATTAATTCTTAATCAAAAACTGAAAACTAGATGATTCTATGTATTCTAGTTTTTGAGAAAATTGAAAATTACTAAAACTACTACCGTACAAAACTCGAATGTTTGCTCGTTTTTTTATGATCTAAGAGGGTATGCATACTTGGAACATTTTAACTGCTTTGTAGATGTTTCCTTAATCCAGATTCTTTAAATGCAAAAGAAACTTTGCATACACCCAACCTCGCACCTACCCCAAATCCTATAATGTGCCCAAGCAGGGGGGTTGCAGGGGGGCAGCATGCCCCCCCCATACATATCTCACTGTTTATACGCCAGCCGTAATACGTAAGCAAGCAAAAAACAAACATCCCATACAAAAGTAGTTATAGTAATAACTAGAAGACATAGAATCATCTAGATTTCAGTTTTTGATTAAGAATAAATTAGAGCAACGAATTTCAGAAAAAAAAAATGATATATAATTTTACAGTTTTGAGAAATTACACTTTAAACCTATTTGTTATGCTTTTTTCTCGCAAATTTTGAGTTTAAAATTCATTTTTTCAAAAACCATGCATAGATTTCACTTGATTCAAAAACTGGCTAATAGAACAGAGTATTGGCTTTAAACAAAGGTATAATACTTTGATATAAGTATTACCGTTATTTTTAATATTTTTTTTACATTTTTGGTACTGTTTTTATGAAATTGTCCCTCCCGCCCAAACGGGGTGAGATAGACCCCCCCCCCCTCACGTAGTATAAAATGCTTGTATTAAACTGTTCTACAAAAAACCGTTATTATTTCTTGGCGCCTGAGTTATCGTACTCGTGCCCAAATTTCAAATAAGATTAAAAAATATTGTTTATCAAAATTTTCGAAAAAAAATTGTTTTTAGATTTCTAAAAAAGTTTAAAAAAATTTTTTTTGAAAATTCAATATCTCAAAAACGAGTTGATAATTTTTTGTAATTATATTTTTATATGCACATTAACAAAAATGTGTATTTATGATTTGAATACCAAAATTTTTCCTTAAAAATGTTTTAAGAATTTGATATAGGTACACATAAAAATTATTTTTTTTTTAAACCACTCCAACCATTTAAATTTTGTTTTCCATACAGTCATATTCAATCAAGAATTAAAGTGAAGTTCTTTTCACCTCAAACTATCAAAAGAATTGGATTAGCTTATTTAAATTTGTTAAACCCTCAGTCTCTTGAATATAAGAGCAAGTACGTGCAAACCAGTCGTGCATTTTATTTTGTTCACTTTAAGTATTTTTTTATAAAATTCACACTTCTGCTCAAGCGATGAGAAATACATACAACTCCTATAGGATTTATTTTCTTGTCTAATTTCAACCTATATTCTGCAAATTTTGTTGGACCTTTTATGCGAATTTCCTACTACCTATGCAAAATATAGACAGTTAAATTAACCCTTACAGCGACTATAGGGGATGAAAATAAAATTTTTAAAAATTTGGGAATTTATTTTCCTAATTTTGAGCCCATCCAAAAATAAAAATTAAAAAAAAAAAACATAACGACCACCCCAAATCGACTATAATGGTTGCTTTCCTCATAAACTGTTTTATTTTAGTGCGTTATTTATTTTCATAGAATATTTTTTAATTATGTACATATGCACATATGTAATAGATTTGGATAGCTAATCAAAGATTTTGATTTATTTTTAAATTTTAAAATCGCTATGGCAAACAAGTCATTAAACTGGATTTTTGGTCTTGCTTATCGCCTCAAACCTGTGGGCTGATATTCGAAAATTCTCTTGTTTGTCATTCATTTGCTCCATGTTGCGAGGCTAATTAACCAACGTGTTTTGACTTATTAGACTACATCCATATCATAGTATTGGTACAGTGCATAGAGTTTGCGGTTTTATCTTTTTCAATTCGCCCTCTTTCAAAAAATGGTGCAATGTCCGTCAAAGAATTTTTCTTTCCAAAACCCCCAAGTATCAGCTTATCATTGCTGTTTATTGTTCAGCAATTGATGCATATTAAATATATTGTTCTCGCTCTTCCTTAAGTATAGAATTAATGAGCTTAGCTAAAGAAGAAAAAAAGAAAACAATAAATTCGTTGTTCATAATCCCAAACTCTAAATCACACTTTAACCGTACGAACGTTACCATTCTGAGGCTCGGTGATTTTCAAATTTTGTCTTAAATATTTTAATTCTTATGACAGAGCATTAATTGTCAAACTGCCGGGAAAGGATACAAATCCATATCCTAGATTTCAATTCCCCTTCTTGAGAATCACCTTGTTTTTGTTCATACAATCTTAAGTCCCAAGTTTGAATAAAGTTGCAAACAGACAAATATACGGACAGACATTATATACATACATATGTACATATGTATGTATGTATTTATATAAATAAAATGAAATGTCAAAATACCTATTTCAGTTTTGTAAAGAATTCCAAACATGCCATATAGTAAGAATATGCATTGTGTACATTGTGCATTCCTACTTATAAGTCACAAATAAAAATGTAACGTTAATGCAGGCGAAATGCACTTATTTTGCATTAAGACCTTATTATGAACAAAGTAAACAGAAGCCATAGTGGTTCTCTCCACTCAGAGCACAAAGTCAGCACATCGTCAAAACTATACACACTCCAGAGGCGGCGGCAGGCCGGCGTACCGCTTTTAGTTAATATTTTCGTTCACATGAATAAATTAATTTTTTTTTTATTCAATTTTGATCTACATATTAATTACGTATTAATGTAATTATATAGCATTTATATATTATATTTTTATAAATTAAAAAAAAACTATTTTCAACAATTTATATTTTAATGAAAGAATTTAGATGGTGTGCTACTTGAATTTTAAAGAACTTTATTTTATAGGTACTGTTAAACATTTGCTCAAATAATATACATATTATGTATTTAAAATACAATTTTTAGAATTCCATGGCTAGAAATGCGTTTCTCTGTCGCACTACTATTTAGTTGCGAAAAATAGTTGGTATACAGAATTTTAAATGTTAATGAACGCACATATGGTAGCAAAAAATCCTACTAAGCAGCGATCAATTTTTTTAGTCACTGCGATAGGAAATTGCAAGTGCATTCGCAGCCTACGTCTTTTGAAAATAAGTGCATGTACGATGTACGTGCAAATCAAAGTCGCGCATTTAATTTAGTCTTAGTTTATGCTGTTCTTATAAAACATATTGGAATTAATATTGAGATCCTTTTGTTTTAAAGCATTTTTATGGTAATACGCGTAGGAACTATGTATGTGTATCAAACATGAAAAACAGCCCTTGAAAGGACGGACAATCGGCAATAATATATGGAAGTTGGTCTATGAACCAATAACAACGAGACGTATGTCGTTGGAAAGCTAATTTTATGTGCTATTAGCCACTATGGCATAATTTCAAATCACTGTGTGAAAAAAGTTATTCGCTAACCAAGGTTTAGTTTTGGAGCATTTTAATATAACACAAATTTATGGAAACTGGTCTTACAAGTACCAATAAGATGTATGTCGTTTAAAAAGTATTTTTATGAATAATTATTCAATGGTTATAATAGCTGCGTTTTATTATTTCTGGGTCTGGGTCGAGGTTATCTTTTAACATGTATTACAAAAACAACATGAGATCTAGGTTTCTATCGAGAAGTTTTTACTCTGACCGGCAGAGGGCTGTTTACCATTGTGTATGATGTCAGCGATTTGTCAGCATTGTTAGGAATAGAGAGGAAAAGAGACAAGTGTTTACATGAAAAACAAATAAACATAAGAAAAAAGGGACTGATATACAGCACTCTTTTTGCACTAACCCGCATCGTTTTATTTTCAAGATGTGAACCATATGGGTTATGAGCGATAATAAAACGTGGCTAATAAGTGCATACATTTTTTCACACGTTCAGTGACTTGAAAAAAAACCTGCTTTAATAACTATAGTGCATTAAAATATCTTTTTAACGACATACATAAATACATAAATGTACGTCTTGTTATCAATGGTTAAACTAGCGTTTACACATTTTTGCCCATACTACACAAAAACATTTTTTCACACTAGAATGCACCAAATTACATCATTAGTTAGCGAATAACTTTGTTCACACAGTGAAACAAACTCCTCGTTTCACCAAGGGTCCGACAAATTTGATCTCACAGACGCCTCATTTAGGTCTAGTGCCGCCTCTGGGTTAAACTGACCCCTCAACAAACAAAACAATAAACCATAAAGAAGAATCAAAAATGAAGAGAGTGAAAATGATAACGATGGCATAAAACATCTAAATTAATAACTAACTCTTTAATGCAGCCACGAAGGTGAAGGTACGACCTTAACTTTCAAATGTTTATATAAAACTGCAAAAATATTTTTGATATTATAGCTGGTGTTTGGTGTTACAGTATTTACCAAAGAATCATAGCAAGCGTTTTTTGATTTGTTTTAATCTAAACAGTGCTGATGAAAATAAACTGAATTTTTTTTTAACATTTTTATTTTGTGAGAGTTTACTGACCGTATTTTTAGAAAATTTAGGTTAATTTTTAGTATAGATATTGTTTTTAGTACTGATGATGAACTGCCCATATTTAAATCGAGTCAAGTTGAAAAAGTCACCTATTTTTGGTAATTATTCAGCCATATATTTCTTTTAAAGGATTTCCCAAGTTTTTTTCAAGGTCATAGATGTTTTTGACACCACATTTTTGGTGTGTCCTCTTTTTCAGAAGGCAGTCCTCTTTTTCGGTACCATGACCTCTCTGTTATATTTTCTGAAAGAAGACAGTAATTTTTCCTCTTTTTCTCTTTCAAACCGATTTTCTAAGATTAAAAACACATTATGTACCTACCTACCTTCTTCATAACTTAGAGCCGTTTGCTCATACGATATTTAAGCATTTATGTTCTGATTAAAAAGCTTATGTTCTACTTTTTCCTCTGCGTAAAATGTCACTTATGTATGTTCTACTTAAATATTTAAGTTTCGTATCAGCAAATGGGCTTAGTCACTTGATCATAAAAAGAAGACAGCACAAACGCTTTTCCAATGTAATAGGATTGAGGAATTAAGGTATTTGACGGGGTATAAGTCAAACGAAACGTCAATGAAGAACATTAGTCCATAGTTGCAAAATTTTGGCCGACTCTTGCATTTTGGGTAGGATAATTTTTTTTCTTTTGATGTGTAGGGCGTATCAATGTGAATATAAAACTCGATGTTTGAGGTTGAAAGCCCCCTCATTTGGCCGCCATCTTGAAAAAGAGGAGGGAAAAGGCCTTCCACGATATCCTGAAAACCGTTAGCTTTACACAAAAATTGTTTAACTTTTCTTGTAGAAAATTAAATTCTCACAATTTATGCTATAATATTTTTTGTCGTAATGTTTAAAATAAAGAAGAAACAGATAAAAATATTCGAACGTTTTCCAGAAATATGTTATAAGGGGGCTGAAACTTTTTTTGTAGTTTTATTTTTTTTTTTTTTCAGAAAACACTTAATATGCTCGTCTATTTTTATCTGTAATTTCGTTATTTTCAATTTTACTGCAAGAAGTATGGTAACATAAATTGTAGCTTATTTAATTTTCAACAAGAAAATTAAAAATTTTTTTTTGTTTTAAACTAAGGGTTCTCAAGATATCGTGGAAACATTTTTACACCCTCTTTTTCAAGATGGCGGTCAAATGAGGGGCTTTCAACCCCGAAAATCGGATTTTATATTCACACTAAGCCCCCCTATACATCAAAAGAAAAAAAATTGCCCCACTCAAAATGAAAGGACAATGTAACATTTCAATGGATTAAAATGGACAATACGTCGCAAAATAATAAATTATTTGAATTTTTCAAACATTTGGGTGCAAAACATGTGAAATTATAGTTTTCACTATCATTTCTAGCTTGAAAAGCCAACAGAAAGAGTGCAATAAATTACGACTTCAACTGCACAGATTCTAAAATTTCTTTAAGAAATTGTGCTGGGATCTTAACAAATACATAATGAAGTAAAATACTTACTTACTTTACTTATCCGGCTCCCGATCCATGAAGGGTCTCTGCCTGAGATGTTTCGGTCTTCCATTGGTTGCGGTCCCTCGCACGCTCCCTCCAGTCGTCGAGACCATCCAATGAAGTAAAATACAAGAACTAAACACAAAGTTCCTTTGAATTAAACTCGGACATAAGACTGTTTCATAAAAAAAAACGTTGCTTTCGATTGTCTTGCAAACAGACTCTAGCTAAGAGAAAAAAGACCTTCACTGTAGGTCCCCTCCATTCCTGCCAATAAATAACACGCACACAAGAATGGTTGAGAGTTGTAAGTCACTAGGTTCTGGTTCTCCACGAGCTGTTGCAAGTATTAAAATTAACAACAAAATTTTTTTTTTGTAGTAAATTGAACGTTCTCCAAAATATTTTCGGCCATGTTTTATCTTCGATGCAGCCGTGTTAAAGTTACGGCCAGTCAAACTCATCCGATAAAATTATCTTACATTATTTGCATTTTGTATGGTAAATGACGATATTACGGTTATTATTATAACTCCTATTTAAAAATTACTTGAGATCTTTTTGTATAGATGACCAATTTTCCTATCGAATAATACCTATCACTTATTAAAATTATTAAAATTATATTACAATAATATGTAGCGTATGTTAATAGAAACTCCATAATTAAACTGGTCAATAAGGTTTTTTGAAACAGGAATTAAAATATACTTTTCCAGAAATATTCCATCACGTCTCGTTTTTGAGATATGTATTGCCGTGTGGAAAATTGAAAAAAGTTTTTTTACTGTTTCCGATGTGATGTTAAAACACGCACATGCAAACTGATGGTCTTTCACATCTTTATATCTTTCACTGAAGTTACATTTCAACTTATGTACATCCTTAGAGTGATGGCCCTGCCCTAGTAGGCCAGGAAAAATGGGTTCCGAGGTTGAAAAAATTAATTCATGAAATATTAAAATTGGAATCGACGCAGATTTGCAACCTCTATAACATATCCGAAGTCCCCCAAAATCCCCGCATTGGCTTTTTGTGTAGATGCATTTGAAGAGGTGCAGACGGGCAGATTTGGAGGTCTATCAAACTTAAATATTTTTTTTGGTGCAACCTAATCATATGATACATGCTTTAGGGGTAGTTTTTAACGCTGAATCTAATGAAACCGAATTCTAAATGATACAAACACCCAAAAAAGAGTTACAGTCCTTTTTGTGTAATGACGACTTTTTTCAGGTACAACAGGTAAAATATTACCGAATACCCTTTGAAAATAAAGGTATGTTAATGAAACTTGGAATAAATGAACCATTTTTCATACTTACTAAGAATCAAGAAAGTCCCAAAAATATCCATGGTGAAAGTGTGTTTTTTTAAGGGGGAGGGGCAAGTGTGGAATGTTGACCATAACGCAAACGAAAAAACTCTTACACTCATGAAACTCGCCAAAAACATTAAATTTGTCATGGCAACCAAGAATCAAAATATATATAAATATATATGGTCTATAGGAGCTGCCCAGTATCATTGAAAGGCACTTGCGTCAGGAAAAATTTCAGTCTTTCGCAGAATAGTCGCGCATGGAGGTATAACACAAGACATAACGTTCAGATAGTTAGTGGAGAGTGATTGGAGTAGCTACTTGGAAAGAAAACTTCCTAGTGATGCTGGACAGGATAGAGCAGACATGTTTTACAGATTTTTCGAGGATGACTCAACGGACAACGCCTGAACAGAAACATGTAAAAAATTCTAAGGCACAACCTAGGTGTTAATTATTTTCTTGATCGGCATTCCATATCAACAATCTTAACTATTTATAAAACCAGAGGTGAATTTAAAAAACTTTATACTATAGGCTATACGGACCCGTCGAAAATAATGAATGTACCTACCCTGTGCAACCACAGAATGACAGAAAATGTCCTACATTTCTTAGGAACGCGTCCTATCCTTTCCACAATTGGACAAGAACAGCACCGGATTTAATTTTTTTGGGCCCAAAAACCATAAAGTAAATGGTGCCATAGTTTTTATTTCCTTGGCCTTAAAAATGAATCAAATCAGAAAAATAAAAGAAACGGTTCATTTTGAGTTAACGACATGAGTGTTCTGAATAGTCTAGAAATAAGTTAAATCAAAATCAGAAAATCCATTTTTGAAAAAAATTGTAAAACAGTCTATTTATGATTTGATTTCTCTGTTAAATACATTACTATTTTTGTAAAATATTAAAAATGCAATATTAGGTACTTGAACCACTTAGTGAAATAGTTGAGAAAGATATTAATGAGATAAAGGAGACAACGCGATATAGAAGAGATTGATCAGAATGGCATGATTATGATGTAGGTATCTATTGCATACATTGAGCCTGGGGTTCCTTTTCGTGTTTTGTTTTAAGCTGTATTGTAATTAGAGAAAAACTTAACACATACAAATCACGGTTGCTGTTTCGGGAGAATCCTACCAAACTTGAAAGGATTTTTCAGCTTTGGTAGGTTGTTTTTCGAGTTGATAGGTTTGAATACAACTCTTAAGCTCGTAACACAACAATTATGATCACTTCTATTTAATTGAAAAATATTTGTGTCAAATAAAAGTAGTCAAGTAAACTTTTTTAGTTGTTCTCCAACAAGACAACGAAATGCTTACGAAAACGAAGTGAAAAAATATTCATTGACAGTTGCACAAATTCAAAAAATTAAAACAAATGCAAATGCAAAAAAATTACAAGCACCCATGCTGTAATGAAAGAAACAACAAAAATAAACACGAAAAAACACAAATTTCATTTTTTCGTCAACAATTATGGTCTGGGTAATTAATTGTATGCGAAAAAAGAGTGTAGACTTCTCCAAATAATCTGCTACAACTATCAATTTCGCTCATCGAACAATGTACTGCAGAAAGAAAAGTAGAACTAAATTTATAGTTTATGATTTCATTGTCATTTTTTATGGGATTTCTCGTTTCGCATCAGCAGCGTACTAAGCTTAAAGCAAAGACAGATTTGATTAGAGTTTGTTCATTATTCAGCTTTCTAAAATATGGTCACCGTAACTATAGGGCAAGTTTTGGATTCGTGCAAAAAAAAAATTCGAGATAACAATCAAACATGACATTACGATGATAGAGAACACAAAAAAAGTGGGTTGCACTATTCTGTCTGTCTGTCTGTCCGTACCTTAACCTACAGCCTTAACCACTGAAGCGATTTTCTTCAAATTTTGAGCTGAAGGTTTTTTTGTAACTCTCCAGAGTAGAAATTGAAATTTTTTTTTAGCTGAAAAAATAACGGTACTTTCCATACAACCGTTAAGGAAAAGCTTATTTATCTCAAAAACGGCTCCAACGATTTTGATAAAAAAAATCAGTGTATTATTGTAGATATGAAGTACCTTTTAGTAAGAAAAAAATCACCAAAAACATTTATTAACGGTACCTGCCATAAAACGGTTTTTTTTTGATTTTTGGTTTTCTCATTAACCACTCATCCGATTTCAATAAAATTTTTTGCACAAAAGTTTTGTTAGAATATAAATAATACTGCATACCAAAATTTTTGAAAAAATAAATTTTGGATTTTTAAATAAAGATTCAAAATTTTTTTTTGAAAATTCAATATTTCAAAAATAGGTTAATGAATTGTTTTGAAATTTCAGTTTTCAATGTATTTTAATATATACTCAAAATTGACATACCAAATTCATAACATACATAAGAGCAAGTGCGTGCGATCCAGTCGTGCATTTTAATTTTTTTTGCATACTAGGTGATTCGCGTAAAATCTGCCTTGAAACTCGGAGCTTGTAGGTTATAAGTGGACAACATTACCACTTGTAAGGGTAATATTTCCACCCCCTTGCAAAGGGGAGGCAATTTTATAAAAAAAATGCAACATATAATTAAAAAATAACGGCAAAGCTTACAGTATTGTTTTGTAGCTTTTTGGAATTCCAGAAGTTCACTTTTATGGTTTATTATCAAATTAATTACTTGCAATGCAAGAAATGTGCCGTTATATTAATTCAAAAGTAATAGCAAGAAACGTATTTTTTTATTTGATTCTTGTGTTGGACGTTTCCATCAGAAATACTCGGCCAAACTTTTAAATATGTATTTCTTATCAACACGTCATACTTCATGTTTATTACTTGATCATCTGATAAATAAATAATAAATATTGTACACACATACAAACATATATAATTTGCATTTTTAACCACTTTTGTAGAGGTAGCTATTCATTTTTAATTTTTCCCGAAATATGCAATACGCATAAAATAAAAAATAAATGACACCTTATGTACCTTGACATAGGACTCGATTATTTTCTTTCATTGGGGTCGTTTCAGACGCTCTTTATTTTTCATTTCTCTTTTTTAGTAGCTTTAATTAAGAGTTATATTAAAAAAAAAGAAATACAAAACATTTCAAGAGACGTAAAAAGCGTTATACGTAGTTATAAATAAATTCTAGCAAATAGTTTTAAAATTCACTTTAAAAACCTCAAAAGTTTCACTTTTCATTTTCTAAAGCTGGTTTGATTACTAAACTGATTAGTCGATGTATGTATGTACCAACCTCTACAAATCTGCTTCTACAATGATTCATGCAATCGCGGTACCATAAGATCAAGGCAAATAGAAACTTTATTTCTATAACCTATTGCAATTATCGTTCAGATGCTAAAACCTCTTCACACAGCTAAGCAAACGTTTTTTATTAATATATGACTAAGGACAACTATATTTAAATATTTTTTTTGATTACATTACCAAATATGCATATGTTTGTATGTTTAACTTAATTTTTGCAGCTTTCCCAAGAATTATGATAAAAAATTAATTTTGCAAACTATTTGATTACATACATTATTATCAGAGTCTTAAGACATTTAAATATGTTCCCAAGCCCCATAAAAGCACGACTTCGTTACAACCAAATAGTATGTTACCCTTATACATACTATGTACATTGTTCATATACGATGAGGATGTGGGGTTATTCCAGCAAAGGTTTATGAACAAAACCTTCACTTTTGAATATAGGTATATTCTGAATTGATTGATAAATTATTAAAAAGGCCATCATTAAAGTGAATGTAAAAAGCACTTACATATTCATTTAAATGAACAAGTTATGAATCCTTTTTTAATTATTCAAATGAGACGAATGTGAATCATTAAAATGATATAAAATGATAACAGTGTTGTTATACAGGCTACTTTTTATAACAGACAAAATAATAATTAGTGTCCAAACATTTTGTCTTGAAAATATAAGAAACAAATTATAAAGTTAGTTTTAATTGTATTATTATTATAGTTTATGCTATTTAGATATGAAGGGTCCAGGGAAAAACGGCTCAAGTCCACTTTTTGAAAAAAATAAACTAATGATGACATCTTATAGATTTGTATGGGTGCTATCTGATGTAGTATAGGTATAGCTCTCTTCACATAGGATTTTGAAAACTCGCAAAATAGTACACTTTTTAAAAAAAACTTTTTCCAAAACTATCTTTTTTGCTCCAAAAATTTAACAAAGCGATATTAAAAAAAGAAAAACTTGTGAATAGACCTAGCGACACGTCCAGGTAAATAATTAAAACAAAAAAAAATTAGATATTCTAACTACATCCGGTCGAGGTCCTGTCTAACAAATTGAATTGCAAAAACGGTCCAATGTCACGCTTGGGAAAGTTATTTTTTTTTTCAAACTCTATTTTGAAAATCTAGAGGTGTCTGAATAAAAAGCAAAAAACTGGTTCCAATTATCATGTCCGGTTCCTTCAGAAGAAAATTTCAAATCAAAAAATTCAAAATTTTGGTTAAAACATCGAAGGTCCTTTTGACTCATGTCAGCTTATCATGCAAAAAATTCAAGATGCTAAAATCAATATATGTTTGCTTACTTGAGTACTTCAAGCTCATTAAAAAAAATTGTTAGTTTTATTTATTTTCCTTTAAATTATCCATTATTTTTGTAATACATATATTTAAAACTACGTTTTTCTCGGAGTCAATTAAATTGGACTTAAGCCGTTTTTCCCCTGGACCCTTCATATGTTATCAATATTAAACATCCAAAAGCGTGAAATTCAATCTTTAAATTGCTAAAACAACTACATAAATATGTTAAGCCAAAAAAAAGTAAGTCTTAAGAATTCTTAAGCAAATATAGTTCTTATAAGCATAACAAATTACAAAAATGGTTGAAGCGGTTTCTAAAAAATGATTTATTTTATAAATGAAATTCATGAAACAATTATAAGGAAAAAATTAGTTACAAATGCAAACAAACAAAATGTTTTTTTTTTTTCAAAAAAAATAACACATATACATATATGTACATTATGTGCTTAAACATATGTATATAATTAACATATATATACATTTATAAATACATATTTATCGAAGCAAAAACAAGAACCCTGAACGAGAAAAAATAGGGAAATGAAGTTTGTGACAAGTACCTATAGAAAAAATCAAAATCTTTGACAGTCAATAGCTCGGCTACCGTTACTTCTATCAACAAAAGTTGCATAAAATGTATATTATACCCGATAGAAATGGAGACAAACCGTGTTTAAAATAAAACGTTATTTTGAAAAAAAAAACCGTTATAAAAAAATTAACAACCAATCAATGGGAACTTTACAGGATTTATAAAACAGGGTATAAAGAAGGTGCATACCAAAATTCAGCTTTATAGGATTTTGTCCGTAACAAAATTAAAATTTTCCTGGGCTATTAATCGAGGACTGGATTTTCAAAGGAGAATTTGAAGTTCAGCCAATCTTATACTCAACCCATTAGAAAATGACTTGGGATCGGTTTGGTATGAATTATGTGAATCAACTGTTGTGCATTTTACAATATTTCTAAAAAAAAAAGTCAGAAATGGTATGATTCATTGAACATACATAAATTAAGACCATGAACAATGTACTTTTGGGAGGTATTTATGTTTGTATAACGGAACACTTTGATGAGTCAGAAGTAAGATAAAGATTTTCTTGATGGGGTAAATTTAAACTATATGTTCTTAGATATAACCGTTTATTCGAGAGCCAGAATATAAATCCAAGATTTTAAAGTGCAGTCTATTTTATTCCCTGCTTACATAAAATTACTAAGGATAAGGATCGTTTTGATATAATTCGAATCTATTGTTGATACAGATTTTTTTATAAACCAAAAAAATGGTTGTTGGGGAACAAAAACCGCATTTTGAGTGAAATAAGGCAAAATGACCAACAAATTAACAATGATAAACCATTGAACTATGTACAAAATTGTAGACAGTGAAAAATTAATGGCCTCTTTGATTGGCAATCCGAAAGACCGAGAAGAAGTAGATCTGTCATTCTGACCCCAAACGAAAGCGCCATAAGTCTTCTTATTTCCACCAACAGCAGTAGCCCAGGAAAATTAAAAATTAGATTAAATCTCTAAGGAGGGGTCAAAAGGGGTAAAAATCTGTATTTTTTAGTATCTCGAAAGCTATCAGTTTTTTCTTTATATCTTTTTTTTATTCATAAAAAAAATCTGAAAAAAATATATTTTAATGGTATTAAGATGAGCTTCCAAAAAACATACAAAACTTTTATTCATAATTATAGTTTTGAAAATAAAAATTATATTTCAAAAACGTATAGGGAAAAAGTATTCTGACAAAATTAAATAGGCTCGCAATTATCGCTTAACTTTTTAGTACAGGCAGTGCGAATTGTTGTTTAGTATCCTTTCGAATGCAGAATGCAAATCCTACATCCGTTTGTGGCTATCAGCTCGAATTTTCAAGCAATTTCCATTAGAAAATGATCAAAAATCGTTTTTTTTTTTGCAATTTTGCAATTTTTGATACCTTGTAACATCAAGAAATAATTAGTTTTCAAAAAAAATTTCAAAACTATCTGAAAGCACTAATCTTCTCCCTATTTTTATTCAACAACTCGAAAGAATTTCATTTTGCAACAAAATCATGACATAATAACATTTAGTCAATAAAATTAGTCAAAAAATGAGCTATTAACAAACTCTGTAGGTTAATTAGTCTTGAAGTTTTAGCGTGCCAAACTTCTGATTTTGTACTGTAAGAGGGATACATTACAGTTATTTGTAAATTTTTCAACAAATGTATTTTTTTTTCAAAAACTTAATAAATTTAATTTAATTTAATTAATTTTTTGATTTTTTTTTATTATTATCCCTTTTACATTACAAATTCAAAAGTGTAACTTTGACACGCTATTACTTCAAGAGTATTTAACCTACAGAGTTTGTTAATAACTCATTTAGTAGATAGTTTTACCGACTAAGTTTTATTCTCTCATAATTTTGTTGTTAAATAAAATTCTATCGAGTTGTTGAATAAAAACAAAATTACTTTCTTTCTCAAGATGGCGGCCTTCCCCTTACTCCGGACACCCCAAAAACTTTTTTTTTATAATGAGGAGATAACTTTTTTACGGAGGTCGTATCGACTTGGTTTTGGTGTCATTTGATTCAACATTATAAGCTACCTTCAAAACATGTGTCATATGCTTAGGTTGCACCAAAGTTAATTTTTCTGTTTGATACACCACAATTTCCCCCCCCCCCCCCCCCTCTCCCCCTCAAAAAAACACCCTTCCATGTGAAATATTTCTATAGACTTTTGATATTTCATTCTCATAATACTTGAAACGTTTTCACCAAGTTTCATGACGGTACTAATTTTTTTGTTTTATTTATCCTATTGTACCTGTACCAGTAAACGATTTATTATATGAAAACATTTTGGCATTTGTTTTCATTTTTTCACACTTCGAGAATCGCGTTTGGCTTAAGGACGTTATCATATTTATCACTTCACAGTTTCACAGATCGAGAATTGACCTCCAGGTCATCTTGTTAAAATATATTTTATTGGAGATAATAAAAAAAATTAAAATTAATTAAAATTTAACCCTGCTCAAGGGTTCCGTAAAATGTTAGCCAATGGTTAATTTTTGACATGTTGTGTCTATGCTCATAAAGGAGTGAGGGAGATGAATGTAGATAAATATTTTATTTTGCTAGCGTTAAGTCATAAATCCTATCAGGAAAGATTAAAAAAAATTAAAATCAAGTGAAAAGATTAAGATATAATGTATATACAAAAGCCTAATGCCTACTTAAATGTATACGAGTAGGTATATGAACTCAAGAAATTCAAACATCGAAATATTCAAAAAAAATTATTTGTAGAGTCTTATGCTCATGGTTCTTTTCAAACTATCAATTTTCAAGCTTTCTAGAAAATGTTTGCAATCTTCTTTTAAAATTTCGAATTTTTCTCCGCCGTCTGTTTGAATTAATTTTTATAAATCGTGGATTATGCCAAAGAATGAATCAAATTTATTGAAAATACTTTTTCAGGTGATTATTCATTTTGCAAACTGAATTGTTTGTTTAGCGTACTGTCATTATGTTAAAACTCAGAAATATATGAAGGGTCCAGGGGAAAAACGACTTAAGTCCACTTGAGTTGATTCCGAGCAAAATGAAATTGTAAGTTTATTACTGCAATAACACTTAATTCAAAGAAAAATAAATAAAAGTAACTAACTATTTTGTCGAGTACAAAGTACCTAACTATGCAAATATATATTGATTCAAACGTTTCTCCTCTGGACCCTTCATGTTTTACGAAATTCCATTTAATTCAATTAACACCGCAAAAATCTTACATTTGATTCATCCCTATATAAAAAGGAACTTACTCAGGTGATTTTCGATCCCCCTCTAACTCCAGCACCAATGAAGTCCGAAACTTCAAATTCGCATTATTTTCTGAGCTAGTCAAACGAAGTCGGCTCACTAAATTTCACCTCTTTAGAACTAGTAAGTCTTAAGATATAGAACTTCAAAAATCGTTAAAACTGTAACTGATTGACTGACTTGACTGCCTCACTCACTCACTGACAGATCATCGCGTTTAGGGACCACTTCCCGCAACCGTGGAATCTTGAAATTTCGCACAACAGTGGATCTTGTGGTGCAAACAAAGGAACAAATTAAAAATCTGTGATCTTATAATCTCACCCACTTTCCCAAAAATTCATATTAACTAGGTATATGGAGCACTTCCGACTGTCGTAGAACGATAAAAACATGTAGATCGTTAGGGTTTGAAGTGCATACAAGGATAAAAGTCAAAAACTTTGAATTTTCTGCTGAGGGGGCGTGGCATCCACCCAAATTCTCAAAATTATTTATCAATTATATGTTGCACTTGCGGTTGTCGTAGAATGGTGAGAATTGGTGGAGAGGTTGAGGTGCGTACAAAAAGAAAATCTAACAATTTGGGATTTTCTGCTCAGGGGGCCTGCACACACTTTTTTAAAAATCGTCATCAACTTCCAATTTTTGTAGAGCAATGCAAATTAGAATAACGATGGATCTTGAAGACCAAACATACAAACAAAGAGATATATTCAAAAAAAATTATTTTTCCATTCATATTCCACCCACTTTCTTAGAATTGAATAAATAAATAAATTCCAAATTTCTGTCATAGTTTGGAGTTGTTTCAATATTACTTTTTATGGCTGACTTTTTACGCATAGGTTTTTTGTACATATGTATAAGAACCTGCCTCTTTTTTTTAAATATATGTTTTTTGGGCTTTCTAATAATAAATATAGAAAGGATTGGGTACAATCATTCGACTTTATAAGTAACAACTCCATAAGGTCGACAAGTCAAGATTTTCCTCAACTATTTAAATTGCAAAAAATCGATATTCATAAATTGACACTTTTTTGTCGTCAATCATTTGAACGTAACCCATTTTGAAAGTGTTAGATATCCAACTTGATTGCAGTAAAAAGGATATTTTTTGTTCATCAGTCCAGATTTGACGTCTTCTTTTGTTTTTCTTCTATAATAATATTGTAGAAACAAGTAAGAGAAAGAACAAAGATAGTTTCTGGAAATGCCCAATACTGCACATGATATCACCAAACAAACGATTTGTGCGTACGCGCATGCATGTGTTTATGATACAGAGTATAGTTGCAAAAAAAAAGAATAAAAGACTGCTCAATTTTATTTTACGAAAATGTAATTTTATTTTAGAAAATAACTTGGCAAATGATATTAAATAATTATATTAATTTAGAAAATAGGTAAATAAAATAAAGCTAAGTGATTAATATAATATTACTAACCTAATTTTAATTGAGTTCTATTTAATGCATATAGGTATCAGTATCTATAATTCTGCGAGATGTGATTCCAACACAAACATTAAAAATATCAAATAACAATTAAATGCATTAAAAAATTAGAAATCATTAGATAATATCATGGCAAATCAGTACAACATATTAAGGAAAATTATCTTCATCAGTTAACGGCTGATATAGGTACTACCATCACGCACTTATAACAAAAGAAAACTAAATAAATACAATCAATTTAGTGAAGATGAAAACAGAGAAAGTTTTGGGGTGTTTTGACATATAACAGCTGAGCAATGAATGAAAATATAGTTACGCATTTTAAAGGGTGTTCATTTGGAACCTTTACAAAAAAAGAAAAATTTTTTTCCCAAAGCTATATAAATAAAATGCACGATGAGTCGCACGTACTTGCTCTTAAGTTCAAGAGGCTGAGGGTATAAGAAAATTATATATAAAGATATGCAAATTATGAGAGAAAAATGTTTAAAAGTATTAAATGCGATATTTTAATTAGCTAAAATTAGCTGATTGAATATTATTGTACGGAAAAAAAAATTTTATCGTTGGAGCGGTTTTTTAAAAATAGTTTCTTGTGAATCAAATTTGTATAACATTTTTAAGAATACATTTTGGTATGCAAGTCTAAAGTATTCATCTATGTGCATACAAAAACTCAGAAAAAAAAATTGTCAATCCGTTTTTGAGATATCGAATTTTCAAAAAATTTATTTGAAACTTTTTTTAAAATTCCAAAAATTTCTTTTTCGAAAATTTTTATAAGCAATACCTATTGTTATCTGATTGCAAGAACTAGGTTACTCAATTTCATACATTTTTGAGATAGCAGCCTTTTATAGGAAAATAGCTACTGAAGAACGATGGAAAGTTAAATTTTTATGTTCCTGAAGCTTCAAAAATACCCTATATTTGTCTGTGATAGATAAAGATTAGACAAAAAGTCTTTAAAACTGTACAAAATAATATCGTTTTTGCCGATATACATATTATTAAAATTTAAAATTTGATTTAGCTAGTTCTTGCAATCAGGGGACGATATTATTTGAACTTATTTGAAGTTTGTATATACAAAAAACTATCTAAATCCTTTAAGCTGATAATGAGAAAATTCAAAATAAAAAAAATATTCTAAAAATTCTAAAATTTTATAATTTTTGGTAGCACATCGTGAAAATTTTAGCATACGAAAAAGTTTAATCAAAATAGTAGGAATCGTTTCTGAGAAACAAATATTTTCGGTTAATGGTTTCTTATGGAAGGTACCGTTAGTTTTTCATAAAAAGTAAAGTTTTTTATTTGATTTTTCAAACAAAAATTTGAAATGTTTTTTAAATCCAAAAAAATATTTTTTTTAATTTTGGTACACAATACGATTATTATTTTTTGGAAGCTTCTGTATAAAAATTATTGAAATCAGTCTTACTGTTTTGAAGAAAATCAAAAATAAAAAATGGTTCTTTGGGAGGTACCATTAAACCACTTTTTATAAAATGGTTCCCTACCCAAAGATAGCCTTTACTTAAAGAACCTTATTGAATTTTTTTTAGAAAAGTTGTGGAACCGTTTTTGAGAAAACTACTATTATGTAAAATTGCTAAAAAAAATTGTATGGCAGATACCGTTATTTTTGGTTCAAAAAAATGAAAAAACGTGTGGGGGAATGACAAAAAACGGTATGCAAGACCCACTTTTTTCTTCTTCCCTATCATCGTAATGACAAGTATGATCAAAATTCGATTTCAATTTTTTAACGAATGCATAACTTGGCATATAGGACCTATATATCGGAAGTAAAAAATGAAACTTTCAAGATAAATTACATAGAGAACGAATAACGAAATTAAAAAAGAACTCAAAATAACACTGTGTGACAAGGTTTTTCTAACATGAATAAATTAAGCTAGGTTGAACTGCTTATTGAGTTAGGCGCCAGTTATAGCTATCATCGAAACTCATCATTGAAAATTTTAATGATTGATTTTGAGACGTTTAGGAAGTAAAATCATTTATTATTTTGATGGAAAAATAAAGCTTAAGACTTAATTAATATTTCTAGGTAAAAAATTGATCAAATAGGCGCAACTTTCCACATAAAAAGACTTTTCTTATTTCAATGATTGGTGATCATTGAAAAATTAAAAGTCAATTTTTATGGAAAGTTGGGCATTTGAAATTTTTTTTTGTTGACTAGAAATATTAATTAATCGTTCATCAAAATAATAAATGATTTTGCTTTCTAAACGTCTCAAAATCAATCATTGAAGTTTTCAATGATGAGTTTCAATGATAGCTATAACTGGCGCCTTAAGATTTAAAATTGAAGAATAATGTGACGTCATAACGTTTATTTATAATAGAAAAAGCCGCCCACAATGCCATAACTTTGAAACGGTACGTTTTAGAAAATTTTGGTTGTTCTTTTCGTATTAAGCGAGTCCAATTTTATGAAAAGTAGCTTTTTTGAAAAATGTTACTAAAAAAATTAATTTTGCTCGCACTCGGAGTGAATATAATGAATTGGTCAAGTGGATACTGTATTAAGAGAAGCAGCGAAGAATGCATTGTAACCAAAATATGCTGCATATTGCATAATTTCATTCATAAAAGGAAGTCAATCTTGGAATTTAGACTACAAAGTATATTGTTGACTACAAACATAAAGTAACCATCATCGGACCGAATGCATGCAAGTCGCTGACATTTGAGTCGAAAAACCATGCATCGGATCCGATAAACATTCTTTGCAACCACCAACACCTACTTAAAGGTTCCGGATGTGACTCTGTGCTTATAGCGGTATTTTAGTCTTTTGGCGAATACTCACATTACTCATAATAAAAGTAATATCTATAGCGTTTTAATTTGCGTTAGGAAATAGCGCCCAAAGATATTGCGCCCGAATTGATTTGGAAACATCGCCTAAAAAATCAATCAAAAATCAAAGAAGAAATTGGAAGCATTGCCCAAAACAACATTGAGCCCAAATAATAAAATGGAAATATGTATCGCCCAAATATTTTGCATGTAAATTATTTTTGTAGAATTTAGGCGATATATCCTCAATTTTGGGTGGTATTTCCAAACCTTATTTCAATGAATACGCAAAAGTCTTGGAAATGGTTGTGATGGTAATATTTACTTAAGATCTCAAAATGATACAGTCACAATTATTGTTGGATATTATGAAGGTATAGGATAAATTCAAAATTTCTTTAAATCCAGATTCTTTGAATGCAAAAGAAACCTTGCCCCAGCCTCGCACCCACCTCAAATCCTATGGTGAGCCCATGCAAGCGGGTTGCATACATCACTGTACTTAATAAATCATCTCCTCTCTAAACAGTGAGATATGTAAAGGGGGGCATGCTGCCCCCTGCTTGGACTTGCTATAGGATTCGGGGTGATTGTTTTGTGCGGGTGCTTTTTTTTTAATTTTCGGCAATCGTCGTGATTGCATTTGCGAGATATTTCCTTATATTGCAGTTGTTTTTGGCAATTTTTCTTATTTCGGGCTTTATTTCCCATTTGGCTATTTTAATTTATCAAATTGGGCATTGTTTCATTTTATGAAAGAAAGCAAAATATGGAAATATCACCCAAATTGAGAAAAAATTAACAACAGCAATTTGTTCAGTGTTTTCTTGGGCGTTATTTCCAAATCGATTTGGGAGCATTTACCTTTGGGCGCTATTTACTAACGCCGTTTTTATTTTTATCCAGTTCTTTAGCATCTATCATTATTGGGAATGGTGGATACGCAGGTCCGTTTAGTGCTCTTTCACACGAGGAAACTTAGTTGCCAGCAACTTTTAGTTCCTTGGTGAGAAGGGCAGGGAAACAGGGGCGAACAGAATCTCCCCGGTCGAGGATTTGAGGATATTTTTTGACATTTCCTTTCACGTCTAGGTTTATGTGTTCAAGCAATATACTTTCAAAGGAAATGTCAAAAATTGCCTGGAGATTCGTTTCCTCGTGTGAAAGGTACAAGAGATTTTTAAGGAGATTAAAGGAAAACATCAACAAAATCTCCAGCAACTTGTTTCTTCGTGTGAAAGGGGACTTACTTGGCAAAATTAGAAGCTTTTAGCTTATAACCCTGATCAGGGCCATGTCTAGTGATGGGGCAAAGGGGCAGTTGCCCCAGGCGTCTTACCTTGAAAGGCACCGGCCGTATCGGAAGGGCAATGCATGGGCCTGAAAAATTCGAGTGTCAGTTTTTGTTAAACTTCATGCACATTTTTTGTATTCCTCATTTTTTAGAAGATTATGAATAATCTTAATTATGAAGCCAAAAAATTACTGCTTTCTTAAAATGTCAGTATTGTACCTATTAAAGGATGATATCTGCTAGATTTTTATGTCACTTTTACCAATATTGTCATTGTTAATAAAATGCACGACTGGGTCGCACGTACTTGCTCTTATGTTCAAGACACTGCGAGTTAAAGAAAATTGTATATACAAACATGGAAATTATGAGAGAAAAATGTAGAGAAGCATGAAATACGACATTCAAACTAGCTAAAACAACTCTTTTGACAGTTTGAGGTGAAAAAAGAGTATGCCATTTTAATTCATGATGGAATATGATTGTATGGGAAAAAAAATTTAAAATCGTTGGAGCGGTTTTTTTTTAAATTAATTTTTTATATATAAAATTCTTAAAACATTTTTAAGAAAAAATTTTGGTATGCATATTTAAGCTATATATTTATGTGTATATAAAATAAAATTTTAAAAAAAATTGTCAACCCGTTTTTGAGATATCGAATTTTCAAAAAAAAAGTTTGAAACTTTTTTTAAAAATCCAAAAACTTTTTTTTTGAAAATTTTGATATGCAATATTATTTGATTTTATCTGAAATTTGTATATAAAAAAAATCATCTAAATCCGTTGTGCCGATAACGAGAAAACTCAAAATAAAAAAATACGTTCTATGACAGGTACTATTAATAGTTGCAAAGTGTAAAATTTTATAATTTTTTATAGTAGATCGTACTAATTTTAGTATATACAAAAAGTTTAATCAAAATTGTAGGAGTCGTTTTTAAGCAAAAAAATATTTTCCTTTGCGGTTTTTTAACTTTTGTATGAAAGGTAGGTACCGTTATTTTTTGATTAATGTAAAATTTTTTCTCAAAATATTTTAAAAAGTACTAAAAAAGTCTTAAATATCGAGTTTCAAACAAATCGATCATGTCGTTTTCGAAATATTTGATTTTCAAAAAAAAAATTTGAAACATTTTTTAAAAATCCAATAAACATTTTTTCAAAAATTTTGGTACACAAAACTATTTATATTTTTTGGAAGCTTCTGTGTAAAAAAAATAATTGAAATCGGTTGTACCGTTTTGAAGAAAATCAAAAATAAAAAAAATGGTTCTTTGGGAGGTACCATTAATAACCATTTTTGAAAAATGGTTTTCCACCCAAAGAAAGCCTTTACTAAAATAAATTTATTAAATTTTTTTTAAGAAAAGTTGTCGAGCCGTTTTTGAGAAAAATACGATTATGTAAATTTGCCAAAAAAAATGTATGACAGGTACCGTTATTTTTGGTTCTAAAAAAAAATTAAAAAAACGTGTCGGCAGAATCACCAAAACCACTAAGTACCAAGTTTGAAGAAAATCGATCGAGCCGTTTAGGCTGTAGACGGACAGACAGACAGACAGACAGAATTTTGCCACCCACTTTTTTCGTGTTCTCTATCATCGTAATATCATGTTTGATTGTTATCTCAAAAAATTTTTTTTGCACGAATCCAAAACTTGCCTTATAGTACCTATAATCGCAAGTAAAAATGATCAATTTCATTATAATTTATTCACTGTTTGTTTATTTAAATCATTTTATGTATTTAAACAATTTTTATGTCAATGTTTTTTTTTAAGTCCGGCTAAAACCCGGAACCTCATACTTTTATTATCTAGTCCAATATGTGTACTAACACTCCTATAAAAATCGTTACCAACTACCACCAACACCAACTAACAATTTTATTTTATTTTAATGAGAGATAACGTTAGCCACGACAGTCAAGCCTGATTCACAATGCGACGGGAAAACGAGACGAGAGCGTGACGTGATTCGCTGTCATCTTTTTCTAGTTATAAAATCGTTTCCCAATTCACAATGCGGCGAGATTCTTTACAACGAAAACTCTTTTGTTAAAAATAAAAAATAATAAAAATTGTCCAAAAAAGCTTTAAAGACAACAGATTAGGAATTACTTGATCTTTTAATTTCAAGTTATCGTATTTTTTCTTTAAAAAAATACTTTCATTATGTAAATAACTTGTCAAAAAATAAAATCGTCGTCTCGTCGCGTCTTTTTTTCAATTTTTCGAATTCTTGGCGTGACGTGATGACGAGAAACGCTTCATTGTGTATATCTCCATATTCTTTCATTGTTTGAAATTCGTTTGACAGCAACGACGGGATCTCGTCACGCTCACGTCTCGTTTCCTCGTCGCATTGTGAATCAGGCTTCAATCTGCTCTCTCGGGTGACTCAAGGGAATGTAGTCCATTATAATTCGTTGTAGCGAGTTTTTTTTTGTCATTTTTTGAGTTCTTTTAATTGACAAAAACTCAAATTTGGTAACAAATAATACTTACATATTTAATTTTATCCACTGGAGTATTGATTATTTCGAAAAAAAAACTATAAAACCAACAAAAGTGTGAAAGAATAATTGCTCTGGGTAGGTTACAAATAATAAACCAACAAAAGTGTGAAAGAATAATTGCTCTGGGTAGAATACAAATAATAGCTGCCTGCAAAAAATGGGTGAAGGAGCTAGAATAGATGTCAAAAAAGATGCAGTAGAGATGTCAAAAATGATGCAGTAGAGATGGCAAAAATTCTGCACTAAAAGTTAAAAATTGTTCAACTCTTGCAGCTCCGGCTGCAGCATTTTTGACATCTATTTCTATTCCAGCTCCGTCTTTTTTTTTATTTTAAGCTTTCAAATTATTTTTCAAAAAGTATTTACAAAAACAACTCTATCTAAAAAGTAAATCAAAGAATGGATTTCCGACTTTAAAAAAGCTATAGCATGACATTTTATGTTTATGATATTTTTTCTACTTCAAATAGATTTTTTTTGAAAACTACCCCTCCCGCCAAAACGAGAGGAAACAGGCTCATACAATTTTTTTAACGAATATCCTTCCTAAGAATCATTTCTTAAATAGTTTAATAATTTAATTTTTATTTTCTCACCGACCTTCTTACCCTCAATTTTAACACCACCCTGAAAAAAAATGTTGAAAATAGCTAAAACAACCTCAAAACCATAAAAGCTAATCAAAATTAGGTCTTTTTCCCATATAATTAATTAATACTTTTGGTGCACTAATTGCTTATAGTGGCGTATAGTGAGACGCCATAGTCTAAAAAATAGGTTTTTAATTTTTGGAAACAAATAAAACTTTGGGATTTTCGAAAAATTATGTGCCTTAATTTAAAAAAAAAATCTTTGATAATTTTGAACAAGGAATTCAAATTTTTTTGTGTAGAATTTCCAAATTATTTAATAAGTTCTCGAAATTCAATTCAATTCTATTTCTTAATTTTCAAAAAAAATACATATCTACATAGCTGCTACTTCCATATAAATTTTAGTTTTACACTTAGTTTTCTTAGAACCAAATTTAGTTTTTGCGTTATGTATGCCATACAATTTTTTCAACATTTCAATATTCTAAAAATGACCCCACAAATTAAAACAAATTCAATATATTATTTTTAACTTCATCATTATTGGCTAAACGGGTAAGAATTAAATTATTTATACAAAAATTCCAAAAATATTTAAAAAAAAAATATATTTTTGAAAATATTTTTTTTCGAAAATTTGATATCTCAAAAATCCGTAGGTGTTTTCAAACTAATGTCGTTTTTCATTGTTGAAAAGATTTGGTCTTTTTGGGCAAAGATTAGCACTTTTTAAATTTGTTCATGTTTTATTGCAAAAAAAGATGAGATCTGAAGACGAAAGATGTGATCTTTCTAGTTTGAGAGATCTGATCTGAATTCTGAATGCAGATACATGCAAACATTTTCTTACTCTTGTCAAACGACAAATCGAAATACGGCAATTTGTTTCTTTTGCATTATTTTTGCCAACGCCATACGATATTTGTATATGTGTATGCGTGAAACTACTAAGAAAAATATTCCCAGATGTTTCATTTTTAAGACAGCAATTCTAGATTTTAAAATCAAATATTTCACATTTCAATGAAAAACGAAATAAGGGAAAATGACAGAGCATCATTTTCTATTTTTTTTTTTAAATGAATTAAATAGTTAATGACCCTTACATTTAAACAGGAAACCAAGCTGGTTTTGAACCCCTATCCTCACCAAAAGCTGAGAAAAAAACCTAACAGACTTTGGTATTTGATATCAGAATACATGTACCTACATACATATAAACCCTCATACTCATATTCTGCACTCCCAAAATTTGGTTTCGGTTCTTTTACTGTTATTTTTAATTTTCATTTAAAACTGTATGTACTGAAATGAATCTTTCTAGCAAAATCGTTCCGGCATCGGCAAAACTTTTGTCTTGGGTCAAATAATAAAACACTGTTTTATGTATTTTTCCGTAGAATTCAAAGGTGTGATTAGTTTTGCATTTTCCAAAAATTTTAAACAATTTATCAACAATAAAAAAAATATTTGGTGCAAAATGATTTTTTCGCATTTTTGTACGTGATTACTATGTTATCATTATTTTATATAAAAGTAAATGTAAAAACAAAACTAATAATCCTTAAATGAACTCTGTTCGATGATTTTTCTGAAGTACATTTTTCAATTGAAAAAAATATCTTAAAAACGGAAAAAAAAATTGTGGTTATAAAGGACACACCAAGATATATTTTCACAAAGCTTCATTTAAATTGAATTATTTTGGTAAAATGAAAAATAAAAAACAAAAAAAACGGTTTTTCATAATATTATCTCGGAAAGGTTAAGCTTTAAAAATTATATAGGTACAGTGCTGTGCAAAACATTTGCAACTTAAACTAGCATATCTATCTGTATAGAATACCATATTAACGACTTAAGCAAAAATAAATTAAGAAAGACCTAAAAATAATGGATATTTTGATGTGCAAATCCCAATTGAGATAAGTTCGTGCGAAATCCAAACGAGCTTTTAAATTTTTTTTGGAAATAAATGGCTTTTTTACTATTTGGAAATACGCAATCCGACCTTTAATGCTCAGCGTCTTATTGTTGACGAGTCCATGGGTAACTGTAGTTCAATTTTGTCTTCTTTAGAAGATGCTGTAGGTTTTTTGCGGAAGAAATTAATAATTTTCCTGTCTTCTTTGGCTGTGGTTCTACGTGGTCTATCACTATGATGAGACACCAACTCTCTACTCTTGATTATCCGGCAAATGGTCGATTGATGTATTGAATACTTTACTGAAATATCTTTTTGTGATATTCCTTTTTTGAAATCACTTGCAAATGTTTTGCACAGCACTGTATATAAAAGTTGTAGATTTGTGCATGATCATCTAAAACATTTCTATATTGTTTTATGGTCAATTTTAGTCGGAAAACGCAATAATATAATTTCCCCTCTGTTTTTCACCCCCAAACCCCCCCTCAAACCCCACTGCTGGGAAATAGATTTTGTTTACATTCCTTATAACCCCTTTACCATTTAAAACAAAAAATTATGCAAAACATTTTTATTCTGCGTTTATATTTTTTTTTTAATGCAACAAATTTTTGAGTTTGCATTAACATTTTTTTTAATGCAAAGTATTTTCACATTGCATTAAAATTTTATTTTTAATACAAAATTATTTTTTTTTGCATTGAAATATTTACAACTCAGATGACCATTTCGTTTGATATTGGACGTTATTTTTCGATAAAATGTCCATGGATCTTGTGTCCGTTTCTAAGGAATTAATGCCCATGGACATTATAGCCGCGGATATTATGGGCCCTATTAATAACCAAATTTAAAGACGACATAAATATTTAAGTAAGGCGTCAGTTATAGCTATTAATTAATTAATCCGTTAAATACTAACGCTTAGCTCTTACAAATTTATACATTACATTAAGGTTATAAATATTATATTGCTATATAGCGTATTGAAAAAATTTTATTTAAATTTGATACATTTTAAATTATCATTAATTGATGAAATCAAAAAGTAATATTTATTGAAAACTGAAATCAATTGATTTAGAGGACTATTAACACCATAGTTTGATCTACTGAATATAGGTCTTCTTATGCTTACTTCACTATAACTGAAATTTAATCGACACAGAGCTGATAAAGATGTTATTGAACCGTTTACTATTCCAATAAAAATAATGTAACAAAGTTGTAGGTACTGTCTATGTTTCGAGAGCGAAGGCAGGTTTATCAACTTTAGTCATTGAATATAGGGGGGTAGAGACGTTCTTTGGGACCACGGAAGAAAACGAAGACAGAACCGCATAAACCTCCTCTGAACCACCTCCAATCTTTTGATGTGCACAGAGTAGTATGGTGCCCATACGACACACCCGTATTTGAGGGCTGGTCTCACAAAAGATGTAAAAAGAAGCTTGAGGACATAAGGATCTTTGAAGTCACGACAGAATCGTTTCATGAGCCCAAGCATCTTGTTAGCTTTTTTAATGATTAAGTTAAAGTGTTCAGTAAATGTCAATTTAGAGTCGAGAATTATGCCCAGATCAGAGAATATAGACAATCTACAAAGAGGAGAAGAATCTAGCGTTAATTAAAAGTTATGGGAAAAGGTCAAAATCCCGCCGATCAAAATCCCGCAAGTTGAAATCCCGCCAAATAAAATTACTAATTACGTACACGAGTCCCGCCAGTCAAAATCCCGCCGATCGGACTCCCGCCGCAAGAATCCCGCCAGTAGCCTGCTACTATTTTGCGGGATTTTTAATACTTTTTTAAAATAATCCCAACTTTTTAGATACTTTTTCATACTTTTGAAACAATATTTTATTTTAATTTGTGAATTTATTTTTATTCAAAACCACTCCCCGTCCCCCTTTTGAAAAAAAAAAGTATATAAGAAGTTGTGCTTTCTGCTTTGGCATTTTCTTCAGTTCTTCTTAGAACTCCATAGATAGTGGGGTCGCTTAGCGACAAATTTCGAGATGATGTGTTTTTGCCGGACAAATCACCAAATTTTTTTTAGGTACTACTTAGGTCCATAGCTTGAGATTTAGGGTAGGACCCATCTCGGTGGTCAGCCATCTTGGATTTTATAGCCGCCATTTTGAAATTCAGGTATATTATTAATATCTCGGCTTCTAAATCACTTAGGATCCCAAACTTGGTGTCTAGGTATACATTTTAGGGGTCAGGGAATACAACCACATACTTTTCAAATGTTAAAGTTTGCAAATATACGAAGGGGGCATGGGGGTCATGACCCCCTTGCTCAAAGACAATCAAATATTATATTTAGGGTCGGATAATGTGTATACACAAGTTGAAAATGTATCTGACTAAACTTATCCAAGGAGGGAAATCGGGGGTCATGACACCTCCCCCCCCTCAGAGCCCAGGAAAAAGTATAAATACAAAACAAACTTCATTTAAACACACAGAAGTGCAAAAACTGACGCGACGGACGTACGGCTAGCCCAAATTATTTCATAACCGTAATGTTACCTTTTATGAGACCATTTCATTTTCATTTAAGTTAGGTTGTACAAGTATCTATTAATAACAAACTATCCAATTATTAAATCGAGTGACAAAAATATGTAATTCTAGGATATAAGGTTGAAAATGAAATAAGAAATATGTACATGTATGTACATACATACATGTACATGTAGTACCTCGTGACATGATGGATAGTGCGTAGGACTGTCATGCCGAAGGTGGATTCGATTCCCAGCCGTGCCACCTAAAAACAGAAATGTTTTATCCGAGGTTCTGCCTCTTGCGAAGAACTGACAAATCCTCCAAAAGTATACTTGTCATGAAAAAGTGCTTCTCATTTAGCCGTTCGGACTCGGCAAAAGCCTGTAGGTCCCCTATATTCCTGCCAAATACACGCACACAGGAATGGTTGTGAGTAGGCCCTGGTTCTCCACGAGCTGTTTTGCCACCCAATTCATTTATTTATTTATTACATGTACATACATATTAATATATAAAATTTAAATACAAGAGAAATCACATATGAAAGATGTTGAATTGCATTGATCAATCTATATGGATTGCTTATGTCGTCTTCAAGCATTTACATTTACAAAGATCAGTTCAATTCCAACGAGCAGCTTTGGAAGCATATCTACCGGTGTATCCTTTTTGACTCTTACAATTACATTTCACCAATTTAGTACATGCCTTTGAAGCTATAGGTAATGTGTTCCATACAGGAACCCATGATCCACCTTCTTCTTTCTGAGTCCAGCCCCAGCCTTCCGGACTAGGAGCACACTGTTGAATGTGTTCACTGGTATACAATACTCCTGCCTGATATATACAGCCCGCTTTGAGTGTTGAAGTAGTGCATCTTTTGTTGGTGGAAGTTTCTCCACTGTCTTAGTCTTCTGACAAAACAGCTCCTTGCTGACATCATTCACACTGTCCGAATTACTGTATTTACCGTGAAGCGTTCTAGCCTTTTAAATGTTCACCATCAAGTTCTGTGTAGGGATGTAATGCTATGCATGTTAAGGTATGTGTCACCTCATGATAACAAATCAATGCCTCCCACGCAGATTTCTTGCCTCGTCCGAAAAATGAAGATGTTGTATCGCAACCCGTAAAACTGTGAATATGGGGAGGCCAAGGATTTTGTACGCTCAGTTTCTCGTTAATAGCATTGATGTCTATATAATTAAATGATCTGCCCGTACCAAAGACAACAGAAATCTTCAAATTTGTGCACAAGTTCATCAGGTGATGGAACTTGCCAATGAGGATTACCACCACGTCCGTGTCAACAGTACGAATCATACACCTACTACAGCCATTCTTCATTATGTTCGAAAAGAGTCAGAGGCAAAGAATCATCGTGTAATAGGGGACTTAGAAAAATTTTGCGTAAATGGTCGCATTTAGACAACTAACCAAAACATAGATATTGCTTAAAACAGCTGACAAAGAAATTAAATTTTAAATTTGACTTATGATCATCTATCTATATGATATTTTAAGATTTTTTCTATTTCTGTTTTCTTGTTGAACGGAGTCCAAGATGATGAAAATCTGCATTTTGTATTTGCATTTAACTTATTCATTTTCCTTTCAGAAAAACTCGATACGACAAAACATACAGTCTTCGCGAATAATATTACCATGGTCTCATAAAAGGTAACATTACGGTTATGAAATAATTTGGGCTAGCCGTACGTCCGTCGCGTCAGTTTTTGCACTTCTGTGTGTTTAAATGAAGTTTGTTTTGTATTTATACTTTTTCCTGGGCTCTGAGGGGGGGGGGGGGTGTCATGACCCCCCATTTCCCTCCTTGTATAAGTTTTGATACATATTCAACTTGTGTATACACATTATCCGACCCTAAATATAATATATGATTGTCTTGGAGCAAGGGGGTCATGACCCCCATGCCCCCTTCGTATATTTGCAAACTTTAACATTTGAAAAGTATGTGGTTGCATTCCCTGACCCCAAAAATGCATACCTAGACACCAAGTTTGGGATCCTAAGTGATTTAGAAGCTGAGATATTAATAATATACCTGAATTTCTAAATGGCGGCTATAAAATCCAAGATGGCTGACCGCCGAGATGGGTCCTACCCTAAATCTCAAGCTATGGACCTAAGTAGTACCTAAAAAAAATTTGGTGCTTTTATCCGGCAAAAACAGATTTTCTTGCTAAGCGACCCTACTAAGAGGTAAGACCTCGAGGTAATTAGAGAGATAGAAATTGGATTTTATTTTGGTTTTGTGGGGACGGGTGACAACGACCACGATGGCACGAGAACGACGACGACTAGAAGGACGAGAACGATGTGGCGACGACGACCACGGCGACGGCCACGATGCCGGCGATGTAATGGCTTTGACTTGCTGTCTCGGCATCAACTCGCTGAAGTCTTGTCTTGGTCGTGGTTCACAGTTCTGTGGATCTGGACGTCGCACAGTGCGTCGAATCTATGAACATGGTGGACAAAAATCTGTTTTACAAAAAATATGGCTTTTGTGTATAAAATAGGTCTTGAAAACACAAAAGAAAGTGTGTGATAATTCCAAGATGACTATTAAGCTTAAAACAGAAGAAAGAAGGTTGATCTTAAAAAATGTAAAAGAGATTGTTTTACTTAAATTTTATTTCTTATTTTCCATATTAATTTTTATGTTAGATATTTGCATGTTTTTGACATTAAAATTGTGTGTTTTGTACTTTTATTAAATGATTTAAGATAATACAATGTCAATTTTTATCCAAGCTTGAAGCTTTTAAAATTTAAATTAAACTGACCCATAAGATCGTTCATGTTGGACTCCTCAACTTGAACAAGTTGTTAACATTATTTCATACACAAAAATTTGAATGGTCTGCAATCGAAGAACAACAGGGACTTTTCCATAGCTCAATACCAGTATTATCCTCCAGCAATTTCAAAGGGGATAACGCTATCAGAAAAAGGAATTCGTCCGTGTTTTCAGAATCAGTAAAGAGTTGTTTATACTGACTATGCCCAGAACTTCCGTTAAAGCCCCACTTGCAGATTAAAGTAGCAGTCGTGGCTTGTTGTATTTCAGAAATGTCTGCAGTACTTTCTCCAGTCTTATTTAAGAGTTCTTGGAGGTCAACAGATCTCCCTCTGCCTAGGAAGCATTTGTTTTTAAAGCTTTCTCAGTTTGTATAAGCTGGAAAAACAATTTGTATGCAACGCATTAACAACTGATTGTAGAACATTATACTTTTTTTCTGAGAGATTCAGGTCTAAACACAATGCCTCTTGTGGAGTTATCAATTTTTTTCAGCAAGATCAACTCTTTCGCCAGAATAACGTCCGCAGATAGTTCTGCTGCAAACTTAAGCTCTTCACTGGAGTTTGAGAGCTAACGATCCTCAACTCTACGTGTTTTGGTCTTGTGGGAAGCAACTTCAAACGGTTTTTGAGGTCTTCTGCTCTAGATCCCGGTGTATCATTTAAAGCATTATTGGTCATAATATCTAAAATACTGACAGGAAGTATAAAATCACTTTTTAACCACACTTCATGCCGTTTGAAAAGTAGAGTGCGGTTTCGTTAGCATTGTTTCCACCCACAGTACACATATTAAAGGTAATATCATTAGAGTTTTGATTTTTGTTTCTTCTGCGCATATATCAAAATTTGTGTCAAATGTCAATATTTGTTGTTGTTTTTACTTGTATTTAAGTCATCACACTCCCAGCCATTTTTTTTTTTGACAATTTCAATTTTAATTTGTTGTTGTTTTTACGTGTGTTTTTTTCCTCACAGCCATTTTTTATTTCTGACTGACAACCTGCGCAGTATAATACCTTAGATTTGTGTACTGTGGTTTCCACCGATTATCAAGATTTAAATAAAAAAAACTTGACTTTTTGGTTTAAAACAGTTTTTATTGAACTAGAACAATTGGTTATTTTCAATTCAGTTAATACCAAACTGGTAACTTCTTCAATTCTAGAGCTTTTAGTAAAAGAAACCCATTTTTTAAAAATGTTTTGGTTTTTTATTTTATTCACAGCCATTTTTTATTTCTGACTGACAACCTGCGCAGTATAATACCTTAGATTTGTGTACTGTGGTTTCCACCGATTATCAAGATTTAAATAAAAAAAACTTGACTTTTTGGCTTAAATCAGTTTTTATTGAACTAGAACAATTGGTTATTTTCAATTCAGTTAATACCAAACTGGTAACTTCTTCAATTCTAGAGCTTTTAGTAAAAGAAACCCATTTTTTAAAAATGTTTTGGTTTTTTATTGGTTGACCTTGTTGTACAAAAAGTTAAATATTTTGCAGGTTAGCAAAAATTAGCAATGAAAGTTTTTATTTTTGAAAAGTACAATAATGGACAAATACAATGACATACAAAATTTTGATATACTTTGATATATTTTTTTTTAAACTCAACTTAAAAGAATAGTTCATGCCTCAAAATAGGACTCTTTTTGATAAATTAATAAAAATACTAATTCCACCAAAAAATAAACTAAAAAAAGCTCATACCAGCCCCAAAGGTACCCATAATTATTATTCACAAGACAAAATATTGATAATAGCAGTAATTTTCTTACGCGAGATCAATTATCGCACAACAAAATCTAATTCTAAACTAGAACTGAAGCTAAAATTACCTCCACTGCTGATAACAATGCCGCTTATCGACCAACAAGAAGAGAGCAAATCAATTAAAGTTACAAATTAGAGTTATTTAAGATGTTCTTGTTGGGCTCCACAGCAATTTAGCTTTATATCACACATTCACTTTTTTGATTTTGTCCACTGGTCAACGCACTGTGCGTCGCGTCGGTGGATCTGGATCTGGACAGAGGTGAGTCTGCATCTGGACAGAGGTGGGTCGGGATCTGGGCATAGGTGGGTCTGAATCTGGGCAGAGGTGGGTCTGGATCTGGACATAGGTTGGTCTGGATTCTGGACAGAGGTGGGAATTTTTTTCGGTTTGGGTGATGGGGAACGGCAGTCTAAAAGAAGACAGAGGTGGGTCTGGATTTCTGGACACAGGTGGGATTTTTTTTTTTTTTTTGAAAAAAAATTATATAGAATTATAAACTTTTTGGACATTTTTTTTTTTTTGAAAAATATAAAAAAAAACAAGATTTTTGAAGAAAATTTCAATGAAAAACTAAACTTTTCCCAATTTTTTTTTTCGGTTTTTAATTTTTCTTCGAAACATGAATGAAAATATTTTTTTTTGGAAAATTTCAATCAAAAATTAAACTTTTCTCAGTTTTATTTTCGTTTTTTTAATTTTCTTCGAAATATGAATGATAGGTACTGTTGCTCATGAAAACTTGACATCGGCGCTCAATTGATGCATCGCATTATACGAAAATTCGACTTATATCCTTAAACGCGATTTGCGGCTAAACTAAGCGTCCTAGAGGCATCAAAGCGACTTATAAATCCAGATTCTTTAAATGCAAAAGAAACTTTGCATACACCCGCAACCTCGCACCCACCCCAAATCCTATGAGCCCAAGCAGGGGGGTTGCAGGGGGCAGCATGCCCCCCCCCCCCATACACACCTCGCTGTTTATTCGCGTTTATTTGTCATTCAAGGTACTCTTGCTCAAAAGAACTCAATTAATACATAGCATTATATGAAAAATCAACTTTTATCTTTAAACGCGATTTGCGGCTAAACTAAGCGTCCTAGAGGCATCAAAGTTTACATTTTTAAACTTGATTTGCGGTTTAACTAAGAGTCCAAGCGACTTAGAAAATGCATATTCGTGATCTTAGAATGTGCCAGTTCATAAAAATAAAAAAAAAAATGGTAAAAGTTTTTTCCAAAACTTTTAAAAAAATACTTTCAGTTTTTCGGCTAAACTTAATCAATTTTTTTTTTCTTTTTTTAATTTTTCTTCGAATTATGTCTGAATGATATTATTTTGTTTAAATGAAAAGAGACTTTACATAATCCAACCTCGCACCCACCCCAAATCCTATAGTGAGCCCAAGCAGGGGGGTTGCACACCTCGGTGTTTATTCGTGTGTATTTGCCACCCAAGGTACTGTTGCTCAAGAAAACTTGACATTGGCGCTCAACTAATTCATCGCATTATACGAAAAAATCGACTTGAATCTTTAAACGCAATTTGCAAATTACATAGGAAAGAAAAATATCAATGAGCTGTCGCATAGTAGTAGAAACGGCGGGATTTTGATTTCCGGGATTTTGAAAAACGGGATTTTGACACGCGGGATTTCGACATACGGGATTTTGATTCGCGGGATTTCGACCCCAACCCAAAAGTTATGAGTTTTTTGCGTGTAAAGCACATAGTCTTACATTTGTCAATATTCAATAAAAGATGGTTAATATTCAGGGTTATTATGAGTTTCACGTGAACAACATTCCACCCGGAAAAATTGACATTTCACTTTACGCCTATTGTGAGTTTCACCCGAAAAATAAAAATTCCCCTTTTTTGTGAGTACTAATTTCGCGCAAAATGTAGCGTAATTAAGATTTTAAATTATCACTTATCTTTTGGAGGTGAACAAAAGATAAACAGGTGGTACTGGTGCGCTTTGCGCAAGTTTTTTGTTTATTTTAAGCCCAGAGAAGTTCAGGCGAAACTCATAATAGCTTTATAAAAATTCCGGGGGAACAAAAATTTTTCGGGTCAAATATTTTCCGGGCGAAAGTCATAATAAGGCTGATTGCACCATTCCCTAAACCTATTTAAGTCTTTCTGTAGAAGCAGACAATCCTCAATAGAGGCTATTTTCTTATAAAGTTTCGGCATATACAAGAACCGAGGAATGCTTTAAGAACAAATTTACGTCATTAATAAATAATAATAAAGGACCCAAATGGCTGCCCTGAGGAACACCAGAGTTAACATTAAATTGGTAAGAAGATTTACTACGAAAAGTAACATAGTAGTTTCTATTTTCTAAATAAGAAGATATCCACATTAAAAAAGATTCATTAAATCCCAGATTTTTGAATTTAATAATTAATGTTTTGTGACAAAGCTTGTCAAAAGCTTTACTAAAATCAGTAAATATACAGTCAACATGTTTTCGATCCTCAAAAGCATCCAGACAAAAAGATGTAAAATGAAATGAAAAGTTGACTTTTTTTACGAAACCATGCTGATTGTCACATAATAATAGAGCTGCAGTTAAAAGACAAGACGTTACAAATAATAGACTCAAACAGTTTTGTAATTACAGAAAGTTTGGCGATAGGACGGTAATTTGTTATACTATTCTTAGATCCTTTTTTGTGAACTGGTATTAAAGGCACTTTTCCACACTATTGGAAAAATTGAAGTATGTAGTTACAGCAGTATTAATAAAAACCTGCTATCCACTCCGTAACACACGTGTTAGCTGCCACACGGATAGACAACTTGTCCGCTTGATAACTTTTCTTATTAAAAAAGATATGATATCTTTCCAGTTTTTATCACTTCACCAAATTCACCACTTCATCAAATTATGGTGATTTTCTAATACATGTTTCACATGCATGCACTGCCTTACGAAGTGTATACTGGTAGTAGTAAACGGTCTTATCACAAGTGTACGTGTATGTGTAAAGAAGTTATCCCTTCACTATACGCGGAATTTGGCGAGTTAAAGTTATCCGTACGTTAACACACGTCACAGACTATTACGCATTTGTTAATAAGAATTACAAGTTAACAGATGTATAAATGCTAGCACGTTGTTATCCGCCGTTTATTAATATGGGGGTTAAAGATTTGTTAAAAAGAACATATAGAAGGTAAGACAAATGAGATACACATTTTTTTAACACACAGGACGGAACGCCATCAGGGCCAGGACTAAAACATTCATCGAGTTTTAAAATGTTTTCAACGATACAAGACTCAGAAATAGCCAAATTAATTGCACTGAGGTGCGAATAATTTTGTGAGGAAGTTGGTAATGTTATTGGTTCATTATATGTAATTGGGGTTTAAGAAAGCATCTTTGAAAAAAATTGCAAACATGTTAGAGATTTCCTCAGAATTATGGCTTGTTATATTATTAAAGGACATAGAGTTGGGATAGCGATCGATTTTTCTTTTACTATTTACAAACTTCCAGAAATTTTTTGGGTTATATTTGAATTCATTTTCGGTTTTTGAAATATAATTGGAATACAAATCATTGGAGTAGTTGGTGAACATGTTTTTAAGTTCTGAGTATATACTGAAATCGTCATCAGGGGGTCAATTCTCGATCTGTGAAATGAAAACAAAGTTATCATTTCAGTTTTCACAGAGTTTTATCATTTTATCACTTCACAAACTTTATCACTTGAAAAACACCTGTCAAAGTGAGTACTAAAAAGTACTAACATGAAAAATGTTTCCACTTTCTCATAGAAAAAGATGATTGTGACGTCATAGAAAGACCAAGATGGCGACTTGGGTGTTTCAAATGAGTACAATTTGTTTGTGTTTATCATTTTTCTTTTCACAGAATGAAATGATTGTGATAAACGAATTATCATATGAAAACATTTTGGCATTTGTTTTCATTTTTTCACACTTCGAGAATCGCATTTGGCGTGAAGGCTTTATCACATTTATCACTTCACAGTTTCACAGATCGAGAATTGACCCCCAGCTCTGGGTTTGCTATATTTTAACCATGCCTTATTTCTTTTATTTTTTAGATTTTTTAGCTGTGAATCAAACCATGGTGGAGAACTGAATTTACTGCAAGATTTGCGTAGAGGGATAGTTTTGTAGAAACAATCAAATAATAAATTATAGAACTTGAAACACATAACATCTATGCTACAATGAAGAAAAAGTTGATTCCAGTTGACATTACATAATAGAATAAAAAGTTGTTCGTAGTTACATTTTTTTAAATTAAATTCGTGTTTTTCGTTAGAGCTTTCAAAATTTGTACAAAAATTTAGGTTCAGACAAATATCTATTGCTGGATGATGACGATCTTCTTCTACTAGCATAGTATTAGAGGGTACTACAGCTGCGTCAGCGTTCATTGTGTCGGAGAAAAAAACAAGGTCCAATATTTTGTTAAAACGGTTATTAATACCATTGAATTGACTAATACCCAGTTGCACCAAAATTCACTAACAGCGGTTTTTGCTAAAATGGAGTTAAAATTTATCGGACTGATAAATTTATTTGGGTTGCACCAATCTCTTTCGCGCATTTTTTAGCTGCAGTTCATGAACTACCCCTGGATTTTATCATATGTTATTTAAACTGAACGAAAAAATTTAACCAGTGCAAGTGAGATAGCAATTAGGAAAATATGAATACACAATAAACAGAAACAAGGTATTCTGGTATTCTCATTAGATACAGCCAATGCGCCATCTTGGTGTTTTTTTTATTATTATTTTCTTTTTTTCAGAGAAATTATGAAACTATTGAAATAGATACCAACTCACACTAAAATTTTTTCGAAACACTTGGAAATTATGAACAAATATTTTAAAGCGATTTCATCGAATTCAGGGAATGGATTTCTCTGTGAACCTGAACAACTCTTCGACGTCTCGCCATTTTTTGGTTTATGCTACATTTCCACCTAACGCTAATCTGAGATTTAATAAGATTTACCTCAAATCTTCTTTAAATCTTGAAGATTTACCATACAAATATATTTCGTTAATCTTGGAGATTAGAAATTAATCTTCTTAAATCTTCCTAGGACAAATAGTTTTACAAATCAAACTAACCTATTTTTACATGGTGCTGAACGATTCATTCTAGACTCGCGTTCAGTACTTCATTGTTTCACACGAATCAAACATTCTGTTTCATTCGCACTTCATAAGAAAAATTGAAGCGCCATTTGCATTTTTGAAAGTGTTGTCAGATTTAATCTTTTTTAAATCTTTTTGTGCGGTGGAAACACCAAAAAGATTTATTTAATCTAAACTGAGATAAACCTTAGGTGGAAACATAGCATTAGTTAGTTATCAGATGAACACACGATGACCAGTCTATAATTTTTTTGGAATAATTTATTTATTTAAGTAGTGAATTATAAATAGGAAAGAAAATGCCTTCACCTGTTGTTTTCGTTATTTTAATTTGGAATTAACAACATTCCGTCAAATAAAATTGAATTATTTTGTTTGTAGGTAGTTAGATATGTTCGTTTAAACTTGCTTTTAAAATTTATCTGGAGGAAAATGGAACTTTAGTATATTGGTTCGTTTATTGGCCTGTTATGCTACATTTCCACCTAGCGCTAATCTGAGATTTAATTAGATTTACCTTAAATCTTCTTTAAATCTCGAAGATTTACCAAAATATATTTCGTAAATCTTGAAGATTAGAAATTAATCTTGTTGAATCTTCCTAGGACAGATACTTTTACAAACCAAACTAATCTATTCTTGTATGGCGCTGAAGGATTTTATCTCAAGTTCTCTTCATAAGAAAAAATGAAACACCATTTGCATTTTTAAATCTGCTGTCAAGGTAAATCTTCTTTAAATCTTTTTGTGCGGTGGAAACACCAAATAGATATATTAAATCTGAACTGGGATAAGCCTTTGGTGGAAACATCATTAGATTTAGAAGTGGTTGGTGCAACCAATAAATGTCATTAATTAAACGAAGCTAAAAATTTAAAAGAGGTCGGTGCAACTGGCCATTATGCTACATTTCCACCTAATGCTAATCTGAGATTTAATAAGATTTACCGCAAATCTCCTTTAAATCTTGAAGATTTACCATACAAATTTATTTCGTTAATCTTGAATATTAGAAATTAATCTTGTTAAATCTTCCTAGGAAAAATACTTTTACAAATCGAACTAACCTATTCCGGTATGGCGCTGAAGGATTCATTTATGGCTGAATTCAGTTCTTCACAGAGGAAACATTCTATAGGTAGAACTATAATAGTCGGAAGGGCACTGAAGCTTATGTCAAAAACCAACGAAAAGTAGCTTTCCGTACCGAAAAAAGGGGAACACACCCATAATGTAACTATCATCTTTCTCTTTTTGGCATTCCTATTTCCCCAAATGTCAGTTTTACTTAAGTGAGGTGCGCTCGGGAGCGCACCTCACTTCCGTAACCAAAGTTGAACGAAACTTGACGAAACGCTCCACTTCGCAATTATAGTCGCGTCAAATGCTTTCCGTGTATTCGCTTGTTTTCTTTCGACCACTTAAGTGCCCCTCCGAGCATTATAGTTCTAGCTTATGGCGCTGAAGGATTCATTTATGGCTGAATTCAGTTCTTCACAGAGGAAACATTCTATCTCACTTTCTCTTTATGAGAACAAATGAAACACCATTTGCATTTTAAAAGGGGCTGTCAAAGTAAATCTTTTTTAAATCTTTTTGTGTGGTGGAAATGGAAACACCAAATAGATTTATTTAATCTAAACTGAGATAATCCTTTGGTGGAAACATAGCATTAGAAATAAAACACAAATTTCACCAATAAATGCTTAGAAGCACCTCAAGCTAAGTTTAAAATGATCTAATCTAAGCATTTAGAATTGAAATTTGTGTTTATTTCTACGGATGTTTTTGTTAAAGTCGACTTTAGCTAGATTCGGATCTATTGCTCAGGGCCAATTATTTTAATTTGACCAAGTTGAAATATTTCGTGGGTGAAAAATCTGGTTCTTCTTCATCTGTTTTGGTCACTTTGGTATATGCAATGAAACAAGTTATTCCATTTACTTTCCCGAAGTTTCGACAGGGGTTGCTGTCTTCCTCAGGGGATCTTTATTGAAAAAATAAAATACAGTTGAATAAATTAGTATACGATGTGGCCCTTTTCACCAACGCCAACGTCCTTACACATCACATCTTGCGATCAGTGTAGTAAAAAATCAATGCGAACTAATAAGCCAAAGCACAATGTTAAGCCAAATTAATTTCTTAAAAATTCTAGTTTTTCTGAAAAGAGAACAATTACCTTCAATATATGTAAGGGCAAGGTCTACTAGCATATACATAACTTGCCATTGGGCCAATTTTCAAATATGTTGATGATATATTTGCGGTTTTTGATCACCAGGGAAAGTCCACTTCACGGTTATAAAAGGTCAACTATTTTTAGTAATTGTTCACCCATATGTACATTTTTTGTTTCTTAATTTTTATAAATTTAAAAAAAAAATTCAAGGTCATTGTGATTTTTGGTACCTCATTTATGGAAAATTAGCAAAAAATTAATACCACTTGAAAGGCCTGAGAACTATATTTTTATATATTCAGCAAGTTTTATTAATTGGTCAGCCAGTTATTTTTAATGAATTTTTAAATTTTTGTTCAAGGTCATAGCGATTTTCGGCACCTCATTTATGGGAAAATTACAAAAATTTAATACCATCTGAATCAGCGAGTTTCAGTAATTGGTCAGCTATAGATTCTTTTTTACGATTTAAAAGACAAGAACGATTTTTGGCACTTCATTTGGGTAATTTTACAAAAAAAATTATAAATCTGATAGGTCACTAGATCGTCATAAAAGGTCAGTTAGTTGTGTAAAAAAGCTGTGTTTTTTTTAAATATGTATCTCAAAATGTGTTTATAGTAGCAAAATAATTGTACGTATGTTGAAAAGATTGAAAAGATTTGACACAAATATCATTTTCTTACATGTTCTGGTTCGCAAGATATCAAAAAAGTTCCATTTGCAGTTGCCAAACTTCAAGCTCAAATATGTATCTCCGATCTGCCATGACAGATTTGGAAAATATTTCACTCATAGTAAAGAGCTTATCATAAGCTTTCATTTGATACCAATTTCATTAGTGTTCACTCTGGGACGGAGCGACCTACAAAAGTGAGCAATTCCCTTTGATTTTTTTTTTTATTACAAGGAATATTTAAACCTCACCTACTAAACATTTATGTATTTGGATTTTGAGTGTATATTTGATTTGAAATAATTGGTTGAATTCAATATTTTTAAAATGATTTGTTAACTGTCCGTGTCATATAAAGATATAGGGTTAAAGTCCATTTTTTGCAATAATTCAATATTTTATAAACTATTTATTTATTGTTCGTATCTTATAAAGGTGTAGGGTTAAAGTCCATAAGGTGTGAGATTGGCTTTCAATTTTTATATCCTGATATCACTGATAGTGTCATCTTTTGTGTCAACTTAAATAAAATTGCACATAATTGCATATTTGCGTGTAAAGACTATCCTACCTATGCACAATGAGAAAAAGTGAGCCAATTGACAAAAACTTACAAAAAGAATACTCGTAGTTATGGTAGGGGGTCTTTTTCCCCAATTTAACCGAGAAGGGCTTTTCTGGTTTAAAATTAATATAAAATTAAATAAAACAACAACGGCAACACTAAAAACACTACGCCATACCTTTTCTTAAGTCAGAATCTTTTAAGAACTAAACTATTAAGAACCAAACTTGTATTTTTATTCAATAAGCATTTTTGACAAAAAATGAAGACAATTATTATTTTTTTTTTATTTTTAAAACTTTTTTTCAATAACTAATAGCTGAAATAATTTGATTTAGGTATCAAATGAAAGACAAAGTGTGGGCATTTTAGTGGGTGTGTTAAAAGTTGGGTTTGGTAATACCTAAATATTAGTATATAGAGCAGGTATTCAAAATTTCAGGTACCCCACTCTGCCGGGTGAATTGATACCAACTTTTATGACATTTGGGCATACTGTGCGACGGGAGATTAAATGTTTCACTAAAAAATGGCTCTGAGCACTCAGAGCTATTTTTTTTTTTTTTTATTTATTAAAATCATTAAAAAAAAAGCTTTTTCCTTCGTTGGATGCGTGGAAAAGACTTATTAAGAGAGAAGAAAATATATTTGTATTTCTTTTTAGTTCATGGGGACACAAAACATAGTTGAATTGAAGCATTTCAGGCAGTTTTTGTTTAAGAATTTTCGTAAACATTTTTTGTTATCTGTGCTCAAAGTCTATTAATAAAGTTAACTTCTACGTTTGCCACATTAAGTAGTTCTTTGTATTTTTAAGAAGTAAATGTAGGGTCTATACATCTCTAATAGGTGTGTTTGGTAAATTGAAATAACTTGCAAATTTTCACAATTTACAGTCAAAATCCATTCAAATGGATAAAAACTGTTTTGCGAAAATTGGTAAAAATTTCAAACAACCAAACATGTATAATAGATCATAGACGTGCATGTATCACAATGTTTAAAATATATAATTTATAATATACAAATTAAAATAATTGTTAATTTTTTAAACTTAACTACTTGATTCAACATCAATATTTCCAATATTTGCATCACCACTTATACCAATATGTTCATCCTCTGCATGAATTATGAGATCCATTTGAGATTGCGAAAGATTTCCGCTTACGAGTTTTGCAACTTTTTTAAAATCCGCCCTCGATTCACTTACATCAGAAATTTGACGCTTGGCACGTTCTTGAAAACAGTAAGATGTTAAAAACAAACATGTACGTTATAATAAAAGTACATATTTTACCTATTTTTGCGCGAGATGCTTCTTGTTCTATTATGATTTCGTTTGTTATATATACTTCACGACGGATTTGATCACGTAACTCGACAGACATATCAGGAATGCACCAGCGCACAACTATCATAACTAAAGCAACAAAATTCTGAAAACAAATTATTTCATCATAATGTTATTTACTGTCATTAATGGATGTATGTACCTCAAATATCACAACAAAAGCAAGGCGTCCAGCTAATATTATATAAAACATATTAGACAGAATATATTTTTTATTTGAATGTGGAGGTTCTCTAAAGTCGGAGTATCTAGATAATAAAGAAAATGTGTTTAGTTAGAATTTTGACAAATAAAATATACCTTTACCTGCAGCTTGTGATATTAAGATCTCTAGATAAAATTGTAAGAGCTTTTGAGTCTTTTACAGCAAAGTGTGAGAGGCTGAAATCCAAATAACCATTGAGAGTTCCATCTTCCGAAACTAGAGTTTGATATACTAGGCGGGGAATCATATCCGATGTAAACGCTATAATAAAACCCTGTCAAGAAAAAAATAACGGTTATTGTTTTGTTATATAAGCTCTATAAATTAAACTGATAGTTTAACTAAACAGATTGGACAGCGAAGTTTCCAAACATTACATGTTTACCTGATTGGTTTTCCGAAAATTTGCCGCTTTAATTCTTAATTATTTTAATATTTTTGATTTTAAGAACAATCTAATCTCTTTTTATTTTCAATTCTTTTTAACTGTTAAATTTCAATTTTCTTTTATTAAACAAATTGGTCTTTGAAATTGACCCAGGTAGATGATGTTCTTTTAAAGGATACAGTTTAATTGTGTATATTATATTTTCTTAAACTGAGTTTTCTTACAAAATAAAACTATACAATATCAGTGTTTTTGTGAAATTTTTACAAGCAAACAATAACAAATTAATTGTATTCACATTTTGTTTTGGGTACAAACAATACAAAATTATTTATAATCACTTGTGTTTGTTTTTGTTTTGTGTATAAATTTGTTTGCTGAGCTGCCTTTACACTTTCACCTAAACACGGCTAATACTTCTTTATTCAATCTTAAATAATCTTAAATAGTCAATTCAAGCGTACCATCTTATTTCTCTGTGAATTTGGGTTTTGATCCTGATATTGTACGATTAAAACAAATAAGTTGTGGACTTAAGGCCATTAAAAACTGTTTTGAATCATTCAACAAGTCCAATTAAAAATGCTGAGTCTTCTCCTTGGCTGATCTGTTTTAATAGTACATATAATATAGATTTTTTTTTATCTTCTTGGCCATTTTCAAATAAATTACACAACTATGTTAAACGATAAATTTAATTCAAAGAAAGAACCGTTTCGTTGTTTTTAATTTCATTTAAATAAATCATACGCGAGATTTGTATATAGAGCGGTAACACACTCAGGGAATCAATTATTATTTGATAAAATTACAGATTGAGAAGATAGAAAAATAATAAATTTGAAAGAACCAAAAACCACTCGGAAGTTAAGGAAAAATTCTTGGGATATTTAGTACCGAAAACTGCAGTTTTGTTCTCAAAAGTTGTATAAGTTTTAAACCGCCTTTCGGTGTGCTGTTTATTATGAGTAATAAATTCGAGTGCAGGTAGTTTTGAAGACACACCTCATTTTGCAATTTTACTCTTGTTATTCATAAAATAAATTTTAATAATATCGCAATAACTTAAAACGGATCAATTCTCAAAGGTTTTCCCGCGGATTTTTGATTGTTTATTAAGTAGCCATTTATAGATTGGCAAACTACGAGTATTATTTAAAGTTTTTTTATCTCGAAATTGTCAAATTGATACTGATATTCAACTGTTTTCACAAACTCTGTGTGTCTTTTTCATGGAATGGATAGTTTGTTTTTTTTTTTTTAATATATGAACTTTCATATGATCAATAGTCAAATAAAAAATCTTAACTAACTTTGTGCTTAAGACTCCGATTATTTCGACCTTGCATTATTAATAAGTCATATTAAAAAATATATAAACTCCCAACATCCAGCTGCAACCTTAACGGGTTATTTGATTTTTATCAAACTTGAAACATAATTAATCAAAGAACATGTTCATAAATATTTGAAATTTGAAGAAAATCGGACAAACCGTAACGTCTCTAACTTGATGTAAGGTCGACGTAAAGACCAAACTTATTTTATGGACTTATTATGTTTCTACAAAACACCACAGATATGAATGTGCTGTACTTACATTTGTTATCACACTTAATTTTCCAATGCAGTCGAGAATTCTATACCAAACTCCAATATCTCGGACCCTCTGTGAAACTGGTCGCTTATGATGTGTTATAAGAATTTTAGCATCTAAACGCATTTCGAGAATATTATTAAGAAGAGCAAAAATCGGAGCCAAAGGAAATGCAGCTACAAATATCGTCACAAATCCATACTGTAAAACTAAAATTAAATGTTAGCCCCAATATTTTGTGTTTCACTAATTTATCACAGATCGACAAAATTGAACACAACTTTTAAATCAAAATTTAAAAAAAAATCATAATACACTTTTCTGAATTCTTATCCAAACTCATAATTTATTGAATTTGGCCGGTAAAACACGTTTGGACAAGAAGTATTGTTTGGTTTAATTTTATTGGCCTGTATTATTTGTTGATATTTATTTTACCCATTTCCAAGTATTCAGGAAATAAACTTCTTGGACCAAAATCCAACAATTTTAAGTCTCTTAACCACCTCTCATCTCGTCCTTTTACAGAATCAGTCTGGCCCAATTTGAGAAACTTTGAAATTCCAACTTTCACTGCTTGTACTCTCTTCCAAAAAATTGGCATCATAAGTTCTAAAATTGAGTTCATGGCCTGTTTGCCAACCATTATAATAGCCAGTTGTATACAAAGTTCAGTAAGACAGCCACCAGAAGAGCACTACCAAGAAAACATTAATTTTGAAATTGAGAAAACAAAATAAACAAAAATTTACCTCTTCTTGTCTATAATCTAATATTTTATTATAGCTACCAGGGTGGCCCACGAATTTTCCTTTAAAAAAAGCTATATAAAATATGGATGCATAATAGTTAACAAACTGAAGTAGGTAAATCTTAAGCGTTAATGAGTCATCAAATTGTGTTTCCGTTCGCCACAATTCTAGTTCAGTCAAGTACTCAGCCAAATGTGTGTACATCTTAGATAGAAAAATCATTAATCACGTTTAAACTGTTATATTTATTATAAGAAACTCACATAGTTTAGAATGAATAAAAGACACAAGTTAAGACATGCTGCCGATGCAGTGGTAAGCATTATTGCACTTGATGTCGTCATTGGAGAGGCTCCAACTTTTAAAAGCGTCAGAACAGACATGCGATACACAACTACAGCAAGTAGGGCAACAAACGCTAATGTCACCAGTAAAAGTACGACAGAGAAACTAAATATAGTTGCTGGCAGTTTCATTCGCCAAAAAGGAACCACTGGTTCTTTGGTATTTGTTACATAGTCTGTTCTTATTTTCTTAACACTTTCCAAACGGGCAAGATATTGTGGTCTTGGGTGTTCTTCGTGCATATCGAAGCCCGTTAAGTCCCAACGATGTGTGATTTCTGCTGAGTATCTTTTCCAAAGCTCTAAAAATAAAGTTGCCCAAAACGACATGAATACAGCAAAAAAGACTGTACTGGGATTGTCAATTAAGTATGTCATTTTAACGAAGAAACAAGTTTCCTTGATGTCCCAAAAGTTGCACCAGTCACAAAGCGGACACATTTTCATATTTAAATTGTCTGAGCATACGTCTTTTCTGTAATACACAACAATTCTTACTTAAACTTTTTTCGTTCAAAAATTTAATATGATAAGTGTTAAACATATAACGTAGCATAAGAATATGAATTTAAAATGAATGCAATGTATCGACTAATTCAATTTATTATTAAAACACATATTAAGATATACATTATGTAACAATCGAATATGCTTTCAAATTTTGTTCACGCTTTTACACTTGCAGACAACGCATACCCATCTTTATGAAAAAAACCCTCAATTCTACCACCACTGCCAATCCAGTCATATTTTACAACTCAAACAAGCACCTTATTTTTGACTGTTTCAAGCTAAATTATTCTTTTATTTTTTTTTTTTGGAAAACTAACGTTTTTAGTTCGATACAATGAAAGTATGCACAACACCAACAACTACCGTCTTAAAAAGTTTTGGGGGGAGGACAAAAGTTAGCTTCGTTTTGTTCAGCTTAGCAGAGCTAGAGCTTAGCATTTAGAACCAGGGCCTAGTGACTTACAACTCTCAACAATTCCTGTATGCGTGTTGTTGGCAGGAATGGAAAGGACCTACAATTTTTTGCCGAATCCGAACGGCTAGATGAGAAGCACTTAATCATGACAAGTTAACTCTTGTAGGATTTTTCAGTTCCTCGCAAGAGGCGGTACCCCGGAAAAAAACGGCTGGGAATCGAACCCAGAACTTTGATATGACAGTCCAACGCACTGACCATAGTAAATATATTATTAGTAGGTGTAGTGCTTTATCCTAACTTCAAAACGTCTTGTGACACTGAGTATCGGCCTATTTTTGACGAAAACCAAACGCAAGACATTCGATTACCCGCAACGAAATCAAGAGCGATTTAGAGCTTGACTATAGATTGACTTTTATTACATACAAACCTATCAAACATTTTTTATATTACCTACATGTGGATTGTTATATACATATTTGTATTACGATAAATGTACTTATAAATTATAATATGGGCCTTTTTATATACAAAATATTTTTGAGGCTAGCTAGATTTCTAATTCCACTTTCCTTTTCTATGTTTGGATTGGTCAAAAGCGAGAATACTTAGTAAAACGTTAAGCGGTTTTTAAGTACACCACAATGAAAATGGACGGTGATGTCAGGACTAAAACTCATCCAAAAATAAAATAAAAACATGTTTGGCCGCTCACGCCCATGTTTCATACAAATTTGCCCATTCACCTTTGCCCATCATCTTTCACGGATTGAAAATGAATCCTTTTAGTTAAAATAAAGCAAATAAAAAAATTGTATAAATGCGATCAACTTTATCATCAATACTTACACAGGTACAAAACTATCGAGAGTAAACCAGGAATATAAAAAGCAAAACACTCCAACCACTGATGCTAACATCAGCATGTATGTATAAAAGCCAAGCCATGCGAAATATAATCCTGAGAATAAGAGATTAAACGCATTATATAGCCTGTTTAATTGATTTGACATTAAATAGTGTGTAACCAATTTTAACACCAAAGTAGTCCTTAACGTAATCTAACGGTTGACAGCGATACCATTTTCGCACAGAGGCCCATTGAGTGTACAATTTTTCCCGCATTGTGCCTTTTTCATTTATATCCCCCTGAAATAGTAGTTAAATAGTGTTTCTAATTATAACAATATTAATCAACTGTCTCTATTTACATCGTGTAGTGGGTACGCAGAGTAATAAACTCTTTCATTGACAAGCCTTTCAATACCAAATGCCATGTCATCTTCATTTTGCGAAAGAAATCTTTGTCTATCCAAAATAAATTGAACTATTCTAGAACGAACAGATGCTGTAAAAAAGCCTTCCTGTTGTATATCGAATCTGAAATGTATACAAATACGATAAACATGTCTTTATATTGTAGTAAATTAATTTTTGTTTACAAATATTCTTTGTCCCTGCTATAAACAGCTGTAAAACGGTGTGATATTTTCGGAAAATATCGTTCGTCAATGAAAATTTTGCGAGAAAAAAAAGACCAGACTCCTTTAAACCGTGAATAAACATTCTTTGTCGACCTTTGAACTCCAGCAAATCCTGGAATCTATTATTAATTAAGGCAACAATTTAGTATTTTTATATAAAGCGTTATTTTAGAAGCATTGACTTAGTTAATAAAAAAAAGATTAAAGAAATGCAAATATTTTTGATAGAGCTTAGTCTTTTAAGCCATCAAAATACCTACTCCTTTCTAAGAACTATGAACTTTTCGATGTGAAAATCAATCAATCAAATATAATGCTTCTAAATTTTCAGAAAAATCATCATTAGTTCGTATAAAAAGCAATAAATAGAATACTTTACTTTTAAAATGGTCACAAATATTGTGGAAAAAATCAATTACGAGATCCCCGAATATCTTTTATGATTTTTTAAATCACTCAAAAATAAAAATAAAAATAATTCACCCATCTTAAGCTATAAATCATCATTGAAATTTGAACAGCTAAAATTCGGATTAGCTACTGTATTACTTTTGTATTTATGTATGTTTTGTGTACGTATGTGCACATATATATTTTTACTTGCGATACATGTACAGTGGCGTGCATATAATTAGAAACCATTTCAAAGCCACTTTTTTTCCTTCCGTATCTTTTATGTCTCTGCAGTAAACCTCTCCATTTGTCCTGAATTAGTTTTGTAACAACTAAACGATGAAACAAAATAAATTGATGTAGAGTTCCGTTATTTTTCATTAAACCCATAATTGCAAAAGCCGATCGTGCACATAATTAGAAACGGGTCATAATTATGTTTGTTTTCAAAATTCAAGCGGTTTAAAAAGTTGAAGGAGCAACTATTAGAAGTACCTCTCATATAATGTTTTTTTTAGTTTGAATTTTCTCATTATCAGCTGAACGGATTTAGATACAAAATTTTATATACAAATTTCCAAAAGTTCAATATTGCATATCAAAATATTCAAAAAAAATGTTTGAATATTAAAAAAAAATTGAAATTACTTTTTTTGAAAATTCGATATCTCAAAAACAAGGTCGCAATTTCTTTTTTTGAAATTTTATTTTTAAATGCACATAAATAAATACTTAAAATTTGCATATGAAAATTTTTCCTTAAAAATGTTTTAAGAATTTGATATATTAAAAAAAAAAATTATTAAAAACCGCTCCAACTATTCAAAACTTTTGTTCGTTCTTTTTTGTCACCTCAAACTATCAAAAGAGAAGTTTTAGCTAGTCTAAGGGTTTGTTTCACAATGTCTGATTAAAGTTCTGATTTGTTATTCGACAATTAAATTATCCGGAAGTTAAATCCTCCCATTACAAACTTTGTGTTTCACAATGATCAGAGTATTAAAATAATGTGTCAATTAGTTATTCGAAAGTTATTCCAGTTTTCCAGACAAAATAATTTTGACAGAATGAAAATATTCAGAACAATAATTAATAAACATCATCAAAATTCAACCGAGACTTCGAAAGAAAATGCAACAAGAGATTTTTGGTGAAGATCATAACGAATACATTCGTCTGCTGCATGTAGTGGTACCATACTGCGAAAAAGTGCATCAGAAGTACAATGTTTTTGAAAATTTAATTTTATCAGAAAGAAAATTGTTTTCGTGAGGGTAGGCTAACCACTTCAAACTCATAACACCTTGAACTTTGACGCCCTCTCTCTATTCGTGGTTCCAAAACGACAGACAAACGTTCCTGAAAATATTTGATTTGGGTGTTCAAACGTAAAGTGGTGACTCTTGTTCCTTCAGTGCGAGTATGCATATGAAAGACGTTAAAGTGCCCCACAAACCACAACAACTAACTTTGGTAGTCCCAATCTTTCGATATTAATATATTTTGAGAGGTTGGATCAGTTCTTTAGAAATTCTTGTAGCGATTTAATTGCATCTATCAGGGTTGGAAGGTTTGAACTTTGACCCGTCCGCTATATCTTTAGATGAAACAATGTTTAGTACAAAAGCATGTCAGGACGTGCATCAAATCATGAAATACCCATTATAATCATTCTAAAATTGTTTAACACCATGCAGATATTCAAATTAGTTCTTTTATGTCAAACACCCGCAGTTTAAGTCCAAACCATCATATTTATGTGGTGTTTCGGAGAAACATGATAACTCAATTTAAAAATGTCCACTTTACATCGAGCTAGAGCCTAAACGGGTGCACGAAATTCTTTTAAATTTGAAATATAATTTGACAAAGAGCATGTTCATATTTTCATAACTAATCCAAATTTGAAGAAAATCGGTAAACTCGTGTCGCTATAAGCGATGTAAAGTGGACGTAAAGATGCAGATTTTAAAATAAAGTTATCATGTTTCTACCAAACACCATACAGATTTATTTGTTTTAAAGGTCACACTCGCATCTGTGAATGATTTAATTGCCAGTTAAATTTGATAATCGGTACTTCATCTGGCCATTAAAATACTCAGAACTTTAATTACTAGTTAGACCTAATCGAATATTGTGAAACATAAATTAGATTTTTCACTGACGAATAAGTTCAAAGTAGCTTAATTGAAACTTTAATCAGATATTGTGAAACAAGCCCTAAGTATCGTATTTGATGCTTTTCAGCATTTTTCTCTCATAATTTCCTTTGGTTTATATACAATTTTCTTAAACCCTCAGCCTCTTGAGCATAAGACCCAGTCGTGCATTTTATTTTTATGTGTGGATGGGTACCTATTCTTCTATAGCAGGTTATTCAAATATTTTTTCAACCGATGTTTGGACGAATCTGGTACAACTAGTCATGCTAGCTCGAGATCGAGCAGTACATGACGTATTTATTCAGGAAATGGAGCGTGCACAACAATATGATTCCAATGGATTGAGCATATGTTCAATTCAATGCACCAAAATTGAATACTAAACAAAAGTTTGCCTATGATACAATCATGCAAGCTGTTAATGATGATAAATGTGGATTTTATTTTTGGGATGCACCTGGAGGCACCGGAAAGACATTTTAAATTTCGCTGATTTTACCATGTCGCAAAACAAATAGCATTGGCAATCGCTTCATAAGGAATTGCGATTACCTTATTGGAAGGTGCTCAAACTGCACATTCTGCACTTAAGTTACCTTTGAACATGCATTGCAACAATGTCAGATTAGTGGGTGGGATGAATGCACAATGGCTCATAAAAATTCATTAGAAGCTTTGAATCGAACATTGAAAGATCTGCGAGATAATCAGAATTTATATGGTGGTGTCTTAATATTATTGGCTGGTGATTTTCGGAAAACATTGCCAGTAGTTCCACGATCAACTGCAGCAGATGAACTTAACGTATGTTTGAAATCATCTATTTTGTGGAGATATGCCAAAACAATTAGATTGCAAAATGGTTCATCGGCCGCTGAGTTTTCAGAGCAGTTGTTGGATATTGGAGATGGAAAATGCCCATTGCTGATGGATTGATAACATTTCCAGAAAATTTTTGTGAGATTGCCCAAACCTAAGAAGAACTAATTGAAAGTTGTTTTCCAAATATTGGACAGCGATACAAAGATCATGCCTGTTTGAACGATCGAGCAATATCGGCAGGAAAAATAAGATGTCAATGATATTACTTGGGCTATTCCAAATGGAATAACTGGTGAATTTGTATCATTTAAGTCAATCGATACTATTATAGACGAAGATGACGTAGTGATTAACCAAGGCTGCCACCCCATAATTTGCGATTAAAATTCGGTGTGCCAATCATCATGCTTCAAAATATAAGTCAACCAAAACTTTACAATGGGACTAGGCTTGCTGTTAAGCGCATAATGAATAATATTATCGAAGCAACAATTTTAAAAGGAAAATATAAGGATAGAGACGTTTTAATTCCCCGAATACCATTAATCCCACCTGACTTGCCATTTAATTCCGATTAGTCGTGTTTCTGCAATGACAATCAACCAGGCTCTAGGACAGTGTTTAGAAGTGTGTGGCCTAAACTTAGAGTACCCAGTGTTTTCACAGCGTTATTTATATACACAACAAATGGAAAGACAAAAAATGTTGTATATCAAAGAGCGTTACTATGATTGAATACATTTAAGCAAACGTTTCTTAACGTGATGTCGAAGGTTTAGCCAGTTGCTGTAGTTTACAACTATATTTACGCTAAATTGAAAAACCTTTTTTTTGTGTTTTATTTTAAAATTGGTATTTTTCTTTGTTTCAAATCATTTCAAAATTTTTTAAGACTGCAAGCACCTTAAATTGTTAATATTTTTTAATAAACCTTTTTATTTTTTGCATATAAAGTAGGTTAAATCAAACTGGAATTATTTATTTCAAATAGCTAAATAAATATATGCGGTGTTTGGGAGAAACATGATAACTCCATTTTAAAATTTGCGTATTTAGGTTCACCTTACATCGAGCTGGAAGCGAAACAAATTGACGATTTTCTTCAAATTTGGAATATAGTCCAGTAACTATATACATTAGACCTTGCGTCAGGTCCGGTAGTTCTGATTTCTTGCTAAGTTGTTTATGATGTTGGCCTAGTAATAAATCTGATTTTTCGACCTCGAGCGATGAACGCAACATTGATAAAAATCCAAAAAACCACGAATTTTTCGCGGTTTTTTCACTTATTGGCCATTTTGACCATTACGCTCTACGATTTCAACCTTACTAAATTTGCTTCAATTTGAGTCCAAAGCCGGTTCTGTAGACATAACAGTTTCCAAGGGACGGCTTTTCAAAATATAGCAATACAAAATTTAAAACAACAAGTAGTATATAAAACAGTATAATAACAAAAACATGGTCTTTGACATATACTGCATCAAAGCAATAGAGCGTGTAGATTGGGCCAAACGAAGAAAACAATAGTACTGGATGGGGGGTATATATCCCCCCGTTTAGGTGGGAGGGGTAATTTTAAGAAAAGTTGACTTCAAATAGAAAAATAACTTTAAAAAAACAGTGGTAATATCTGGACGAAAATCCATTGCTCATCTTAAAGCCAGAAATCCATTCTTTAATTTAACTTTAAAAAAAAGTTTTTATAGCTGATAGTTTTTGAAAAATTTACTTTCAAACCCAAAATTTTGAAAAAAAGACGATTTTTTTTTGTTAATCTATTTTTTTTAATTTTATGGTATTAAGTCCTATTTTTGTTTTTTGATTTTCAATACCCTTATTAATTTTAAGTTAAAAACTGAAAACTAAATGCTAAAATGACTTCTAGTTTTTGAGAAAACTGAAATTAACATGATCAACTTCACTGTTTTCAGTCAAGTATCCTTTTTCTTCGGGGTGGGAGGGCTCTGCCTCAGATCCGGTAGTTCTGATTTTTAGATGAGTTGTTTATGATGTTGGCTTTACCAATAATCCAAGTTTTCGACCTCGAGCGCCGAACGCAACTTTGTGAGATATGCATAAAACCGAGAAATTTTCGCGGTTTTTTCAGTTATTGGCTATTTTAACCTTTAAGGCCTGGTTTGCTATTATAACTTTGCTCTACCATTTCAAAATAATTAAATGGGCTTCAATTTGAGCTAAAAATCAATTCAAATTGTGAAATTTTTCATCAACTTTTGAATTTAGAATGCTGGAAATCGAATTGAAGGGGCGCTTATTTACCCCTTGTGTGAAATCGTTTGCCCCTTTTCAATAATTTTTTTATACTGTGTAGCGTGTCATGTTGGCTTTATTTTAAGATCTTAATCATGAAGATCAAATTCTTAATCAAGGAGCAAATTTTGTCAAAAAATTTATTAAAATTTCAAGAATCGGTGGGCAAAATTTTTTGTACGGTTTGTGTTTGGCTACATCTCCTCATTATAAAACCAAGTTTGTGCACGTTTTTCCTACGAAAAAAAGTGTCATAATAAATAAAATAATATATCAATTTTTTGAAAAAAATTATATTTGTTGAGATATTTACAAATAACTGTAATTTATCCCTTTTACAGTACAAAATCAAAAGTGTAACTTTGACACGCTATAACTTCAAGACTAATTAACCTACAGAGTTTGTTAATATCTCATTTTTTAGATAATTTTATTGGTTAATTCTTATTCTCTCATGATTTTGTTGTAAAATGAAAAAAGGAAAAATAAAATGCACGACTGGGTCGCTCGTACTTGCTCTTATGTTCAAGACACTGCGAGTTTAAGAAAATTGTATATACAAACATGGAAATTATGAGAGAAAAATGTAGAGAAGCCTGAAATACGACATTTAAATTAGCTAAGACAACTCTTTTGACAGTTTGATGTGAAAAAAAGTATGCCATCTTAATTCATGATGGAATATGATTGTATGGGAAAAAAAATTTAAAATCGTTGGAGCGGTTTTTTTGAATTAATTTTGTATATATTAAATTCTTAAACATTTTTAAGAACAAATTTTGGTATGTAGATTTAAACTATATATTTATGTGTATATAAAAACAAAATTTGAAAAAAAATTGTCAACCCGTTTTTGAGATATCGAATTTTCAAAAAAAAAAATTGAAACTTTTTTTAAAAATCCAAAAACGTTTTTTTTGAAAATTTTGATAAGCAATATTATTTAATCTTATCTGAAATTTGTATATAAAAAAATTCATTTAAATCCGTTACGCTGATAACGAGAAAACTCAAAATAAAAAAATACGTTCTATGACAGGTACAAAACTAATAGTTGCTATGTGTAAAATTTTATAATTTTTGATGGTAGATCGTACTAATTTTAGTATATGAAAAAAGTTTAATCAAAATCGTAGGAGTCGTTTTCAAGCAAAAAAATATTTTCCTTTGCGGTTTTTTCACTTTTGTATGGAAGGTACCATTAATTTTTCATAAATGTAAAATTTTGTCTAAAAATATTTTAGAGAGTACTAAAAAAGTCTTAAATATCGAGTTTCAAAAAAAATCTATGATGCCGTTTTTGAAATATTTGATTTTCCAAAAAAAAAATTGAAATATTTTTTAAAAATCCAAAAAATATTTTTTCAAAAATATTGGTACACAAAACTATTAACATTTTTTGGAAGCTACTGTATAAAAAAAATAATTGAAATCGGTCATACCATTTTGAAGAAAATCAAAAATTAAAAAATGGTTCCTTGAGAGGTACCATTAATAACCATTTTTGAAAAATGGTTAAGAAAAGTTGTCGAGCCGTTTTTGAGAAAAATACGATTATGTAAATTTGCCAAAAAAAATGTATGGCAGGTACCGTTAATTTTGGTTCTAAAAAAAAAATGAAAAAAACGTGTCGGCAGAATCACCAAAAACCACTATGTACCAAGTTTGAAGAAAATCGATCGAGCCGTTTAGGCTGTAGACGAACAGGGAGACAGACAGACAGACAGAATTGTGCCACCCACTTTTTTGGTGTTTGATTGTTATCTCAAATTTTTTTTTTTGCACGAATCCAAAACTTGCCTTATAGTACCTATAATCGCAAGTAAAAAAGAATTCATCTATATATCAATCTAACAGCTACATATATGTATTATTCACTCCAGGTGTAAGTAAGGTTTAAGTGAATTTTAAACTTCTCCTTTTAACTCGCATTTTTTAAACTTTTCAATTTAAACTTTTGTTCATAATATTCACTCAAAACGCGCATTAAACTCGGAGGATTTAAAATACATTACAACCGGATGTAAAATTGTTTAAACTTGACTATACACCGATCTTAAACATACGGAATGTCAATAATTTGACATTTGCCAGCATGTGTTTCCTGTTTGTTCTTGTATTTCAAATTTTATCTTTCAAAATTTGAAAATCATGATTTGGCGTTTGAAAAACAAATCAAAACAGTGAAATTATTGTCTATTAATTTATCTCAATTAATAAATTGATACAAAAAAAAAATGTCGAATCGCAAAATAAAAGGTGGTGGTTATGGAAGCAAATAACACCGAGCGGGAAAATGATAAAAAAGAGGAAAACGTTTTTCCCAAACCGAAAATATTAAATATTTAATCATCGCGCAAGTCCGCTTGAACATGCGGTACACTCGACGAGAACGCCGTTGATTCTCCATCTGGTCCAAAAAAGCATCTTCTGACGACAAGGACATCACCATTTCATTTATAAAGCCTTATTTTGTTGCTTTTATTTTATTTTATCTTTAATAATGTATTTGCGTAAAAACTTCAAATATGATTTTGCTTGGCTAAAATGAGTGAATGTAATGAAAATCTAGTTTACACCCGGGTTAAACTACTTTAACAGCTCCCTGGAGGACAGTTAGAGTTATATTATTCACTCCAGGTGTATGTAAGGTTTAAGTGAATTTTAAACCTGTCCTATTAACTCGCATTTTTTAAACTTTTCAATTTAAACTTTTGTTCATAATATTCACTCAAAACGCGCATTCAACTCGGTGGATTTAAAATACATTACAACCGGATGTAAAATTGTTTAAACTTGACTATACACCGATTTTAAACATACAGAACGTCAATTATTTGACATTTGCCAGCACGTGTTTCCTGTTTCTTCGTTTCTTGTTGTTGTATTTCAAATTTTATCGTTCAAAATTGAATGAAAAAAAAAACAAATCAAAACAGTGAAATAATTGTCTATTAATTTATCTCAATTTATAATAAATGAATGTCGAATCGCAAAACAAAAGGTGATGGTTATGAAAGCAATAACACGGAGCGGGAAAATGATAAAAAAAGAGGAAAACATTTTTCCCAAACCGAAAATAATTCCGGAAATTCACATCATAATCATCGACGCAAGCCCGCTTGTACATGCGGTACACTCGACGAGAACGACGTTGATTCTCCATCTAGTCCAGAAATTCATCTTCTGACGACGAAGACATCACAATTTCATTTATTTCATTTATAAAATCCATTTTATTTTGTTGCTATTTTTTAATTTATCTTTAATAATGTACATACATACATATGTATGTGCGTAAAAACTTCAAATATGACTTTGCTTCGCTAAAATGAGTGAATGTACTGAAAATCGAGTTTACACCCGGGTTAAACTACTTTAACAGCTCCCTGGAGGGCAGTTAAAATTGAATCGGGTTAAACGCGACAAAGTTTGATAAATAGCGTTTATTACCGGGTTTTAAGAGTGAATATTATGAGCTTGGGTTGAACTTTTGAGACTTAACTCACTTTGAACCAAAGTGTAAATTTAAAACCGGATTAATTGAGTGAATAATATGGCTGTTAAAATTGAATCGGGTTAAACGCGACAAAGTTTAATAAATAGGGTTTATTACCGAGTTTAAAGTGAATATTATGCGCTTGGGTTGAACTTTTGAGACTTAACTCACTTTTAACCAAGGTGTAAATTTAAAACCGGATTAATTGAGTGAATAATATGGCTGTAAATGAATCAAATTTAAAATGCATATTGGGAGAGTTTTGATATTTTTCGAAATAAATACTTGATACTAAATACTAAAAACACTTTTATCTAGAGACCAGCGAAGTGGGCGAGGATAAGCTAGCGAAATAATACAAAGAAGACAGATACAAAGAAATTGATGACTGAATTATTAACGAATACAGTATGTAAAAAATAACATTAGCGATATACACATTTTTTTTACCCCAAACAGAAGTCAAAGCTAGAATAAATCGATTATAGTTAAACTTGTGAATCAAGTCGGGAGAAAAACGGTAATGAATTTGAACTTTTCAACTATATTTAATCAAATAATGACAAGAAAAACTAACTTTTATCGGATATTGGATTCTTTGTACGCAAGCAAACATTTGTTATTACTGAAAGCTTTGTACCACATGAAAGAAGACTATTCAGTTTCGCCTGTTCTCTAAAAAAAGATAAAACTTCAGCTATCTTCACTGTGGATTACTCTATGTAATTATAATAACAATACGTAATAATAATAAGAACTCTGTATAATAACATTAAGTAACCATAGTTTCGAAAAGGCGTTAGGAAATATTGTTTTTATATTAGATTGTTGTATGATATAATTAATTAATATAACTGAAATGGCAGATCAGCAAAACAAAATATTGAAAGACAACAGACAATGCAATAACACCAATTTTGCTTGATTTTAGACCATTTTTTGGAAATTTGGCAATTTTCAAAAGCAAAAAGTAAGAGGATTTTATATGAGGTACCAACGCAAATATTGGTGTAGACAAAATGACAGTGAATTTAAAAATAAAATGGATAAACAATGAAAAAACTAGTGCTTTGGATTGTCACGCTGAAAGTCTGGCGATCGATTTACAGCATCTGTCACCTAAGAAAATTGTTTTGCTTAGGTATTGCCTCTAACGAGGAAGTGACAATTCTTCCAAGAGCATCTCGTGTTATGAAAAGTGTTTCTCATCTAAACAGTTCGGCCCCCCCCCGTGGTTTTCACCTTGATGTGGTGGGGGGGCTTACGTTCGTTCCTCCAGCAATCCAGCTGCAGGATCGAACAACCAAGAAAAACCAACAGAGATGTTAATCTACTTTTGAACCATTATAGGCAAATATGGAAAGTTACAAAAATGTATCTAAAAACCGAGTGGGGATATACACTCCAGTGTCGGCAGAAGTCACGGCTGCCGGCGAGGGCTTGGCTACGGCTAAGTCGCCAGTGACACCAACAATAACAACAACAACGACAACGACAACTACAACAACAACAACAACAACAACAACAACATCATCATCAACAGCTACAACAACTAAAGCCTGCAGCAGTGGTGCCCGTAAGTTTGATGGGGTATTTTCTGAATACCTCATGGAACTTACTGACTCTGAGGACGGGGCTGTTGGAACTGGGGAAGAGGAGATGGCGTCTGATGAGGAAAACCGTATCCTTAACGACGACGACTATCAATCCTTCGCCAGTTCAGACAGCTCAGACGCAGATGTCACTGTGGCCGAGAACCCTGCGGCAGGAATGATGAAAGCACCCCCTCAAGGCGAGTCCGTGGCGAAGCACCTGGCGACAGGAGCCAAGACTACTTCAACTCCTTACAAAGGGTCTGGGGCAAGTGATCCAACCGAAGTCTGCGCGGATGGCCCAGGGTCTTCCAAGACCGTGATGGCGGCCTTATCCGAAAGTCGATGTCCGTCAATCGATGGGCCAAAACCGACCGAAGGAAAAGTGGCGAATCCAAAAAAGCAGAACAAGGGAGGAGATCTTAATCCAGACCTAAAAAGGATTGGAAACGCCAAGAGGGCCGTGCGTAGGTATGGCAAGGGTGATCCTAAGAAGCTGAGCCTTAGGGAGTAGAAGCGGTTGGGCTGGGCCCAAAAACTGCTTGCCAAGTTAGAAACCAAAGGCATGAGTACGGTCGTCTCTAAGTCAAACGACAAGAAAGAAGTTGACAAGCCCCGAGCTCAGAATGCCTCTTCCTCCAAATCGTCTGGCGGCAACCCTAAAGTGAGGCCATTGAATGGTCCAAAACACTCGAGGGTCGAGAAAACTGGCCCAAGTCAAAATAAGAGGATGAGGCACAATGATTCGACGCCCCCTCAAACGTCATCCAACAAAAAATTTAAAACGTCCCACAGCGCAGGCGCGCTAGCAGACATTGTTAGCCAAAGTCTCCAAGTGGCCGTTGTAAATGAGGGAAGCTCCGAGTTGGTGCTCACAAACGAGCAGTGGGCTCGGGTGGAGGTTAGGATTCTCGAATGTATCAACACCGAGATCCTGGCCTCTACCGGGTTTGTGCCGCAATTCGGGCCATTATCGACATTGAAGGGGTTCAAAATACTGACCTGCAAAGATGAACCCACCTTGAAATGGCTTAGGTTGAAAGTTTCGGAGATGACTGGGTTGCTCGAAGGGGTAACACTGAAAGTTGCCTCCAAAATGGACCTCCCCACTAGGCCCTCACATCACCAAGGAACTCCTGGAAAACCTCCTCCGAGGTCAAAATTCCAGTTTTCCCAGCGGTGACTGGAAGGTCTTGGAGATAGAAGCGCCCTCCAAAACGGGCCAGGAAGCCATAGTGATGTTAAATCACGAGACTATGGCAATGCTTCCCTCCAAGGGTTTCAAGCTAATGGTGGGCATCAATATGGTTAAGGTGCGCCCGGTAGCCAGCCTACAAAAAACAAAAAACAAAAATGATGATGAAGGTGATACAAGCAAACATTCAACACAGTAAGTTGGCCTCGGCCACCTTAACCTCTTTGATGTCCAAAGATAACATTGATATCGCCCTTATTCAGGAGCCCTGGATCAACAGCGGCAGGATCTGCGGACTCAGCTCCAAAGATGTAAACCTGTTTTTTAATAAAGGGCCTACAGAAGGTAACTATCGGACATGTATAGTGGCGAAAAAAATTATAAATCTTTTCCTCTTATCTTCCCATAGTAGTGCAGACATGACGACGGTGAAGTGCGACAGAAAAGGGGCCCCGCCCCTGATCCTAGCCTCCATCTACATGCCAGGTGATTCACCGGGGCCACCGCCGTCAGCAGCCCTTGATGATCTCGTCAAAACAACGGGTAAGAACGGTTGGGACCTCCTGGTTTGTTGCGACGCTAATGCTCATCATCTACAATGGGGGAGCACCGACACAAATAAAAGAGGTGAGTCACTATTTGAATTTATTATTAAAGAAAATTTATTGATTTTAAATAAGGGTAACGAACCAACCTTTGTTACCAGAAACAGAAGAGAAGTGCTCGACGTGACGCTTTCCAGTAACTCAGACTCAATAAAGGTCAGTGACTGGAAGGTATCAAGTAATGTTTCATTCTCAGATCATAGAATGATAACATTCCAAATAGAGCACAAAATTGAAAACTTAAAACCCTATAGAAACCCCAGGAAAACAAACTGGGATGCCTTCAACACTAGATTGGCCACATCTTTGGGTCACTATGAACATTTACCATTGACAACCTGCTCTGACATTGACAAACATGTAAATGAACTAACGTTAGCCATAAACAATGCTTACGAAAGTTCCTGCCCCATTACCAAAAGTAAAGGCAGGCTCAACCCCGTATGGTGGTCCAAAGAGCTGTCTATACTTAGGAAAAAAAAAGGTGGCTTGGGCCATTGACTCCTTCTCGGCATACAAATCTGCAGGGCCTGATGGAATCATTCCAATTATGCTCCAAAGCTCTAAAGATACAATTGTTCCAATTCTAGTGGATATTTATATAGGCTGTCTTAACATCACCTATATTCCCGCTGGATGGAGAGAAGTCAATGTCATCTTCATCCCGAAAGCTGGCAAGCCCACCCATACCGAAACGAAGGACTTCAGGCCTATCAGCCTTTCCTCCTTTCTCCTGAAGACCTTAGAAAGATTAATTGACACTCATATTCGCCTAAAACTGAATGGTGGTGTGCTCTCACAGGCCCAACATGCGTACTTGAAGGGCAAATCTGTTGAGACAGCACTTCATGAAGTGGTTGGTACGATTGAGAAGTCAATACACTTCAAGGAATTCACCTTAGCAGCATTCCTTGACATAGAAGGGGCCTTCAATAATGTTGATAACGGTGCAATTCGACAAGCCCTAAACTCCGCCAGCATCGATCCATCATTGATAAACTGGATTGATTTCATGCTTCAAACGAGACTCATTAATGCAGAAATGGGTGACAGCAAGATAAGAGTTAGGACAAGTAGGGGCACTCCACAGGGTGGAGTACTTTCTCCTTTGCTTCGGCTCCTTGTCGTCAACCAGATCTTAGTTAAACTAAATCTGGGCGGCATCAAGGTAGTTGCATATGCCGATGACATTGTGTTATTGGCCTCTGGAAAATTTGTTCCCACTCTGAGCGAGCTCCTACAAACGTCCCTGGACAAGCTCAAAAATTGGGCCAGTAGTTGTGGCCTCAATGTTAACCCACTGAAGACAGAACTGGTGCTGTTTACAAGGAAACGTAATATTCCAAACATAAACCCGCCAACCATTAACGGAATACCGTTACAGGTTTCGGGTACTGCCAAATATCTTGGCGTTGTTCTCGATCGTAAACTAAACTGGAAAGAAAATACTAAAGAAAGAGAAAGAAAAGCCTCAATAGCTTTCTACACTTGCAGCAGAATTTTTGGTAAAAGATGGGGTCCCAGCCCCAGAACCATTCATTGGATGTACACAGCCATTATAAGGCCAATTCTAACGTACGCATGCATGGTCTGGTGGCCAGCCTTAGATAAGGAAACCAATCTAAAAACCATGACTAAAATTCAAAGACTAGCGTGTATTGGTACAACCAGTGCTATCAGGACCACACCAACGGCTGCCCTTGAAACTTTCCTTTCACTTGCCCCACTCGATCTGTTCACGAAAGAGTTGGCGGCCAAAAGTGCTTTAAGACTTCACCAATGTAAAAATTGGAAAAAGGGCCTCTACGGTCACAGAACTATAATGAATTTTACAGACATAGACATTCAAACAGACTACGTTTCACCGCACATAGATTTCAACCCAGTAACCATAACAGATATTCCAACCAGGGAACTCTGGAATGAAAACAGGGTCATAAATGAAAATCATGTTTCGGTCTTTACTGACGGTTCCAAAACCTCGGAGGGGGTTGGGTCAGGCATCTACTCAGATAACCCATCCATAAATAGATCGTTGAGGCTTCCAAACTTTTGCAGTGTATTCCAAGCGGAAGTACTGGCAGTTTGCGAAGCGGCGAAACATCTTGCCTCATGTGAATTAGTAAACAACAATATTGATATTTTCATAGACAGCCAGGCGGCAATTAAAGCCATTTGCTCAATCACCACAAAGTCCAAACTGGTCGACCGTTGCCGGAACGAGCTAAGAGTACTCAATGCAACGAACACAGTAACCCTGAGATGGGTTCCAGGACATAGGGATATTCACGGGAACGAAATGGCGGATGAACTGGCCAAAAGCGGTTCATCTCTTGATCCGAGCCAAATCGAAGCCTCTGTGCTCATGCCACTGGAGCAAGAAAAAAGTAGAATACACCAGAGTTTCTTAGAGGCTGCAAATGTCAGATGGTCATCCATCGACACTTGTCGGGTTTCTAGGAATCTATGGCCAAATATTTCAAAGAAAAAAACTGATTACTTACTCAAGCTAAGCAGGCCTCAATTATCTCTCATGGTTGGTGTCCTTACGGGCCACAACTCAATGGGAACCCACTTGAACAGAATGGGCATCAGCTCATCGGACTTATGTAGAGGGTGTCATGATGAGGAGGCAGAGGAGGGCTCCCCTCACTTCCTTTGCGAATGCCCCAGCCTAGCTAGAACCAGAAAAGAGGCCCTTGGAGAATATTTCTTCGACGAACTGGGCGACATCTCTGTCTTGCCACTAAAGAACATTCTGAAATTCATTCAGAACTCAGGATGGTTCAAGGAGGCCCCTAACTCCTAAAACTTCCTATTAACTCCCTCCCTATCCCTCCTCACTAACCACCTATACCCCGGGGAGCGCAATGGATCCTACGAGATCCGAGTGAGATGGTGCGGCTTGCCGTATTATCACCCCTTCCAACCTAACCTAACCTAAACAGTTCGGCCTCTGCAAAAAATGTAGGTTAATTACAATCCTGCCGACAACATGTACAGAGTAATGGTTGAGAGTAGTTGTAAGTCACTAATCCCTGGTTCTCCATAAGCTGCCTCCCTACCAAATTTATTTGTTTTATTTTGAATCATGCATACAAGGGCCTGAAAGTGACAAAAAAAAAATTTAATCATCAAAGCTTAAAAATCACTTAAAAAAAAGCATTTGGGGACCAAAGGGTACGGTGGGGTATAATTTCTTCTTTTCGCATAATAGGAGTTATACCAACTTGCCTCCTCTGGGTATGAAAACACTTATTTTATAAACGACAGAACGAAACGTTGCGATTACATTTCTCACAAATTGTTTCCTCAAAAATGAAGGTGTATTTCTTTGCGAGATGCTTTAAGCAGTGGTTTGTTTTGAATTTGTATTCTTTTTAAATACACCGTTTTTGAAGCAGAGTCGTGAGAGTTGGGTGCAGTTCTGATTTTTGCTCGTCCATGCGATTTTTTAGTCACTATGTAACTGTCTGTTTTCATATTTTGCCAATAGCCCGAATCATTCCGCAAATAATTGCTAAATATATTTTGGCCTCTACCAATTTCTCTTGCCATATATGCCGATAATTGAGTCGCTTTGAATTAACCTTTTTCTTCTTGCATCAATGGCCTTCCGCGACCGGTTTTAAAACCCCACTATGAAAAACTATTACAACCATCGATTGGCAATCAAAACAAGATGATTAGCTTACTCAATGTATCGTAAACTTAACCTATTGCTAGTGAACCTAATGGCCCCCAAAATTCGCATGATTTTCTTAGTTAATTTAATCAAAATAACATATCAAAAGAATAGTACATTTTTCGATCTAGTTTTATGTCTCGAACTGAGTATTATCAAATATTCCTTGAACATATATAAAACAAAGGCCGAAATTTCCAAAGTTATATGAGAAATATTTTTTACATCAGCATTGAGTCTTCGGGTAAACTGGCAAATTAAATTTTTGATGATACTATACTCGTAATATATTTTTTTTTTGTGGAAATAAAATACTATCATCTGGAAAAATACTTCAATATTTGGAGCTCTTGCATGGTCTTTTAACAGGTTAGTAGAAATTCGAATACCTATTTAATTTTCTTTTGCCTTTTTTTAAAATAGACATTTTGAGTTGTATCGGTTTTCTTCAGAAACCATGATTTATCTTTAAATTTACTCATAAGACTTTGGAAAAGCATTAAATATATTATACAGAGCGACAAACTACACATTAAATGTACAACAAAAACAAAACAAATTTGTTAAATATTTACTGGTAATGACAAACCTTTTTAGCCATGTATTTCTGTGCATCTTGCAACATATTTGATTTTTCGTTAATGTTCATCCTGCTTAAATTCTTAATTAAATTTAATAAAAGTGAATTTCTATTTTTAATATATAAAAATAGTTATTTTTTTGTATTTACCTCTTTCATTGGCATCCGTAGTTTAAGAATTTCCGCATACCTTTGCAAAACTTCCAATGGTGCATGTATCTAATTAAATAAAATTTTCAAACAAACGAATTTGTTTTGTTTTTAAAGTGCGCAAAATTTTAAACAGTGGACAATTCAAACAACTCGTTTAACTAAAGTGTCGTTTTAATGTTATGTACATTTTAATCCATTAAAAATACCCTGCTTACATTTTTTTTTAAGAAATTAATTATCTTCAACTGGATAAAATATAAACCTTAAAAAACTAACAAAGCCTTTTGCATTTTTTAAAGTTAGCCGATTGATTTAACATCAATTTTTTCATTCAAAATTACTTATGTGTCGACTCTCGATTAAAAAATAATATTTATAGCCACCATTCTTAAAATGATTTATTCCATTTTTAAATGTTTAATATTTTGCGCCATATTTTCATTTATTTTACCTTAACAAAAAAAATATGTTCTCTAGATTTATATTCTGTTTCTAATTCCAGTCCATGATTAATGAGATTCACTTCAAATAGCTGACGTTTGTTTTTGTTTTTTTCTTCTTCTTGATCTTCTGGATTTGCTTTATATGCTAAAACAAAGTCAATGGATCGAATTTCATCTCCAAAAAATAGTGAACTGTTGGGCTTATGACGATAATAAAGGTCAGTAGGGCAGTGACATTCTGAATTGGATTTTACAATGGTGTCATTTTTCCTGGAAAAATCAACATAAAAAAGTTAAATTTAAAAAATATTTCAACATTATGTAGATACTTGCAACATCTTTGCTTTCCCATAAACGTCAAAATCTAATATTAATGCCCAAAATACACAGAAATAGACAAGGAAGTACTCCCCAGACCAACTTTGAATGAAAACATTTTGGGTATACGTGCACTGTGACCTTAAAATCTATTGTGCCCCCATGAGATTATATTCTACAGCTCATCCTCCAAAGGAATAGCACTTATTAAGACCTTTCCAATGATATAGGTCAGAGAGTGTTACCACACTTGGGACGCAGTTTGTGAAATGAAAAAGTAATAGTTTAGTGCAACAGTTATTGGACTATAAAACTTTCCCTCCTAGAGCTACAGACTTATACCTATACAAAACAAAATAGTAACCATTGAGACCTTGCACTGATATAGGTCATAAAGGGTTACAACGATGGGACGCAACTCATACAATTTTACCTAATCTTCTTTCTTTAAGAAACTAGAATAGTTGGAATACTTTAGTGAGGGTAACCTGCACTCTTTTAACTGCTTTTGTCTTTGGTTCAACAGAAGTGCACAAAATTTACCTAGTATGTAATCCGGTGTCTTCTCATGAGCGTTGGAGAATCTGCACGTGACACTACTCACTGAACAATAGGGGTGTTGCTTACGTGAAATTTCTTGCTAATTTTCACAAATTTTCACCATTTGCTGCCAGAAACCATATGAGAAAAAACGCGAGTTTAGGAAACTTGGTGAAAATTTCACGTTACCAAACAGGCATAGTATGTACATAGGTGTCATTATGACTTACAATAGGCATGCTCAGGAAAATGGAAAACAAAATTGGATTCGCCTGCTCACTTTTTGACGGATAAAATTTATTGAGGCCTCCGAGATCTCAATTTCCTTAACATGCCTAATGACTAATAAAGAGACACGTCATTTAGCTGCGTTTGTTCCTATTTGATGTATGATAGGAAATGTTCTTAGATGCATGTAAGTTGTAACACCCAAGTAAAAGTTTTGCCCAATTCAAAACATTCTCTACTCTATAAATTCAAACAAAATAATTTGTCACCAAATTTAAATAAAATGTGCGGGTGTTTCAAAAAGCAGGGGTCTAGAAAACACTTAGCCAGTTTATATTTCTGAGATCTCAGAGGGCTCAGAAGACTCTGAAATATAAAGACGATTCCTCACAAGAATTCCTCACTTTTCCCATTTAAAACTGAGACTGATTTTTTTTTAATTCGCTTGCTCAATTATTTTTTGTCACAGTAAGTAACATAAGAGGAAAACAAAAAGAGAGTTGTTTTGACTTCTATTTCAGGAATCCTGTTTATATTTTATTCTCCTGCTCTGAAAAATAAACTGGCTAACTATCGGGTTCATAAGACACATAGGGATGCCAGACGTCCCGCCAGGCACGGGACTATCCCGCAAAACTACTTTTGTCCCGAAAGTATCCTCTGGAGAATTATGTCCCGCAAAACCCGCTCAACAGTGATTGAAAGAGGTTGATATTTTTTATAAAAATGCTATTGATCAAATTGATTGTTGAACCATGTGAAATCCGATAGCAAATTAAATAAATTATAAACCACCTTAAATTGATTTCACTTCAATATGTTAAGCGTTATTAACTACCGAAATAAAAACAAATAATTAAAACACTTGAACAAACGTTGAAAGCATTTCGAAACACATTCGTTTCATCATCAGCATTGCACTACTGAAGCAGTGGCTATGTGCGGGATGCAACAGTTTTGAATCAAGACAACGGGAACATTGAGTCGTGCTTATTCCGAAAAATATAAATAATGCACTTTGCTTCATTTGTGATCGGTGAATTTAACCGCTGTTTTATGTTTTTGTGCTTTAATGTTTTCTTCGCCGTTGATGCTGTCTACAATAACTGCTACATCCCGCACATAGCCACTGCTTCAGTAGTGCAATGCTGATGATGAAACAAATGTGTTTCGAAATGCATTCAAAGTTTGTTCAAGTGTTTTAATTATTTGTTTTTATTTCGGTAGTTAATAACGCTTAACATATTCAAGTGAAATCAATTTAAGGTGGTTTATAATTTATTTAATATGCTATTGATTATTAAGAAACAAAATTTGGTTTTAACATTGACATAAACTAGAGTTTAAAAAATATCTAAGAATTATTGTCCTATTCAAATTAAAATGTAAGATTTACCAAGAATTTTTGAGCCCTTCATTTGTTTTGGAAATGTATACAGGAATATTAAAAACGAAATATCTGTTAATATTTGAGTAAACTCTTAAAAAAGGTTCAGCGCCTCATTTTGATGTTTTTTTTGCCCGTTTCTCTGCTTTGAAAGAGTTTTTATTTTTATGAATAACTCCTTGCATGAAGGAAGGAATAAAGTTTATAAGTCGGTATTAAAGGCAGAACTGATGATTTTACCAAATTATGATATGACGTGTAGATAATTCAATGAATTCCGTACACAGTTTGTAGTCCAGTAACTATGTACATACATCAGACTTTGCGTCAGATCCGGTAGTTCTTCTGAATTTATAAGAACAAGTAGCATAATTAACAGTATACCTACTGACAGATATAGTGTGGTTGGCATAAGATAGTTCAAATCTCTAGAGCGTGTAGGTTGGGTCATAAGAAGAAAAAAATAGTATGGGACGGGGGTGCATATCTCCCACTTCCGGCGGGAGGGGCAATTATCAACAACAAAAAATTACTTAAAACAAATATTAAAGAACAGTGGTAATATTTGGAGAAAAATCATTTAGCTACCCTTTGGCCAGAGCTTCATTCTTCATCATAATTTTGGAAAAATTAACACAAAATTTTGAAAATGAAAAAAATAATTTTTTTTTTCAACTATTTCTTTTTATTATTTTATGGTATGTACTATTTTATGGTTTATAGGATTTGTTTTTTTAACATTCATTGCTCTTATCAATTTTAAGTCGAATTCTGAAAACCATATGCTAAAAAGTCTTTCAGTTCTTGAGAAAAATAAAAACAACCAAATCTACTTCACTAAATAAAGTGCGGGAAACTTGTTTGGGCAAACGACAGGAGACATTGCATCAAATCTGGTAGATGTGATTTTTGGCTCAGTTATTTATGGCGGAGGTCTTATCAATAATCCAAGTATTCGACCTTGGGCACCGAACGCAACATTGTCAAAAGTCTTTAATACTGCGATTTTTGAGCGCTTTTTTCTGTTATAGACGATTTTAGCCCTCAAGGACTCATTTTAGACTGTAATTGTGTAATTGTGTAACGATTAATTAAACGACTACATCGAATTCAATTTGAGCCTAAAGTCGTTTCTGTAGACCCACTAGTTTCCAAAATACAAATATTCAAAAGAAAGTAATAGTTAATTTATAATAGCAAGTAGTGTAGTAACAGAGAGTTTAATAACAAACAAACTGGACTGAAAAAGAAGAGATAGATTTAGTTATTTTCAGTTTTCTCAAAAACTAGAAGACCGTTTGGCATCTGGTTTTCGGTATTTGACTTAAAATTGTTAAGGCCGTTAAATATTTAAATCAAAAACAGTTCGAAATCACATATTAGCCGCATTTTATTATCCACATGATCTGGTCCGGATCGATTTCTAACACGTGATTACAAAAACAACATAGGATCCTTTTTTATCTGGATCTATTTCAATGATCCAAAAATCACTATTGTGAATGTGCCTCAATAATGCCAAGAAAAGAGGCAACAGACAGGTGAAAAATAAACAAACATAAGGCAAAAAGAGACGAGTATATAACTAAGATCCTGTCTGTTTTACTTATCATGATCTGAACCGGATCAGATCATGAGGATAATAAAATGCGGCTATTATGAAAAAAGGTATATACATACAGCTGTGAACATGAAAATAGCAGTGGTTTCACAGACATCGTTGAAAACCTTCTATTTTCGGTTCTAGACTTTCCAATTAAAAAAAGAATGCATTTAGTGAAAGTCTTAATCATTAGCATTATTAAGAAAGAGATAGCTTTAGTTAGTTTGCCGAGTGTTCAGAATAACGGTAGATTTAATCGTTAGGGATCGTTTTTGAAGTGAACATTAAAAAAGCAGTATTTTGTAAATATTCTATTTTTTTACTTTTTTGAAGTGCTATAAACCAAAAGGAAGTAAAATGTAGTAGAAGAAATGTCTTTAAAGAAATATGAATACAAACAAGCATTTTTAATATTTTTTTTTTTGCAAAAGTGGGCAGTATTAAACACTTCACTGATGAGCAGTGCAAATTAATTCTGTTGCAGCTTAGAGAAGGCAAGTCATACCAGGAAATGCACAACATTTGTTGTTGCTCGGCTTATTTGATCCCAATTTCTATAAAATATGCGCAAAAGCCAGAAAGAAGAGATAAAAAAAGAAAAATAACACACCATGACGGAAGGAGAATCATGGGATTTTCTCGAGAGAATCCACAAAAATCGACAATCGAGATTCGTTAAGAGATCAATCTTTCTATGAGTGATATGAACTGGAGAAGAAGACTCCTAGAGGCAAATTTAGCAGCAATCATGCCGAAGAATAAGCCACCTGCCAACAAAACACATCCAGAAAAACGGATGCAGTTTGCAAGAAACTATGTTGGATTTCCTGTGAGCGTAATATTGTATGGCAGATGAGTTAAAGGTTGTTTTTTATGTTGGTATTTGATCCTGCTAGTATGTGCGACGTCTCCCCAACACTGAACCTTAACCCGAGTATTCCACAAGAACGGTTAAAAATATATCATTTTTTCGTTTATTTTTAACCCACTATTTTCTTGTTCACAACTGTATATTGAAAGAATGTCATTGTTTTCTCAAAATTTTGTGTTTGAAAATTAATTTTTCCAAAACTATGAATTAAAATAGAGGTTAGCTAAACGAATTTTCTCCAGATATTACCACTGTTCTTTAATATTTTATTTGTTTTTCTGTTTTAAGTCACTTTTTTTGATAACTGCACATCGGAAAGATATGCACCCCTCCCCCCCCCCCCCCACCGTCCCCCCATCCCATACAATTTTTTTCTTTTTTTGACCCAACCCACACGCCCTAGAGTTTTGAACTATCTTATGCCAACCACACTGTATCTGCCAGTATACTGTAAATTATGCTACTTGTTGTTCTTATAAATTTATTTTTGATACTTTTTGAAAGGCTGTCTCCTGGAAACTCTTGGGTCTGTAGAGACAATTTCGGGCTCAAATTGATTAAAATTAAATTAATTTCAAATCGTAAAACAACTTTTTAATCAAAGTCTAGTCCTTGAGGTATAAAATAAACAGTTACTGAAAAGTAAACTTGTTGTTGGAATTTGCATATGAAAATTTGGCTTTATGCGAAGAAATTCTAAGTGTTAATTAAGGAGGTCAACAAAACACGCCTTATTACGCTAGATCTAGCTGTTCATTGAGACAATGTATCACAAAAGTGGATATACACCATAAGCTGGTGTTCTACTGGTTCTAGTTTCTTCTCACTTTTTTTGCATATATGTACCATCAAAAATCTCCTAATGTCGCTTTCATCGCTCAACTTAAAAGCAAGAATGTACCTAAATAATAGCTGAATTTTATTTTTCCCCAGATCTGATCTGGATTGGATTTGCATACGAAAATACATGTATTACAAAAACAACACAAAATCCAACTTTGATTTTGGATTTCGATTTACAAATCCATTCTGATCACACACCCTTAGCATTTTCTTGCAAATATTAGTTTTTTTCTCTGACTTATAGATGGCTTTTCTGAGTTGAAAATAGGGAGAAAATAAAGAATAGAGTAGAGAAAAAATACAGAAGGGTGTTTCCATCGTTACGGGTGTGACAGTGAGACTCCATATTTTATTAATTATTCACATACTATTCCCAATTTATAAATAATTACTTTACTATTCTATAGGACACCTGAAGCCCTTTTAAAAAAATAGTATACTAAAGTATGAAAAATTAGTGGTTCTGTTATAGGATGCAATTTGGTTGCGTTACGGGTGTGACCTTAGAAAACTGCTGATTTGCGATTAAGATATCTAATTTCCATGTGGTGTAAAATATTGCATGAAAAGTTTGTATCATTCTTTTGCAAATATTTACCTAGATAGTTGATCTTCAGTTTCAGTTAAGAAATGAGAACCAAAACTACGAAAAACTATACAAAATTTCTAATTGAAAACGTTACGGGTGTGACAGGTCATCGTTACGGGTGTGACCGAGCATGATTTGTATGCCTTAAAACAATATAATATACTATATTTTGACGGGAAATTGTTGTCATCGATGTATAATCATTTCTCACATGATATCAGAAACACTTTTTCTAGAAAAATGAAGTTTTTCTCACTGAAAAGTGAATAGTTTTGTCACTTCAATGAGAATTTTTCCATTTTCTTTTAAAATAGGGAAATCTTTCACTTAAAGCCGATTCAAATCATATTTAAAGTACATTTTCTTAGAATTATATCCCTACGTCATGAATTTCATATCTAAAAGCAACAAAACTAAAATTGAGTTGAAAAACAGAATGATTATGATTTGAAATGCCAACCTCTTACGGGTGTGACATAGGCTTAAAATTTTAAATACGCGGTCAGTATTAATTTCAACGTCTTGAAATTTTGTCTGGCAGTATATCATAGTATTCTCCTTTTTTCCCCAAATTATCACATTGAAACAAATTTTTTTCTTCTAGTAATGAAACATAATTTTTTTTGTTACGGGCGTGACACTAACCACTTTATGAATCAACTGCCTAAAAACTAAAATTGTATTTACTATTGAATAATTAAATGACACGAAAACGTGCTTAGAGTTTTCATAAGGGCAATAACCACCAGTTATCAAATTTTGAAACAATTAATTATTGAAAATAGGGTTTTGAGCTTCTGATAACAAAAAGTGACTTTTGGAGACCTATTTTGCAAAGTGGTTCGAGCTGCGAAATTAGCGGCGTTAAAAAAAAATTATTGATAATTTCACTTTTAAAATGAAACATGCAATCTTTTAAAACCGTCTAACGGTCGTTTTTTCAATTCTAAAGCTACGAGCAGACGATTTGCAAAAGTCGCAAATATTTGCGAGTATGACGTCATTTTTACGTCACAATTTGCTATCCTTGGTCGCAAATCGTCTGAACACATCTTTGGGACAGCCTGCAAATGACCGCAAATCATTTGCGGATGATTTGCGAGGCCCCAATCGCAAATACATTTGCGACTTTTTCGCAAATCGTGTGAGCACTCACGAAAACCATTTGTGACAATTTGCGAGTATTTGCGACTGTCACAACCATTTGCGAACACACGAAAATGGATCACTGCAAATGCGGACATTTGCGATGAATTTTGTTGTTGTACTTGAAGTAATTGGCCGTGGTTTTGTATGTATGTACCTTCTTATTTTGATTATTTTTTTTAATATATTTAAATTTGTTTTTCTTTTGTTTTTTTTTTATGGAAACTAGTTTTACGTAGTTTAAAAAAAATTAAATTGACCTACAGCTACAGCCCATAAAACAACACAAAAATAAACATATAATTTACATACTACACATGTACATATGTATGAATGTATGTATGTGCATACACTTGTATTTAAAATATTTTGAGACTATTCGAACAAAAATCGACAAATAAACAAATTTTTCAAAAGAGAAATATCATGCTCGCAAATCTGCAAATGAGTAAAAATATGATTTCTAAAAATACTGGCGCAAATCGTGTGAACACCCCGCAAATATGCTGCAAAATTTGCGATCTTATTTGCGAGCATGTCATTTGCGAGCAGCTTGATCGCAAATGTATTTGAGAACTTTGGGACAACATTCGCAAATCGTCTGAACACGTGTATTTGCAGGTTTAGCATAGTTTACAGTTCCGATGCGAAAAAAAAATCAAAATTTTCAAAACGATTTTCCAATTTTCTGCGCACCTAGTTGACTAATATTCAAGGCGAAAAACGTTCGCTTTGGCCACAACCACCCATTGAGTCATTAATTTACCCTTAATTGACAAGCTATAGGCCTAAAAATAGAAAATAATTATTTTTGGATGCGAAAACCATTTGCATGCAAATAATGCCTTGAGGTGAATATATTTTTTTTTTCGGAAGTATAAACCGACCATCAAAAAAAAAAATATTTTATTCACCACACTTTTTTTCGCATGCAAATCAATTGCCGGTCCATTGTTTTGCATGACATTCCATGACACCATAGCTTTTTTTTTTGCATGAAACTGTAAACCAATCATGCAAACAATTAATTTTACATTCCACCTCAATTATTTTTGACATGCGAGAATATTTGCATAGATTTTTTTTTGCCACGGGAACTGTAAACTAGGCTTTTGCGAGCACCGTCAAACCTCAACCATTTGCGGTATATTTGCGATTTTTTTCGTGACGTCAGTGCTCGCAAAGATTTGCGACTATCGCAAATCGTCTGCTCGTAGCTTAAGTCATATTTTGTGATTTTTCGTAAAGGGTCGTTTTCTATGGAATCACCCAGAAGCAAAAGGATAAACAGAGCTAGGTACATAAAACTCTCGTCGCACTGGGATTCTGTTTGTTTTATTATGATAATCTAATCCTGATCAGATTTGGGGGATAATAAAATGCAGCTAATATGAAATGAATTTTCTGCACAACAAAATTATAGGACTTTTCAATGTTTCGAAAAGGTGAGTTAGTTCTCAGAATCTGTCCCGCAAACAAATTTTTGAAATCTGGCATCCCTATAGACACTCCACTTTCGCATCTTTCAACTTTATGGTTACAAAGTCAAATATTGTTTGTTGATTCATATTCGAATGATGACAAAAAAAAAGTTGACAATATAATCACCTATTCCCAAATGGACAACAGTGAGATAATACAAGAAAGATGCGTCATTTAATTAAAAGAATCACAAATTAATAATATCTATAAAAACTTACGTTTGCCCACAAGGGCTCGACGGCACATAGTTATTGTTTGATTTTAATGATTCCATGAATTCGTCGTGAACTTCATTTTCTAGGCAAACACTTGTTGTGGGATTTGTGCTTTCCATATTGTTCATGTTTATTAATTCTATAAACTGAGTTTCATGGAGATTTTTGTTTGGAGTGATCCCATAATCTCGGATATTATTCGCTTTCATTATTTTGTCAACAATATTGAATTTATTGGCATCAATTCAATGGGTTGTGTATCTAAATTTAGGTAGATCGAAATAGTCTAATTATAGGTGTAGATGTGTAGAATAACAAGGTATTTTGTGAACTTACCTACTTTCCAGCATTTAAATTGGTTTCAAATAGTATTGCATAAATTTAGTTTAGATTTTTACTGTAGTTTTATGTACATAAGTCACTATTTGGCCGCATCTTCTTCTTTGATATATTTGGCTATATGAGATATTTCGGGTGAACGAACCAATCAAGGACGGGAAGTTGAACTGATAAGATCGAGGTCTTGAGATGCTGCGATAAAAAATATTTGTTTAAAGGTTTAAATCAAATACTACAAACATTTTTATTGATACTTACTCTGTTTAAATAGGATAAGCCTGCTTAAACAAGCGAGGAAAATATTTTAATTTGAGCACATCCGAGATTTAGCACGTTACACCTAAATAATCACAAATGGATCTATTTTTGGTTTTGTACATTGTATTTGTAAGATTTGTACCTTTGCAGATTGCATTTGCAATCTTGACATCTCATTTTCATTTTATCATGTCCAGTGGTACGTTCTTTTTCTAACCATAGTTAACTATAGTTAACTATAGTTAACTTTCATCGTTCCTTTAATTCAAAAAAGTTACTTTATTTAACTCTATGACGTCATTGAGTCGTTCCTAAATTCAAAGTTAAAGTGTCAAAAAGTAACTTTGAGTAACTTTTTCCAACTCATCTCCTTGATATGAGTTGAAAGGGTTAATCTGTCAAAAGCAGCTGAAATCACAATTGTTTTCATTTTGATTTATTTTTTGTTTGCTTCTCGATCGTTCGGTTTGGAATTGATTTCATTTTTGTAAAAAATATTTTTTATTTAATTGATTTAATCGTCGATAGTGAGTTTTGAAATAGATTTTTACGTTTTGCGACATTTTTTATGCGATTTGATTGATTTATAATAAAGAAATTTGTGCTAGTAGTGAATGAAAAAAAAATATTGCAAATAATTGCAAATATTTTGCTAAAATACCTATTCCATTTTGTGCTTGAATGATGTAAAATGAAATTTAATTAAAAAAATATGTATTTTCATAGTGCTAATAAAAGTTCTTTTCAATAAATCTCATGGAATCACAATTTGTTCTTGATTTTTAATTCCAAATCTGTGTCGATTTTTTTTTCATCCATTTTGTTTGACAGATCAACCATTTCTAACTTTGGTCGTTCCTAAATGAAAAGTAACTCAGAGTAACTTTTTTAACTATTGTCGTTTTCCATTGGACATTCAGAAGCCTTCCGAAGCGTCCGGAAGTCTTCTGAAACCATTCCATTGGCACAAAAATCCTCTTCTGACGATTCTGAGAAGAGAATTTCGCTTCTTGATTTGAAATCAGAATCCACTCCAGAAGCACTAATACATTCAAACTCAAACGTCAAAACAAACTGCAGTGCAACTTCATATTTTTTGTTCATCCCATTTTAATAAATTGTGCACTCGAAAGCACTGAATTTAATAAAATTTAATAAACAAATTAAGAAAAACAAAAAAAAATTATTATTTGTAAGTAAGGGGTGGATACACTATTGTTTTTAATTTCATTTTTTGTGTGCCAGCAAAAAGTTTCTATTTAATGATTCACTAATACAGAGACGAAACTTCAAAATTGAGTAGAAGTAACAAGCACTGTTCCATTGGATTCAGAATGAGTGTCTTCTTGAGTGAAACCAATGGAAAACGACATATGACATTGCAACTCTTTTTTTTGACACATTAACCATAGTTAACTAGAGTAACATAAAAGAACGCACCACAGGGATGCCACAGTACACATATTAAAGGTAATCTTAGGCCGTGTGCCAATTGCGTTAAAATCCTGGTTAAATTTGATCCCATGGCTAAATTTTGACATTACCGAGGTGAATATAAACTTCAAAATTTAACCTGCTCAGGAGCTCGTTAAAATTTTAGCCGGTGGTTAATTTTTGACATGTCTATGGGCGCGTTCGGCTGCGTATCTTAAGCGATCCATTGTTTGTGTTGTTGTAAACCCTTATAAAAAAACTGCTGAGGGAGATGAATGTAGATAAATATTTTATTTTGCTATCAAGAAGTCATGATCCTATCGGGAAAGATGAAAAATGGAAAAAAAACTAAAATTAAATGAAAGGATTAAGAAATATAGACAAAGACCTTATAATAAATTTAAGTATGCACTCAAGAAGAAGTTTGAATAACTTGTGATAAATCCTTGATAATGCAAAAGAATCAATAAAATTTATTGAAAATACTTTTTCAGATGATTCATTCATTTTGCAAACTGATATGTTTGCGAACTATCATCACTGAGAAAAATGCAACAACAAAACTAATGGGAAGTGAATGTAAAAAAAAAATCCCATTTAATCCAATTGACACAGCAAAAACCTTAAATTTTACTCACCCCTATAAAAAGGGATAACATTTAACTGGGATCAAATTTAACCAGAATTTTAACGCAATTGGCACACGGCCTTAGAATAAAAAATTATAAGGAAGCGCCATTTGTGGAAAAAAGTGAAGCATTTTTCATAATAGTGTTTGCTCTCACAAACACAAATACATTCCAAAAGGGACGGAGTGATTTTTAATGGCAACTTACTAGGGCGCCATAACAATCATTTGTTATTTTCTGAATTTATTTTTCTTTTCAGTGGTATGTTTAAAAAAATACTTACTTTTTTATGATAACCCTCTAAGGCACCGATAAAATGTTTTAATATCTACTTTCCATAAAATTGTGTTGTTTCAGTGGAACATTATAGATTTAATTAGTTTAATTTACGCATTGTCATGAGAGAAGGCTCTCCAAAACCAACGTGAATCATAGAAAATCATTCGCATCGATAAAAATTGGCACCCCAAATGTGGCTTTACTTCATCCACTTTCAGAATGGTCATCCTTTTACCACTCGACTTTCGGAAACCTTTTAAATTTTTTATTAAATTATTTTAATTTTTGAATAGACAAATTAATTAACATTAAAAAAATGCGCTAATAACTTCACTACAGAGAAAATTGAGCAATATTCTGAAGATGCACATGTTAACATAAATATACGAACTCCAAAGGTACAAAATCGATTTAATAACAAAAATAATTTCCTGATATAAAGGGCGCTTAGCAAATAGTTGCGCCTTACAACCACCAGTAACAAAAAAATATGTCCCTGTTTCACAGAATCGCAGTTTGACATTACTAGTATTACTAGTATTAAAACCGAAAAACCATGTGCAAGTTTTCAATTTTATTTATTAATTTTCTTAGTTTATTTAAAGTTTAATCATTTAAAATGTGTTACTTGATTGATGATTAATTAAATTATGATCAATTCACATCGCTTTCTTTGAGAAAAATATGATAAAACTCACTTGTGAAAGGAAATGATTCTTGTCCGGCTTATTCTTGCTTTATATACACAATTTAACACTGCACTTCATATTTTTGTATTGTTATTAGTAAGTATACATACATTTCTAAGTAAATCACTCCAAACTATTTGTTTTTTTTTTCTAATAATTAATTATTTATTAATGTTTTTAGTCTTGTATCACTTTTTGTTTACTTTTTTTCTTCCATTCAGTCACCGATTTGACATTTCGGGTATACAGTTTTCTGCTTCATTCACGTACTCTGTATATGTGATATACACGTGTTTCATCTTTTTGACACATAGGGTGAGGGGTGTAGAAACGTAGGGGGAACGGAAAGACGAAAGCACGTATGAAAATTTCAAGACTTTTTCTGGTTGAACTTTGACGTTTATGATTTGACAAACGAGTAGAGGCGGGGGATGCTTAAAAGATGTAAATAGTGAGATTTAAAATTGTTTTTCTTAATTAAATAGCTATAAATTTGAACAAGAAGTGATGTAAAAGTATTTTTAATTATTATTACTGCCTATTTTTCAATAAATGAACCTCAAATTTTCTGAACGTCAAAATCACGAATGGATTTTTTTCGTTGGGTGTAATCACGAAGGTACGTACCTGTCAAAAAAAACGAAAAACGAAACGTCCGAAAAAACGAATCGTGTAATCAGGCTCATATTCCGAGTTTTCATTTTCGTTCAAGTTCGCGCATATGTCAAAATCTCAGAGACCCCTGTCAGTTCATTGCAGAAGAAGCCAATCCTTTGGTGCCCTTTCACACGAGGAAACTGAGTTGCCAGCAACTTTTAGTTCCTGGGTGAGAAGGGCAGGAGGAAAGAGGGGCGAAAAGAATCTCCCCGGTCGAGGATTTGAGGAGATTTTTTGACATTTCCTTTCACATCTAGGTTTAGGTGTGTTCAACCAATAGACTTTCAAAGGAAATTTCAAAAATTGCCTGGAGATTTGTTTCCTCGTATGAAAGGTACAAGAGATTTTTAAGGAGATTAAAAGAAAACGTCAAAAAAATCTCCAGCAACTTGTTTCTTCGTGTGAAAGGGGACTTGTACGTTTCACCCTCCAAAACCCAATTGTTTACATTGTTGTATTTGTAATTTCATTTCGTGTCGAAGAAATAGATGTGAATTGCAACAACAACAAGACCTGTGCTGAACACTGATCTCTATAATATGATCTATTATAGAGATCAGTGGTGCTGAATGATGTGCTGAATGACTAGTTGATTCTATGTGTGCGTTTTGCACTGCTTTTCACTAATCCTTTGCGAATCTAATACATCAGCTGTTCGCTTCAGCTTGTAGGCAAATCAAATTGACAACTGAGGAAGAGGATTGACTTCTTTATTTCATATTCTCTGCTTCCCATCCTTATATTGATAATCTCTGATCTTAAGGCTGTCAGTGTCAGCAGTTGCAATCTTGCAATTAACAAAACTTTAAATACAAATATATAAGAAGAGAACTCAAAATTTTGGATTCTTTTTTTAATGTTTTCAAGTAATGAAATACTGCGTAAAAAAACAACGAGAAATGGTATTGGCAGAAAGGAATTTATTATAAATTTGGTTGAGGAATTTCATGCGACAACAAATATTGGTAAGCAGCTTTATCAAAATAAGTGCTTATTTACATACTATGTATAATTAAAATGAATTTTTAGAAGCCCAAGAACAAATAACTGCAAATTTGGCTAACTTCGCATATGACCCGATTAATTATCAGTATCTCCGTGACGCGTCTGCTTTGCACCTATTTTTTCAACTTCTCTCCTTACCTAATGAACGTTTGGTGCTTCATGGTGTAGCGGGTATCTGCAATATTTGTTTGGGTAAATGAATAAGTTGTGTAATTCATAATGGATAATATTATTCTAACATTTCAGATTCGATTTCGTACCAAGAAATAACAAAATCAGAAAATTTAAAAACAATATTTGAAATATTCCAAACATCAACGAATACTGAAATTTTAATAAACCTGATAACAATTTTCTATGTTCTTGCCTTCGAGGACACAAACTTGAGGTCAAAAATTTGCAACTCGCGGAATTTACAAAAAATTTACTTGTTTACGAAATCATCTGAAGAAAGAATAAAATCACTGGCAACTATTTTTTTCCAAGATTTTGCAACTGCCGAAAAAGAAATCAATGCTTAGGAAATTATTTTCATCAAGATTTATTTCAAGGAAGTTTTCTTCTTTCAAAGATAACGTTGTTGTAAACAAAATATTTACACAAGATGATTTGGACCAATTTACCATGCTGACAGGAGATGCCAATCCAATTCACTCCATCCATATACCAGAAAAGGAACGCATGGTACACGGAGCCCTTTTAAACGGAATTATTTCCGGAATAATTGGAACTCGACTCCCAGGACCGGGTACGATTGTTTTATCCCAAGAATTATTGTTTCCACGTCAGTGTCGAATAAACAAAAATACGGAAATTATTGTAAAACTTTTAAAAAAACGCAAAATCAGTGAAGTTCATTATGAATGCAGACAGGACAATGAAGTTGTATTTCAGGGAAAAGCCAAAGTAATGTTACCAAAAAATAAATTTGAATCAATTGACGACTGGAGGCAGTACTCTACCGGCAAAAAATGCAACAGAATAACTACATAAGATGTCAAAATTTGTTGTAAATCGTATGTGATTTGTGAAGTGTTTTTCCAAAATTATTTATTAAAAGAAGAAAAACTATTCTAATAAATATAAAAACTATATTTTTACTTAAATAATAAAGTAAAACTTCTTCATAATGTAGTTATCCAGTTGTTTTATTCGCCACCAGGTATCGCATTTTGACTTTTCTAGTCGTCAATAGAAAGTAAGTAATTTCTAACCGGTTTTATTTTATTTGTCTAATACGACTACAAAAATATGTGTTCTGAAATGGTCGTCAACCCTACTGCTATGGCGATCATATTTTTTCATTTCAAAAGCGAAACTGTTTAAAAAAATAGAGTAGTATCAGTCCCTTCGGCCCACGCTCCAGGCCACGGTCAATTAAAAGCTTATGTGGTTTTCCATTCAACCATTTCAGATTTGGTGGTCAGATCATAATTTTTTAGTGGTAAATAGAACACAAAATGAGATTTGATTTGCTTTTGCAATTGTGTTATAGTCTATCCAGCAAAAATTGTCAGTACAGGGCTTATGGGCGAGCTTTTTTCAAAACACTGGTGCCAGTGTATACCATCACAACACTCAAATAACAAACCTGCCACTGAAAAAGGTACTAAACCACTGATAAACATACAGGAATTGTTGTTGCAACTCCTTGAAACATTTCGTACGCTCCAACATGACCGTCGTCTTTCAATGCCAAAAGCATTCTGATCGTATACTCGCTTTCGCCATTGTATATCCATTCATTGAAATCGAAGTTCATTGATATTTTTATCACTTCTTATTAATTATACACTGCCATTTGATGAATTAAAAACTTTTCAGAGACATATTTGTTTTTAATTTATTTAAACGAACGAGAAACACTTTTGAGTATTTGTAAAACACCGCAGAACAAAATTTTCAACTCCAGAGAAATGTCAAATCTTACTAGTGTGTGTGAAAGTCTGTTGTTAAATTCCTTACAACAAAAAAATCGAATCTGTTTAGAAAAAAATCGATTTGTTTAGAAGAAAAGATCAATTTTTCTAAACAAATCAAATCTTTCGTTTTTAGCAAGATTTACACAGACTTTCACACACACACTAGTAATGTCGAATTCCTTTCAACAATTTATTGGAGATCGATTTCTTTTTTGTGTTGAAAAGAATTTGTAAAAAAAATCAATTTTTTTATGTGATTGTGTGTGTTGGCCATTGACATAAATTTTGAGGCAAAAAGTAAACAAATTAATGGGCATACAAATACTCAAAAGTGCATTCCGACTTACGCGTCATTTAATACGATTAAAAACAAATATATTTCCGGGAATAGTAGCAGAAATAGACAAAAATTATTGTGCGTCCGTTTAAGTTAAAAAAAAAAATCAAAAATCCATCAAAAAACACATCAAATGAGGAACACGTCGGCGAGCGCGCGCTTCATAACATCAATCGACTTTGGACACTTGAAATCGAAGTTCATTGATATTTTTATCACTTCTTATTAATTATGCACTGCCATTTGATGAATTAAAAACTTTTAAGAGATTATTTGTTTTTAATTTATTTAAACGAACGAGAAACACTTTTGAGTATTTGTAAAACACCGCAGAACAAAACTTTCAACTCCAGGGAAATGTCAAATCTTACTAGTGTGTGTGAAAGTCTGTGTAAATCCTCGCGTTCCGATGTTTATTCGCTAGGCTATCTAGTTATCCCAAAAATTTTGAGATAACTTGAGTTGTTGTTGCATCAGCGGTCATCAGCTGTTTTCTAACAAGGGATTACAACAACACAAAGCTATCCGGATAACTGAGAATAACCATCGGAACGTGCCCAATCTTGCTAAAACGAAAGATTTGATTTGTTTAGAAAAATTGATCTTTTTTTCTAAACAAATCGATTTTTTTCTAAACAGATTCGATTTTTTTGTTGTAAGGAATTTAACATAAGATTTGACATTTCTCTGGAGTTGAAAGTTTTGTTCTGCGGTGTTTTACAAATACTCAAAAGTGTTTCTCGTTCGTTTAAATAAATTAAAAACAAATGTATGACCAACGAATTGTTGGCATACGAATCGGTGCATGGGGAAAAAAGAAAGAAACCGACTGAACAATAACAAGCTTGTGTGTGTTAATAAAAATGCTAGTCGCTGTTGCAATTGATAAACAACGAAACCAGCATTGGGATAGAGCTAACCATGTGGCTTCAGTGGCGCGGTGTGTAGTGCATCGGCCTATTACTACGAGAGTGTGCGTCTAAGCGGCTTTATTCCGCCCGATGCATTCCTCTACTTAGACAGTCGAGGGCTGATCCAGGATAGAGCGGCGGTTCCGCTAATCTACCATGTCGGCCGTAGAACTGTGGATCGGCGGCTCCTTTACAGTCGAGACGTCCTCGCACAACACGGAGCGGAGCACCTTCGGTTCAGTAGGACTGTGTCCGATCGGGACCGAAGAGATAGGGTAAAGCAGGAGAACCAGTTCTGGTGGTTGAAACCTGAACACGAAGATTCTTCGGATATTTAAAAGTTGCCTGCATTTTTCTATGCCATGGCCGACTTACATAGGTTTAGGTAGTTAGTTTTAAGCAGGGACAGTCAGGGTGGCACCAAAAGAAAAAAAAAAAAAAAAAAAAAAAAAAAAAAAATTATAAAACCAATAAAAACACAAAAAAATTATAAAACCAATAAAACCACAAAAAAATTATAAAAACCCGAAAATGCTTGCTGTGGCTGTTCTAGTTTGTAAGTAGTCTGTAAGTAGTTTGTAAGTAGCTTTAAGTAGTTTTATAGTAGTTTTAATTAGTTTTAATTAGTTATAATTAGTTTTAATTAGTTTTAATTAGATTTAATTTAGTTTTATTTAGTTTGTAAGTTTTATATAAAACAAAAAATAAAGACAAAGATACCGAGTTTTTTATAAATTCTTCTCGGTGAAAAATAAAACCGATATGGATTCTAGTTTTAAGATAGTTCTTAGGCCGAAAGGCATTAGCATTAAGTTATTAGTTTGACTTACCCCGAGGCCACACGAGCAAGTACTTGCAAGCAAGTTGCAATACATACACATTTGTTTACTAACACAAACAAACCCAAGCAACTTGCTTATCAACTGGCATGCAGGTTTTGAAGCCAGTAGTAAAGCAAGTTGAGAAGCAAGTTGGGAAACAAGCAAGTGGAATGCAAGTGGAAAGCAAGTGGGAGGCAAGTGGAATGCAAATTACGAATTTGACAGGCAGTGTATGTAGCCAACTTGCTTGCAAGTACTTGCTCGTGTGGCCTCAGGGTTAGAGCGCCCGAATGGGGCCAGTAAGTTAGTTGTAAGATATTGATAAGTAGGCTAGTTTTTATGAATTTTTGTCTAGCTTTAAGATAGTTTTAAGATGAATTGAAAATAAAAATGACTTTACAAAAAAAAAAAAAAAAAAAAAAAAAAAAAAAAGTGCATCGGCCTCTGAATCGCAAGGTTCATGGTTCGCTCCCATATTACGGCAAAGAGTTTTTCAATTAATACGAGCATAACCAGACTAAGCACCACTAAGGAGTCTGATGATCGAGGTGGCTCTCGTGAAATAGCTATAACTCCAGCCTATAAACTTGGTGGTATCACACACGAGTTGTTGTTGTTCATTCAAAAAATTATTCAATATAAATTGATGTATAATGCGCAGCATGCCCTGCACTTGTGTGTGAATTTCCATTTACACACAAGACCCAACTTAAAATTGTAAATTAATTCTTGACCAGTGTCAACTCTTTAAACTCATCCCCCCCCCCTTGTATGACCAACGAATTGTTGGCATACGAATCGGTGCATGGGGAAAAAAGAAAGAAACCGACTGAACAATAACAAGCTTGTGTGTGTTAATAAAAATGCTAGTCGCTGTTGCAATTGATAAACAACGAAACCTGCATTGGGATAGAGCTAACCATGTGGCTTCAGCGGCACGGTGTGTAGTGCATCGGCCTCTGAATCGCAAGGTTCATGGTTCGCTCCCATATTACGGCAAAGAGTTTTTCAATTAATACGAGCATAACCAGACTAAGCACCACTAAAGGAGTCTGATGATCGAGGTGGCTCTCGTGAAATAGCTATAACTCCAGCCTATAAACTTGGTGGTAACACACACGAGTTGTTGTTGTTCATTCAAAAAATTATTCAATATAAATTGATGTATAATGCGCAGCATGCACTGCACTTGTGTGTGAATTTCCATTTACACACAAGACCCAACTTAAAATTGTAAATTAATTCTTGACCAGTGTCAACTCTTTCAACTCATCCCCCCCCTTGTATGACCAACGAATTGTTGGCATACGAATCGGTGCATGGGGAAAAAAGAAAGAAACCGACTGAACAATAACAAGCTTGTGTGTGTTAATAAAAATGCTAGTCGCTGTTGCAATTGATAAACAACGAAACCTGCATTGGGATAGAGCTAACCATGTGGCTTCAGTGGCGCGGTGTGTAGTGCATCGGCCTCTGAATCGCAAGGTTCATGGTTCGCTCCCATATTACGGCAAAGAGTTTTTCAATTAATACGAGCATAACCAGACTAAGCACCACTAAAGGAGTCTGATGATCGAGGTGGCTCTCGTGAAATAGCTATAACTCCAGCCTATAAACTTGGTGGTAACACACACGAGTTGTTGTTGTTCATTCAAAAATTATTCAATATAAATTCATGTATAATCAAAGAAAAAGAAGTAAAGGAACTTGCATATCGTGGAAACAGTGAAGCATTTTTCAAAATAGTGTGAGTTACACAAACACAAATGCATTGCCCCAGGGTCGCAGTGCAGTTACACGGCTGAAGGCTGGGGCGCCCAAAGGAAGCCAGATTAAAAAAAAGAAAAAAACAATTGAGATGCTTCCGTCATTTTGCCGAGCTGTAGAAAAGTGTAGAGATTTTGCATCATAAGAATAGTGAAAAAGCCTATTGAACTGAATAAAAAAGTGAAATGAAAGTTTATATAGTGAATACTTTGAAAAACTTTATTGATAAGTGTTGCTTCAAGGAAGATGTATCGAATTTAGTTCAATAATAATATATTTATTAAAAAATTCCTAAATAAATAATTATTACAATTCAAAGATAATATAAATAATATTTCAATATTTCATACTTTCGTAATCCTTGTTCTAGGTTATGCAGCTGCCGCCAAATTTACTTTACAGACCCTCGTGAAAAGACTTGATATTAGTTGTCAGATTTCTATTGACAGTCGAATTAGGGTGCGGTTGAGAGTCAAGCAAAGGCATTGCCAGATCTGTCGCAACACTCCCCCCCAGTATGTCCTCTTGAGGTCCTACTATTTCTTGGCCTTTGACTCGACGAACATCAAGCACTGCGATCTTTGTAGCTGGCCTCTTGTACACTCCAGTAATAGTTTTGACCAATGCACTTCTCACTCTACCATCAGAACCAAATTTAGTAGCGATGATTCTACCCTTTGGCCAACACAATCTAGGATTATCAGGATCCGCAATAAGTACGATGTCATCTACTTCGATTGGTTTTACATCATCGAACCATTTGCAGCGCCGAGTTATGACGGGCAGGTATTCACGAACCCATCTTTTCCAAAATATGTTCGCAAATTGTTGAGCGGTTTGCCAATTTCTCCGGAGTTGAATGCCCTCACTTTCACCTTCTATCAGTGGCTTAACGCCACTAGAACTGCCAAGCAGGAAGTGGTTCGGCGTCAAGGATTCTTCTTCTTCTTGATCAATAGGGATGTATGTAAGTGGTCTGGAGTTCACAATCATCTCCACCTCCATTAATGAACCTCGTAATAACTCGTCAGTAGGATTACGTGACGGCAAGATTTTATACAGTACATCCTTAACGGAACGCACCAAACGCTCCCAAGCTCCTCCCATATGTGGTGAGCTAGGTGGTATAAAACACCATTTCATAGAAGAGCTTGTGAACTCTCTCATCATTTTGTTTTTATCAACCAGGTCAAAGGCTTCTCTCAATTCACGTTCTGCGCCCTTGAAATTTGTACCATTGTCACTCCACAGTTCAATGGGAGACCCTCGCCTGGCCATAAAATTGCGAATTGCTATTATACACGAGTCTGTCGTTAATGAATGCGCCACCTCGATGTGGATTGCTCTTGTTGTCAAACAAGTGATTAGCACTCCATACCTTTTTTCACTGCTGCGCCGTATAGAAACAAATAAAGGACCAAAGTAGTCCACACCAGCGTACGTAAAGGGGCGGCAAAATGAAGCAAGACGAGTCTGCGGAAGACATGACATTTTTGGAGGAGACGGTTGAGCACGTTTGTTCTTGCAATATTGACAATCCCGACGAATTTTGAAGAGAGCAACTCTGAGACGTGGGATCCAATATTTTTGCCGTATCTCGTTCACAACAGTTTCGTGATTACAGTGATGGTACCTTGAATGATAATCAAGAATAAGTAAATATGTTATATAGTTATACCTGGGCAAAATGATGGGATCATTCCCGTGTTCTAGAGTCACTCTTCCGCCAAGTCGAAGTAAACCATCATGGTCCAAATAAGGTGAAAGCTTATAAATAGGACTTGTCTTTTTAATGGCTTTTCCTTTCGATAGCAGCAAGACCTCATCCATAAATTCGATACGTTGCGCCTTTTTACACAAGACAATCTCAGCACATTGAATTTCGCTTTGTGAGATTGGTTTGTGTTTTACAATTTTGACAATAGCGTTTGGATTGAGTTTTAACCCTGAGGCCACACGAGCCAGTACTGGCTAGCCAGTCGCAATACACTCACAATTTCTTACTAACACATACAAACCTGAGCAACTGGCTCGTCAACTGGCTTGCCTTTTTCGTAGCCAGTTGGGAAGCCAGTAGAGCAGCCAGTAACAGGGTTCGGTAGTACTATTTCGTAGCATATTTGGAAAAATAGGATTGAAACTTAAGTTCACTCACATTTTCTTTCACAAAATACCTACTAATAAAATAAAAACTGGGAGTCCATGCCCAGTCTTTAAGAACTCAAAGTCTTTTAAATTTGCGAAGCGATCTAAAAAATTTTTGAAGATGAATAAAGGCGGAACCAAACTTATTTCATGTGTTGTGTTGTAGGGTCTTATTTCCGTTCAAGAAGAAAGCCAAAAAAACTGGCGAATGAATTGATTAAAAGCTCTCCCAAACCTACACGAAACGTTCACCGACGACAGATTTTTGTTGTTGTTTACCATTGTTTATTTGTCGTATTTTGTATCGCTGCGCACGAAAAATAAAACAAGAGTTCTTACGATAAACATTGTTTTGTGATAGAAATAAGTTAAGGCTCTCCAAAACCAACGTGAAACATTCATAATGACAACTTTGGCTTTAGTTGTTTTTTGCTAGATATGTTGCATGGCGTTAGTGCGTGTATGTTAAATACAACAACAATCCGGTATAATTCCGTATTTTTGTTGTATTTTAGCCGCGTTTTATTATCGCTCATAACCCATATGGTTCACCTCGTGAAAATAAAACGATGTGGGTTAGTGCAAAAGCAGTGCTGCATATCTGTCTCTTTTTTTCTTATGTTTATTTGTTTTTCATGTAAGCACTTGTCTCTTTTCCTCTCTATTCCTAATACGGCTGACAAATCACTGACATCCATTCACAATGGTAAATAGCCCTCTGCTGGTCAGAGTGAAAACCTCTATCTGGGTTATTGAAATTAACCTCGATAGAAACCTAGATCCCATGTTGTTTTTGTAATGCATGTTAAAAGATAACCTCGACCCAGACCCAGACCCAGAGATAATAAAACGCAGCTTTTATATGCTTCTTTTTTTTTGTAAGCGAAGATAAAAATGTACTACTGACAAGGCTAACAAGAATACTGAATTATACCAAATTGTTGTTGCATTTAACATGTTACTTTCTTAAGCGAAAATAAAAATGCACTAAATACAATGGTTAATGACAGTTTGCAACATGGAGGGCTTGATAAGTGAGCACAGAGTATTTAAAATGCCACTCCACACCATACAGACGATAGACTGAAGTGGTTCCATCTTCAGTCTTGAAAAAGTGGAATATCGTAGTAGTTAAATTCCTTTCCTGAAAATCGGAGTAGATTTACTCCATTTGGAATCAGATCCGAACGCTGGCCAGTAGAGAAGCCAGTTTGGCATGTCGCCTACGTCACAGCATATACACGAATAGGAATTTGACAGTTAGTGTGTGTAGCCAACTGGCTAGCCAGTACTGGCTCGTGTGGCCTCAGGGTAACTTTAAAATTTCCTCAATGACCTTTTCTTTCCAAAATCGAGCATAATTAATAGCTGTTGACATGACCTTTAGCAATCGTTTCCAGGACGAGAAGCGTTCAGGTTCTATCGCCATAGTACATTCACCAACTAGGCTGTCATTCCCATGGAAGCCTATATATTGAGTGCGAAGTTCCTCATCCGTCATCTTGAATTTTTCAGTTTCTTTCGGCCAGTTATTTTGGTCAAGCTTTAGAAATTCTGGCCCATTCAACCATCGACTGCTGCTGGAAAAATCAGGAATTCGCTGCCACTTCGTTGCTTCGTCAGCCACGTTTTCTGCAGTCGGAATCCATCGCCAGTCAGACATTTCTGTCAGCTCCAGTATCTCGCTGATACGAAAGGCTACAAATTGTTTGTAGCGTCTATGATCAGAACGTAACCAAGCCAATACAGTGCGTGAATCCGACCAGAAGGTTTGCTTAGAGATTTTTATAGAATGGGTAGCTAAAAGGTTTTTGGCTAATCTGGCTCCAATGACGGCAGCCTGAAGTTCCAGTCGTGGTATTGACATTAGCTTCAAGGGGGCAACTCGAGTTTTACATCCTAGCAAAACACAATCGACAATATCCCCGTCGGTACATCTCAGATAACTAACAGCAGCGTAACTGTCTTCGCTAGCGTCCACAAACGTGTGAATTTCAAACGTAGGGAATTTTTTAAATATAGCACTGACGTTACATCTGGGTATTTTCATAGCCGTAACCTCTGGCAGCAAGTGAATCCAGTGCAACCACTTTGAATACTCCTTGTCGTGAATTAATTCATCCCATGCGCATCCGGACCGCCATATTTCTTGAAAGATTACTTTGGCGTACATAACATAGAACGCCAGAAGGCCTAAAGGATCGAATATCGTCATTAATAGACTAAGAACCTCTCTTTTGGTGGGCCTTCTCTCCCCTAGAAGAACTTCTTTGTTGTTATAGCGATTCGAAACTTTGAAAACGAAACTGTCATCAGATGTCGACCACCACATGCCCAGGACCTTCTCTGTAGCAAGTTCTCTTTCAGAGCTTAAGTTGATAGTATCAACACATTTAGAGTCCAGTGCATCCAAAACGGTTTTAGAATTTGATACCCAGTTCCGTATCTGAAAACCCCCTTGAGAGTGTATGTAGTGGACATCACGAGCGAGCTGAATGGCCTCATCTTCAGTATCAACGCTATCCAACATGTCATCCACGTAGTGGTTTTGCAAAATACTCTGCACTGCTCTAGGGAAACGATTTTGGAACTCTCTGGCATTAAGATTTTTAATATATTCAGCGCAACTTGGTGAACAAGTGGCCCCAAACGTCATAACCAACATAATATAAGCCGATGGTTTTAGAGCACCTGGCTCTAACCAAAGAAAACGCTGATAATTTTGATCTTCTTTGCGGATTCTTACCTGGTGATACATTTCTGCTATATCCCCTCCGATCGCCACTTTTCTTTGACGGAACTTTCGAATCGCAGAAACCATGGGTGTTAGCTGGTCTGGTCCTTTCAGGAGCATGCTGTTTAAGGATACGCCATCGACTTTAGCAGCAGCATCCCACACTAGTCTGACTTTGCCAGGTTTGTTTGGATTGGTCACTGGAAATATCGGAAGATACCAACATTTCGGGGTCTCGAGTTCACTTGGCTGTAATTTTCTGGCATATCCTTTGGCAATATATTCCTCAATCTTATTTTGCAGCGTGCAACTTAAAACTGGATCTCTTAGCATTTTTGATTGAAGGCACTTAGCGCGTCTTAGTGCCATCGGAAAGCTGTCTGGAAGAGATATATTTTCATGTTTCCAGAGTAATCCAGTCTGAAATCGATCTCCTATTCTTTGAGTCACTTCCTGCAATTTCTCGTAAGCATGTTGGTCCTCTCTTGACATGATCAAATCTTTATCGCAATTCACGTCTAAGTTATCTAAGCAGATGTAATTCTTTACTACCTCGAGCAGCTCATCATTTATGGAAATCTCGCAATCGCACATTTGAAATACGTGATGGGTGGCGATAGCTTCTGAAGACAGGCTATTTCTTGATTGACCTTTTAAGGTCCAGCCCAAACGAGTCTTTTCTGCCACTGGTTCATGGCCTTCACCCTCTTTAGACTTAAGGCTTACCCCAAGTCGGCAGTTGTTAAGACCAATGAGTAGTTTCGGTTCAGCATCAGTGTATGACCTCAAAGGAAGACCCCTCAAATGCTTGTACTGGGTCTGCAACAAGTTAACGTCCAGTGACTGTAGTGGTAAATTCAAGTTTTTCACAGTATGCACATCTTTGAGTGGAAACTTCACGGAGTTGCTTGTTTCAGATATCTCAAGATTGACAATCATGGAATCGTCTTCGTATCGATGTGTATTTGAGGTCCATCGAAGACATAAAGGTTGTGGAACGCCCTTGAGATTCAATTCGTTGATCAGCTCCTCCTCGATCAATGTCAAAGATGACCCTTCATCAAAAAATGCATACGTGGAAATTTGAACGCCTTTGCCATGTAACGTGACAGGTAAAACTCGGAAGAGAATATGTTTTTGCCTTTCATAATGTGTGTTCATATGTGAGGAGAACGGACCTGTTTGTATTGTTGATTCCTTGTGAAGACTGGGATGATGAAAGGAACGACATCCATTTACACCGCATACTGATTTTAAGGTGCAAGCCCTTGGAAAATGGGACCTGAGACATCTTCTGCAGAGTTGGTTGTTTCTTACTGTGTTCCACTTGTCCACTCTTTTCAATTGTAAAAATATGTGACATTTTTCAACGCCTTGACAATTGCCTTTACAAACCACACAAGATTCAGAACTAACGGGATCATATTGCTCAGCATGAGTGTTTAGTGCTCCTCGCTTACGAACTTTGTTTGACGTACTTGGAATCATTACAATATTTGCACCCTCTGCAAGTTGAAGCAGCCATTTGCTAAAATCCTCCAGGGTACAGCTAGTCAAGGAAAGTTTGTGCATACCCCAAAAAGGACCTAAAAGTCCAGGCAACTTGCAGACCAATTCTTGTTGCAACTCTGGGTTGCACAAATGATTCACCAAACCAGAAGCTTTCATTGTAGCACATATATTTTGCACTTCTAATGCGAATTCAACGATTGTTTCCGGACGATTTTCTTTTGGTGCTGGCATTTCTTTGATTTGTGACAGAAGAACATCAATAATAAGTTCCGGTCTGCCAAACTTCATGCGTAATGTTGATATTATTTGTGACACACAAGTCTCGTGCAGCAATAGGTTTTTCACAGATTTTCTGGCTTTCCCTTCCAAAGCTTGTCGCAGACGAAGTAGATTTTCGGGATCCGAAAAGCCACATAATTGTGTTGTCTGATCGAAAGTGGCCACAAACAAAGGCCATTCTTCCGGGTCACCATCGAACTTAGGGAGTTCTTTACATATTCCTTTGCGAGCCGCAAGTTGTTCACGTGTAATTAGTCGAACAACACTTGGCTCACTATTAGACTTGGAGGCATCTTCTTTTTCCCGCACCATGCTAGTTGCGTTTGCTGTAAGCATTCCCGGAACCCAATCAGTGGTACTTGCATTAACCGTTTGTGTAGAAGTTTTTATCTCTAAAGCAAGTAATTTGTCCAAAATTTGTTGTAGCAGTGGGTCTTGGTGAACCACTTCAGTATCCGCATTAACTGGGAGCGCAGTGGATGGCTGAAGGAGAATTGCAGTCGTACTCTCTGCACCAGGTGCACCTTTGGGCATTGACTTTGTTGGGTTCGATTCCTTGAGCCAACTTTCAACTTTTGAACAGCATTCACTTTCCTCGTCCGATGATGAAATCCGGTCTTCTTCCTCTGCAAGTTGAGCGGTAAGATGTCTTTGCCTGCTAAGTAATTCTTCCCTTTGCTTTAAAATTGATTGCTGTTCTCGCAAAAGTTGCAACTCAGCATTCAACTGCCGAACTTTATTTGAAGAAGCCTTCGAACTGCGAGAACATGCACGCTTGTTAGCTTTCTTAGGTCCAGATGTCTCGTTAACCCTTTGATCTGCCACTTTTTTCGAAGAACAGGTCACATGACTGTCTACAGGTACGTTTAGGTCATGCTCATCTCGTTCTTTACGACCACCAATTGGCGGCAACTCCGACTGAGAGTGAACAAGAGCTTGCGCACCCTCAAGGTCATCATAAGCTAAATTATTTTGAGAAGAATGTCCATCAGGATTTGGAGGGATAAAGGCTTGCGCACTCCCCAGTCCATCAGAATGCGGGAGACTAGTGGCCCCGCTTGCTTGTTCTGTTAATTTGGCTGTATTAGATAGGGAAAAAGGAGATCTTTGAGAAGCAAGATCGCCAACAAAATCACGTGTGTCTTTAGCTCCATCATCAAGAGACATTCGACGATCTTTCTGTACTCTATCCAGTTTCCCTTCACTCTCCGATTTATTTGATGCTTTCTTTAGATTACATGGCGTTTGTTGAGATGCGATTAATCCACTTGAAAGCAGACCAGAACAATTTTTGCAGCGCCAATCACGATGAGCTATAGAAGAAGTCACTCCAACACATAAATAGTGGTACCAGGCATCGCAATTATCACAGCGAACCATTCGAAGATTATCTTCTTTATTGCACAAGACACAGCTATAAGTCTTGGGTTTAGCTCCAGTGCTCTTTGAAGGCTTTGGCGGCATTTTAATCCCAGAAAGAATTTTTTAAAGTGTTGCTTCAAGGAAGATGTATCGAATTTAGTTCAATAATAATATATTTATTAAAAAATTCCTAAATAAATAATTATTACAATTCAAAGATAATATAAATAATATTTCAATATTTCATACTTTCGTAATCCTTGTTCTAGGTTATGCAGCTGCCGCCAAATTTACTTTACAGACCCTCGTGAAAAGACTTGATATTAGTTGTCAGATTTCTATTGACAGTCGAATTAGGGTGCGTTTGAGAGTCAAGCAAAGGCATTGCCAGATCTGTCGCAACAATAAGAAATATATAAAAACATGTGGTGCTGCATTAAATCATATATATAAAAACGCCTAAAATATGGTGCACAATTTTTTCTTTTCACAGGTAAGTTTTCTCTCATATTCTACTTAATAAAGTGATGTTTTTTATGGTAGCGTACTTTTAAACCGAAATAAGCACTTCTTGACGAAGATACAAATCCAACAAGATAAATAGAGGTCTGCTGTTACCCCTTTAAAAATATTTTATTTAAAGCGTTAAAAAATAACTCTGCATTACGGGCGCTAAACGGATTTGAGCGCCTTGCCACCACCAACAAAAACTAGATCGACCCTGTGCGAGAATTTCTCATTTGACAGATGAGTCTCGACGAAATCACTGGAGTAAAGTATATTTTTGTTTTCAACAAATTTGTTATTTTTATAGCAAATTGCGATAAAATCTTAATTTTAAAGTATTCTTAGATAATTTATTTACCGAAAAAACATCACTTCACGTTACTTTATATGAAAATATCAGACAAAATTAACTTGTAAAATAAAATGATTGTATACTCCTTAGTATAGGCGTTTTTAGAGGATTTAACGTAGCCACCACATGCTGTTTTATATTTTTTAAATAAATTATTGATAGTATTCACTATTCTAACTTTTGTTTCACTTTTTTATTTAGTTTAAATAAACTTTTTCACTTGTTTAACAAATTGAAATTTCAAAACACTTCCTTTCAGCTCGGCAAAATGACAGATGAATCTCAATTTGTTTTTTTTTTTCAATTCTTGCTGCTTCACTCCCGTACACTGTATATGTGATATACACCACTTCCTTTACTTCTTCTTCTATGTGTATAATGCACAGCATTCACTGCACTTGTGTGTGAATTTCCATTTACACACAAGACCCAACTTAAAATCATATATATTATCGATGAACAGTAATTGAAATGAGATCGAAAAAAAAATCGAGGTTAAATTCGAGCGAATTTTTCATTCGCAGATTTGTGGAATGCGTCCTAATGTTGTGGATTGCGAATAAGTGTTTGGCAGTTTGCATAAATATCTCGGTGGTCGCGTAGAATATATAAAAACGCTAAATTTAACAATTTAAACTAAATTTTGTTCGTGTTTTCTTTTTAAAATTGTAGATTGGGTAGTTTATTCACTTTTTTGATAAGTTAAAACACTTATTTCTTGATATTTGCGCTTGGAATTGCCTAAAGAAATTTATTCGCATTCGCAGTTCGTGGCTCATGTGAAAGGCACTTAAGATCGCAGCCAATTGACACGGACCTAGATGCCTAGTTCAATCCCAATATTAAGAGGTTGCGCATTTTGATCACTTTATTCTAAAACTATCGAATTTTTTAATACAGTCAGCCTTATGAGTTTCAGATGAACAAAATTCCACCCGGAAAAATTGAAATTTCGCTTTTCGCCTATTGTGAGTTTCATCCAAAAATGAAAATTCCCCTTTTTTGTGAGTACTCATTTTGGGCGAAATGTATCGTAATTAAGATCTTAAATTATCACTTATTTTTTGAAGGCGAACCAAAGATAAACAGGTGGTATTGGTGCCCTTTGTAAGTTTTTTATTTATTTTAGGCCAAGAGAAGTTCGGGCGAAACTCATAATAGCTTTAAAAATTCCGGAGAAACAAATATTTTTTGGGTGAAATATTTTCCGGGTGAAATTCATAATAAGGCTGAGTATTTAAAGCTTATAAGAAAACATCGAAAAGAAACTTGAACAAAAGCACCGTGTACTTCCCCATATATTTTAATATTGAGCTGTGTGTTTGTAGGACATTTTAAAGTTTCATCAAATCAATTTAAATGATCTTATATAGTAGAAGATCCCGCCATAGGACGACTTACCCTCGCAAAGGTACCAGATGAGCGGTATACAGTTTAGTAGGCAGTGTCTTAAAAAAACAATTTGCGCATGGGTTGCCTATCGAAAAATGGTCAAAGCATAGGGTTTCCAAGCAATTACTCTCAATTTTTGGGGTTTTTCAATTATATGCCCCAGCTTAGATGGTAAACCTTAACGATATACAAAAAATTCCATTTAAAGAAAATTTTATTTAAAAATTATGAACTACGTGATTTTTTGAAATTCGAAATTTCAGTAGGGTAAATGAGGGTAAACAAAGGGAAAAGCTATAACCTATATTCAGAAAGAAAAATGATAGAAAGCTTTTTCTTTTGCGATCGGTAGATTATTAAAATACAAGAAAATCATCATATATGTAGAAAAAATTAAAAAAAAATTCGAATTGAGATATGAACATTTGAAAGTCGAGAATTGCAAAATATAGGTTTCAGAAATAATTCACCAAAAATGCTCAATGACAAATATTTATATATTTTTAAAAAGATAATTTTAAAAAATGTTACTCGTATTTTTCAAATTTTGTGTTTAACTTTTATTTTTAGTGAAGTGAATTTTTGAAATTTGCATATGATAATACAAGTATTAGAGCCGACCGCATATTTTAAGAGTAGATGTATAACCAAAGTCTGGGTATGAGGGTTTACAGGTATATCTATCGTGATATCGAATACTTAAGTTTGGCAGGTTTTTTTCTCAGCCTTTGGAAGGGGAGGGGGTTAAAAAGAGCTATGTTTCCTATTTATTGTCAGGGTTAAGATCCCTTTAATTTATTTAAAAAACAAATGCATGTGATGCTCTGTCATTTTTCCTAAGTATAAACACCTCAAGCTTGACGGTCCCATTAATAGAACTCAGCATATATCTATTTTATGTGAACCTTATCATCCTTTTTTTGGAGATTTAAAACAAAACAAAAATCAACAAAATTAATAGCCCTATTCTCCCCATCATCACTGATACCTCACAAGTCACAAGAAGTGGTGAAACTGATTTTGTGACTTTTTCATATTCTCCCCCTAAAGTCACAACTTGTGAGAGTCATAAAAACAACCGAAAATGTGATCTCCTCCAGAGCAGGTCACAACTCACAATTTATTTGAGTTTCTTCAAATTATTGAATTATATTCTTTCTACGGAGGCCTTATGTTCTTCTCGCGAAAGAGAACAAAATATATGTATTCTTTCATTTCTTAAGCAAAAGAATAGTACAAATGCGCGATATCATTTTGCTTTGTATTTATGGGACAGAAAAACTGAATACATATTGTGGGTGTGTTGGTTTCATTCGTTGCGATTGCTTGTAGAGTTGTTTATGTGTGCGCTCATCGGTCAAAAAGCTACCAACAAAATGCTGTGGTGAGTTTCGTTGTGAGTTTTCTTGTGACTATTAGGGGGAGAATACCAAAATGTTATCGAGTCACAACAATCCTCACAAGGAGTAGTCACAAGAGCTTGTGACTTGTGATTCATCACAAGGGGGAGAATCGGGCTATAAGTCTAAAAAAAAGGCTGATAAGGTTTTCTTAAAAAGCTAAAATCATGGATTTTATTGATCGGGGTATCAAGATTAAAGTCAATTAACTTCGGAAAAATGACAGAGTATCATTTTCTTTGCCCTCTAAAAGTACTTGAGAGTGCTAGGACGCCATATGGCCCTAGGCTCAATGATAGGAAAATAGGGTGGGTAACGCTAACGTGCAGGGGGACCGAATGGATGCCGGGATAAGCAGACAACCCGGCAATGCTGGTCAGGGCACAAATTTGTCCTTGGGATGGTTAAAAGCACCCTTAAGACGGTTGAACTGCAGGTGGCGGTCAACGCAGTAGCGTAGCTACCGTATCAATGATATAGGGGCCCCGAGATTCAGAGTACTTGACGTGTGTAAGAAAGTTTTCATTGAGATGCATTCGATACACAATTTTAATAGGTTCGCTCATTGAAGTTAACCTAGAGAATTTAAAAAAAAACACCAAAGGATTCTCAATTGTGAAATTAGCAAGAATTAACATTTTCTTTACAAATCAATAGAAACAAACCATCACAGCTTCCATTTTCTATTTCTATTTGTTATCATTAAAGTAAAAAAATGCTTTGGAGCTCATGTCACTCAGACGATTTATTCTTTACCCCAGTTCGCCCCAGCAAGAAACCTAGATCTCCTTCAGGGGGAGTTCAGGGCGACTCTAGGTGTCAAGAAACAGAGTTTGCTGGACAGGACCCACAAGAATTAGATGAAAAAATGGTAAGATTAGGAAATAATTCTTTTAAAACTGAACTTCGATGGAGAGCTCCGTTTTACTTTAACTTCATGACCAGTTTAGCTGAAAAATTTATCGAAACTTCATTTTTCGATGGACATTTTTTGTACAAATCATGTTCAGGTCATCTTCTTATTATAAAATAAAGTTTTGGTGGAACAGGTGAGGAAAAGACCGTTTTATCAAAAGAGGGAGTGAGTTGTGCATTTGTTTTCTAATAACTCGATCGGGTTTCATTTTTCAACGAATAATTGAGGAACCAGAAACTTTCTGCAGTTTTATTATCTTAATAATGAGCTATCATTGAAGTCCAAAAGTTATAGCGTTTCAAAATTTGACTTTTGATTTTGACCGTAATGCTATGTTCCCACCAAAATGAAATCCGAGATTTCGGTTGAAAACTTTTGATATTTTGAGTCGCTGGAACAAGGTTTCAAAGAAATTTCAACGAAATCGCAATAAAAACTTGGGATTTCAACGAAATCTCAATGAAATTTTGCTCCACCAATTTGAAATCTCGAAATTATTTAGCTGAAATCTCAGATTTCATTTTGGTGGGAACATAGCATAAAGCGTAAAATGACAAACAAATATTTTTGGAAATACATAGAATTCTACACAAGAAAGATTATTACACTTTTTCATTATGGAGCAACAGATTTTGGAAAAAACGTGCACACGTTACAAAATTATTATTGATACACTTTCAACACTCAAAATTTGTTTTCTCGTACAAAAACGTGTTATAATCTTTCTTTCGTATAGTTTTATGAGCTTGGATTTGAATCTTTTGAACAAATTAAGGGTTTTCGAGATACATAATTTATAAAAACAGTTTTCTGCACTGTAAAGTGCAAAATCAAATATCAAATTGAACTAATCTAATATGCTGATGCAAGTAAAAAAGACTATATCTAAGGCTGAGCCCCTGTTTGGAAAAAGGGGGCTCCTAAAAAAATTTTGATACGGGGCCCCCAAAGTGCTCGCTACGCCACTGGGTCAACGGCATGAAAGTATGGTGGCGGAGGAGATTTTTTTGGTAAAAGGCCAACGACAGCAGCACGTATAGCGTCTGTAACCCATATTGGGCGGCTACAAAAGGCGTCTGTTTTCCCAAAGTGGGTGGCCTCGAGCAGTTATGTGTTTGACCATACAAAAGGCGAGTGTGGTCAAATATGAGCTTATGTATGTCATTAATCGTATCTCGGAAAATACCATGGTGGAAGGATATATGCAAATACATGAAATATGACAACAAATGGAAATGAGTCCCCAAGAGGTAACCATTTTATGGAGAATCCTTCTGTAGCTTCGGCTGCTGTAAACCGCACATCGGATTTTGGGGTGCGGCATCTTTCGTGTACCAGCATCAATCAAGATGCCATAACAATAAATGAATCGTTAACAAATAGAAGAAGTCTTTCAAGAAGAGCAAATGATACTTTTGGCTACCGCATACGTACGAAAATCGGAGCATGGAACGTTCGATCCTTGTACAGCGATGGTAGATCTGATCAGACACTGGACAGACGAGAATGCTGTATTCCGGGGAAGATGAAAGAGAGGGTGACCAAAAATTACATGGTGTCGGAATTATGTTGAACGAAGAAACGAGGCGTAGTTTGATCTCCTGGGCGCCCATTTCTGCGAGATTAATGACAGCAAGGTTTCGTTCAAAAACTCGTAACGTCACAATTATTCAGTGCTACGCCCCCACAAATGAAGCGACCGAGGAAGACAAAACCGCGTTCTACACTCATCTACAGTAGTGTTCCGAGAGCCGACATCATAGTCGTTATGGGAGACCTTAATGCCCAAGTCGGTTCAGACAATTACGGACTGGAACGCGTGACGGGAAGAAATGGCTTGGGGTCACGGAATGAAAATGGTGACTTGCTTGTCGACTTTTGTAAGGCGAATCGTCTTGTGATACGTGGGATTGCATTTAAACATAAGACGTGCAACAAAATTACTTGGGTGCATCCAGATGGTCAAACCGAAAACCAAATTGATCATATTATGATTCAGCAGTGATGGAGGAAGTCTATGTGTCATGTCTGGAGTATAAGAAATGCCGATGTGGGAAGCGACCACCATTTGGTTCTGATGAGTCTCAAACTACGAACCGCTGCCGTACAAAAACCAGCGCAGGATGCAGCACCCAACTAACATTACAGTTTCTATTAGCTTAGAAATATCGATATGCTGCAAGTCTGGATATGTATAAAGCTTCTATAAAGCTTTCATCAAAAATAAATTTCTAATAGAAGTCATGATTTCAATAACTGCTTCTTTAAAGTCGTTTGAAAGCTTGATATAGAAAATTAAACGAGACTAGCGTCTTTGTTTCGGATAGACCTCTGTTAATAACATTAACGAAGAAACATGAAGCTGTCACTTTATAAAGATTGTATAAAGTAATTTAATTGAAGCTCCTGTCACTTTGTCTTTAAAAGGTTTCGGTTACAATTTGCTGGAAGCCTTATCGAATACTTCGCAGAGACTTCTTAGACTTTATTAGCGAACCATAATAGAAAATGTCAGTCTATGCTAAAGAGACTCAAATCTGTCAGTCATTTTAATGAAGTCATTGATAAATGTTCGTTTATTGAATAAATTGTTTGTGAAATTTTTTTTGCGTGAATATGTCTACTTCCTGGAAAAATTTTAAAAGTCGGGAAATTATTATAGATCTCTTGCGGTGAGACGTTTCTTAATACTCTAGAGAGCTCGTAACTTAGATCTTCAAAAGAATGCAAATGAAAGACAACGACGTGACGGCAAGAAAGTTCAGATTTAATAAGTCTTTCATCGATAAATCAAATATCTCCAGAGCCAGAAGATTTAAGTGTGTTTCATTGTTTCTCTGTTTATAATTTTCTTTTAAATATAAATATTAATTTTGTACTTAGATATGAACCCCACTACCAGCATGAGAGGCGAAACTTTTATGAGGGATAACACACACGAGTTTAATGATTAATGTTTTCAAGAAAGCGATGACGAAGATGAAAAAATCAAAAGCTTAGACTTAACCTCAGGCAATGGGCGATTGAATTTAAAAACAACCACTCAGCTCTTCAGATTTTAATTTCAATAATAAACAAGCGATTTGAAAAAAAAAATCTTGTACATCTTGTTTCTTTGTGTAAATGGGTTACAAATTTTTTATTAACATGGTGGCTCCACTGGGCATGAGCCATGGTTGGATTATGAACATGTTTAAAAAAAAAACAATGGAGTCTCAAAAATCCATGTCCGTGCAGTGACATATCCATACAAATCAGTTTGCTGATTGGATTGTGGTTTGGATGTTGGACATCGTTCATGTCTAGTGGAGCCAGCATGTAGGACTGGAAAATACTGATTAAGTTTTTGCATCTTCCATTTTATATCTAAGATGGCTGAGTGGGTAGAGTGATGGACTCTTACGCAGGAGTTCCGTGTTCGATTCCTAGATGGGTAAGAAAAATCTTTGTGTTTTATAATTATTTCCAATTCATTAATTTACAAATAATTGAAAACAAATAATAGTTTCAGGTTTAACAAACATTAAATGCGCTAAAAATCACTCAAAAGAAATTGAAAGTAAAAATAATTATGTTTTTTCCCCCATTTTCCTACAACCTCTGTAAGATCTGTATTGTCGGCTTCTAATAGCTATTATAAGACTTTCTATTACGCTTGCGTGTTTACTTTTATAGAAACATTTCTGAAGCTATCTGTCAAAACCATAATTTCACTAAGATTTCGAATAGCGCTCGTTAAAAATTCTTATGGATCGTATAGAATTTGAAGCTTTTAAGAGATCTGCGTACGGGGCCTCCAAGAAGATTTTCCGAAATCATTTTCGAAGTTCTATAATATTCTCCTTTTTATGCTTAACGAAATTTTACAAATGTCTTAAGGAAATCAGAAAGCCTATTCAGTTAGGTCGAACCGAAGCTGAAATGTTAGTTGGGCAAGGAGCTCAAAATTCATTACTAATGCTTTGAATGACCCTAACATTATGTCGAAACTATGTCACCACCAACGAAAGAGCCTTGTCATTAAACGAAATCCAGCATTCAACAATATTGATGAGATGTGGGGTGAAATTAAAAGTGTTTTTATGGAAGCTGGATCCGAAACTGTACCCAAGCAAACGAGACGTAGAGATATTGGATATCCCAAGACACCTGGGATAAGATCGAACTTCGCAAATCGTTGAAAATCCAAATAAATGCCGAAGCAGATGTTCAACGAAAGGCTGACTTGCGAAGAGAGTACCGCATTGCACATAAGATGGTCTATCACTGTGTGAGACGTGACAAGAGGGTGAGGTTAGATGGACTCGCAGATAATGCGGAAATCGCTGCCAGAAGAGGAGATATCCGGGAATTGTACCAAATAGCCAAAGATGTTATCGGGAAAAAAAGCAACACCATCTTCCTGTAATGGATGTGGATGGCACACTTTTGGTATCAATTGAGGATCAGCTTTGTAAAAGGAAGGACCATTTTTGTGCCCTGCTAAATGAGGATTGTAGCAACTCATATTACTTTTCTAAATTAATTTTCTTTTGCCTTAAATAAAAATTTAATTTTGTACTAAAAAAATAAAGCAGTTCTGGCAATACCTTTTGATTTACCAAATAATAATTATAATTTTGTTTAACTGGCAGTGTCATTAAAATGTCAAATGAAAGCTCTTCAAGCTATATCAAAAGAAATAAACATGGAAAAAGCTTTTGTAAAATATGTATAAATACCGATCCTGAATTGGAATAAATTTCATTCTGTTTGTCGATCTCTAATAAGGAACAGTACGGTGGAGCACCTCCGCCTCTGCTACTTTAATAAAGAAAGACTTAAATTGAATATTAAAAGTTGAACTGCTGCTGTTTTATTATTTGAAGACATTTTTCCACAGCTCTGCGTAACCCAACCCAGGACCTCTCAGTATCTCAGCTACAGAAAATATCAACACTGGAATATTGAGCAGTACGGTAGAGAACCTCAGCCTCTGCTACATATTTAACAGCGTTGATATTCGTTGATTGATACTTTGGTCACAAACTCAGCCTCGAGACAGAACACTCGACTACCCGCTCCTCGCTCCTCCATTATATTGGCGCCCATCTAGTGGCCAGAGTTTTGGAAAAAAAAGCAGCACGAAAAAAACAAACTACCTACAATAAACACAATTACAAAACCACATATCACCGGCAACAAATTCCACAGCAACGATGGCTATGTTCACAGAAGACCAGGTCAACAAATTGTTAGCTACTGTGATGACTAAAAATGTACCACATGGCAGTTTTAGTAACTGTACAAGTCGTTTTAACGGAGAAAAAGATCCCCTCAAAGTTGAAGAATTTATTGCCACTATCAACTGCTACAGAGATGTCGAACACATCCATGAAGCGGATTCCATTAAGGGATTCCCACTTCTGTTAGAAGGCGATGCTCGAAGTTGGTGGCAGGGCATCAAATCGGAAATCAAAACGTGGAAAGATCTTCTAACTGCTTTACGATGTGCGTACGCACCTGAAAAACCCGCTTTTCGCATCTACCAAGAAATTTTTGAAAATAAACAAAAATTCAAAGAAAGTACGGATGATTTCATCCGCAAAAAAAGAGCACTACTTTCACAATTGCCAGCTCCACAGCCAACAGAAACGATGATGCTAGATATGGTGTACGGGTTGTTGCATTTAACCATTCGCGATGGTGCACCTCGTGACGCAATAAAAACGTTTCAAGAGCTTATCAGCAAAGCAAGAACAATCGAGCAAACCATGGCTGAAAAATATACAGCAAGATTTCCGAAAGCCGATGATGAAGCCAATAAGAAAAGAACCGATGCAATTTTTGTAATCATTTAGGACACACAACATCTGAATGCCGAAAAAAACAACGAGCAGATCAAGAAAACCAGTCAAAATCGCCCGCAAATCCAGGAATTTTTTGTTATAAATGCAAAGCTCCTGGTTATCTTAGATCCAATTGTCCAACGTGCAAAGAATTGCCAAAAGGACCACAAACAGTTTCATTTAACCTCATCAAAAATACTATCGGAAATGACTTGCCAACCATTCCCATTATGTCACATGGCGAGAATGGAATAGCCTACATCGATACAGCGGCTCGAACCAGCGTTGCCGGTCGTCATCTATTCGAACATCTCCTGCGGAATGGAACGAAATTTCGCCAACTAAATGCGGATGTCACACTAGCTGATGGAAGTATTCAGCGGAGTGCGATATGCATGGCATCAACCACAATAATATTTGGTAATCGACTTCACCCCATCACTTTTGTGGCCCTTCCCAAAGCTACCGAAAACCGAACTCTCATTGGCATTGATTTTTTGGAAGAAAATGGAGTTGTCCTCAATTTAGGACAAAGATGCTGGCACTTTCAAGACAATCCAAAAAAAACTTTCGACTTCTATGACACTGCAAGCCATGTTGTCTCACCACTAACCGATCTAAGACGAGAAGTCGAATATCACAACAAATGGTTTACTAAAATACCACCAATTTCACCACTTCAGAGAACCCCAAAAATTCAACATCTAAGTTCACCCAAGACATCAATTTTTAGTCCAAAGACACCAATTCACATGGTTACCTTTGAAGAAGACGATGCAGCTTACGGTCCAGAACCCTGGAATTCTAAGCGAAGCATAGCAAAATTCCAAAACAACGATTACTCACCACAGTCAATTAACAAAATTTTCAATGACTCACTGCGTGGTGAATTATCACCAGACAAGAAGGATACAAATGAACTTTTTCCTCAAAAACCAAGACGATCTACTGAAAAAATGGATGAAGATGAGTATTTTCTAGAAATAATGGCGGTAACAATAACATTAAGAGAAGACGAAGGTATTAATTTGCATAGCCAAGAAAAGAACGAGCTAAACAGTACTCTGACTCAACACTCATCATTGTTCGAAGAGCTAGAAGAACCAACTCCGTATATCGAACATCGAATAAATACCGGAGATCAGCAACCTTTCGCTACAACACCTAATAGACTTTCCTTCACACGTAAGCAACAACTAAAAACATCACTAACAACCGCACCAGTTTTACAAAAAGTATGCGAAGACAAACCATTTTACTTGAAAACGGATGCTAGCAGCTATGCCATAGGTGTAGTATTCGTCCAGGGGGAGAAAGCTAAAGAATATCCTATCGAACATATATCAAGACTCCTTACAAAAGCCGAACCTATACGAAGATTGCGCAGAAGAGGACGTCAAAAAAAAAACGATACTAATCCTGTCACCTCGTCGAGACGACCGAAGTTCCAGAGGGGGAGACTGTAGCAACTCATATTACTTTTCTAAATTAATTTTCTTTTGCCTTAAATAAAAATTTAATTTTGTACTAAAAAATAAAGCAGTTCTGGCAATACCTTTTGATTTACCAAATAATAATTATAATTTTGTTTAACTGGCAGTGTCATTAAAATGTCAAATGAAAGCTCTTCAAGCTATATCAAAAGAAATAAACATGGAAAAAGCTTTTGTAAAATATGTATAAATACCGATCCTGAATTGGAATAAATTTCATTCTGTTTGTCGATCTCTAATAAGGAACAGTACGGTGGAGCACCTCCGCCTCTGCTACTTTAATAAAGAAAGACTTAAATTGAATATTAAAAGTTGAACTGCTGCTGTTTTATTATTTGAAGACATTTTTCCACAGCTCTGCGTAACCCAACCCAGGACCTCTCAGTATCTCAGCTACAGAAAATATCAACACTGGAATATTGAGCAGTACGGTAGAGAACCTCAGCCTCTGCTACATATTTAACAGCGTTGATATTCGTCGATTGATACTTTGGTCACAAACTCAGCCTCGAGACAGAACACTCGACTACCCGCTCCTCGCTCCTCCATTATAGGATTCAGTTGAGCAGAGTGCTGAAGTGCCCCATATAAATGAGATACGCAGGTCCTATAGGGGTATTGACATCGAACACCCGTCAGAATCGGAAATCCAGACATCAATAAATCTCCTTAAAAACAACAAGGCAGCTGGACTGGACGAAATACCAGCTGAATTCCTGAAAGCCGACCCCGTAACAGCGGCTAGTATTTTACATCCGTTGATACAAAGCATTTGGGTGGAATCGCAGTCGGTGCTGAGGATATGGAAAAATCATTTCTGCAAATTGTATAACGGCGATGACGAACCGAATTCTGCTAACATGCAAATTGCACCATTCAACTTGGACGACGTAGGCCAACAATTCCGTCAACCCGATCTTGACGAAGTGAGGATAGCCATATCTAAACTTAAGTCCAATAAAGCTGCTGGAGCTGATGGCCTTGCCGCTGAGCTATTCAAAGCGGCTGGCGATGAATTGGTAAGGAGTATGCACCAGCTCATCTGTAAAATATGGTCGGAGAAAAGCATGCCCGATAAATGGAACCTCAGCATTGTTTGGCCGATCCTCAAGAAAGGCGATTCTCTGGACTGCACCAACTACAGAGGCATCAGTCTTCTTTATATCGACTACAAGATCTTCGCTGCCGTACTTTGTGAACGCCTGAAGCCTTTCGTCAAAAACCTGATAGTCCATATCAGTGTGGCTTTAGGCCAGGGAAGTCCACCATAGACCAAATATTCGCACTACGGCAGATCTTGGAGAAAACCCAGGAGTTTCAAATCGATACCCACCACCTTTTTATCGATTTCAAGGCCGCATATGACAGCATCTATAGAGACGAGCTATATAGAGCAATGTCTAGTTTTGGTCCTGCCAAACTCGTCCGTTTGTGCAGGATGACGATGGAGAATGCACGCTGCTCCATCAAGGTCGGCAAAGACCTCACCGACACCTTTGATGTCAAAAAAGGTTTTAGGCAAGACGACGCGCTGTCATGCGACTTCGTCAATATCGTTCTTGAAAGAATAGTGCAAAACTCTCACGTCAACACCATGGTATAAGAATAACAAGGTATGCTTGACAGTTGAGGATATTGATTCGTGACGTCATTGCGAGTGAATTATTTGTAATTTATGGCAAAGAAAGTAAATAGAAATTGTTTGTTTTGAAGCTATTTGCTATTAAAACTCAAAGTAAAACAATAGATTATTCATGATTTGAAGTTGTTTTGTTAAATTTTAAGTAAAACAATAAATAATTTATTTTTTAGAGCTATGTGTTGGTGAACACTCGCTATTACGTCACACAAAACACAATATGGCGACCCTTCATCTCATATCCAACATACCTTGTATTTTTATACCATGCGTCAACACTAGAGGCACAATCTTTCAAAAGTCCATCCAATTACTCGCTTACGCTGACGACATTGACATAATCGGACTAACAAAGCGTGATGTCAGTGGTGCTTTTGTGAGCATTGAGAAGGAAGCCAAGAAGATGGGTCTAACGGTGAATGAAAGCAAAACAAAATATATGCTGTCAACAATAAAGGACACCCAACACCGACGTCTAGGACAGAACGTCACTATAGACAGCTATAATTTTGAGGTGGTCAGGCTGTTTTGAGAGGAAAATTCTCCGGGTGATTTTTGGTCCCGTCTGCATAGATGGGGAATGGAGAAGAAGATACAACAACGAACTGTATGACCTGTACAGCGACACTGACCTAGCCACAAAAGTGAAAAGCCAACGACTGAGATGGCTGGGTCATCTAGAGCGAATGGACACCAATGCTCCGGCCCGGAAAGTCTTTGAATCCAACCCCGTGGGACAACGCAGTAGAGGTGGACAGCGTAAAAGGTGGCGCACGCAAGTGGAAGAGGACCTCAACCAACTTGGCGTGCGAAACTGGAGACTGCTAGCTAGAAACCGAGCCGGCTGGAAGAAGCTTGTTGGTTGAGGCCCTGGTCCACCCCGGACTGTAGCGCCACCTTAAGTAAGTAAAGTAAGTCTTGTCAAATGAGTGCGAAGGTGAAATCCGATGCTTTTTCTCCTTCACACTCATGAAAATTCGAAAAGAGTTAGACGCAAAGAATCATCGTGTAATAGAGGTCTAACTGAATCGATTTTCGACGAAAAGTAACTCATCTCACTCACTCCCTGCGGCTTCGAATTAGCTGAATCTCGGCACAGGGTGTCAATAGAAATTTTTGTTTCGCTTCAGCTGCGTATTATGCTTTAATTTGGATTCAACTCTCCATGTAAACGAGGACATATTCACCACGGTCGGAGCTTGTTTTGCAAATCAGTTTATCAGCCGAGGAATCCCATCATCTTTATACTGATTATCTCTGATTAATAAGAATGACAGCCGAGATCTCGAGTTTTTATATAAAGAAAATAATCTTTGGCCAGGTTATAGTCAAATTGTAATTTCTAGTTCATACTTATCGTAGACGAAAAAGAAAAATTGAAGGCTTCGTAAAGACTTGAATTGGAATCCCGTGCTCACGAAGTTTTGTTATTGGTCCAACAATTCTTTATTTTTCGAAAACAACTGAAAAGATGACACGTAAGTAGCAACCTATACAGTAAATATACATATGTTGTTTAGTAAATCTAAAAAAATGCTAGTAACAATGCCATGGCAGCCCTTGCTAAATTTAAGGCATTTTACGACTTATTTTTATGCTGTTCAAGCTCCTACGTACACCTTAATTGAACTTGAAAAATTACCGAAATCTTAAAAGGTAAATGAACTTTTCGGTTAGTACTAAAATTCAAGGTCAGTCAGGCAGTGAAAATTTATATATTTTGTAAATTGTAATGTGTAGATAGGTACCTATGTACAGGGTGTTTTTTTTTTAGAGGTAACGAAATTAATTAAAACAGCTGATTTTTATAAATTGACATGAAATTTCATCATCGAGTCCTGTAACCCCGGCTGGGGCATAGGGCGTCAACAAAATGTCTCCATCCTTCACGGTCTGCTGTAAGGTATTTTAACTGTGGCCACGTCTTTCTCTGGGATTCTGCTTCTGCTAAGACAGTTGATTTCCATGTTGTTCTTGGTCTTCCAACCCGCCTTGCACCCTGAAGATTCCATTCAAAGGACTGCATTCCAATTTCATCGTTTGGTTTCCTCAATGTGTGACCATCGCCATTTACGCTTTCTTATGTCGACGTCCAGCCGGCCTTGGCTTGTCCTGCGCCACAATTCCTCGTTTGATATTATTTGTGGCCAGCGAATCTTTAGGATGTGGAGAAGACAGCGATTCACAAAAGCCTGCAATTTTCTCGAAATGGTAGACGTGACTTTCCAGGTTCCACAAGCAAATAACAGCACGGATTTGACACTGGATTTGAAGAATCTCAACTTAGTGCGTAAGGAGATTTGACTGAATTTCCAAATTGGAGACAGAGTACCGAAGGCAGCACGAGCTTTATTTATTCTACTTTTAACGTCCAGATCCCTACCACCGTTTGCAGAAACAATACTGCCTAGTACTAGAATAATACGCTGTTGTGTGGAGCGGCCTGTCAGCATTATTTTTGTCGTTTTGCTGTTTATTATTAGACATCTCGACTCTCCCTTCACTTGCAGTGTTTGGCACATCCCGCTTAGCCCACTGATGTTATTTGCCGGTAGACAAAATGCCATCGGCATTTAGAAGTTTAAACTCTAAATGACAGCCTTTCGAACGATCTCCATTGAATTCCCTGTTGCTCAGATGTACCAACACTGGCCGTCAATACGTCATCCATCGCCAGCAGGAAGAGGATTGGCGATAGTTGTCTCACACCCTGTTGCACTACGAAGGAGTCGGATAGCTGCCCATTGTGTAAAACAAAACACCTTGCGTTATTGTAGGACTCCCTTTGCTCCCACTAAAAAGATTTTGACTGTCCTTAAGATGATGAGACACAAAATATAAAATGGAAATGGAAAAACAGAGCCTGGTAAAGCATACCATTTGTGCATTTGTGTTATACGGCTAAAAAACAATCTCTGTGCGTCGCAGTACATCCTAAGTTGGGCTCAAGGGTAAATTAATGCGCATTCCTAAAAGCACGAGTGTTACGGTTGAATTGTTTAAGGGGAGGAATGGAACTGGCTACTTCACTAGAACATTGTTTGTAAAAAATTGCGATAAAATAATGAGAGACATGAAACATCGCGGCGATGTTTAAGAGTTGTAATTGTTACCCCCAGTTTCACAGTGGAAGTTTAAACTTAAGTTCAGCTGAATCTGAACTTCATTCCAAATTTAAAGTTAAACCTGTTCGGTTCCACAGTGCAAAATGAACTTCAGTTCAATTAAACGAAGTTTGAGAAGATTATTTGAATACAACTTGGCAGCATTTTAGAAGATAGTGTGATTTCTTCTCCATCGAACGTGTATTTTTCTCTTCTCGCTCTCACAAAGTTGTAGGTACCCAGACGCACACTAGGAAATAGGAATGAGAAAATACTCAATACGAGCGTTAGAACCACGGACGAAGTAGTATTTCGAATGTTTTTTTACAAATGACCAACAATTTTTACTACCTTTGGGACATTGTAGTATTTTTTGCCGTAATTTTTGGTCATGGACAAATTTGGTTATTTGAATATGGCCGTTGCAAGTCTTTCTAGCTTATTTGAACTTCTTCCAGTTTTTCTCAGTAGGGTTGGCCTTATAACATCCGAAACTTACTTCTCTGGCCTTAATAATCTCTTTACAGCTCGAATCAACCATGAGCTTTCTTTCGGCTTGATAGATTTTTTCCTATTCGGAACGAAATTTCTCTCTTCTGGATGTGATCCAAAACTGATTCATAGTCTTTTTTAAACAAAAATCAAAGCACTTGGCACTTCAATCTATCTTTTCTCTGGATAAAGAAGAGAATGATGGCCAATGGCGTAAAATTCCTTATGTTCCAAGTGCTTATGAAAAACTCTCCAAGCCACTCTTTGATGCGAAAATAAAACCAGCGTTCTTTAATAATTTTACCCTAAAAAGCGATCTATGGAACAACAAAATAAAACAAACCGTCGATAGGGGTAAAAAAGTGGAGTTTATAAATTAATTTGTAAGAAATCTAATGGGATTTACATCGGAAAAACGTCAAGACCAATCCGCAAAAGATTAATGGAACATCTTAAATCTTCTACCCATCAAGATCCCTCCTCTGGTCTCGCACAACACCTCAAAGACACGGGCCACGGATGTTCTATAGATGATGTTACCCTTCTTCATAGCCTTCCAGCAGGCCGTATATAATCAACATAACTTACTTACTTATCCGGCTCCCCATCCATGAAGGGTCTCTGCCTGAGATATTGCGGTCTTCCATCGGTTGCGGTCCCTCGCACGCTCCCTCCACTCGTTGAGACCAAGCGCTCTTGCGTCTGTGACCGACTGGTCCCTATAGCGGAGGTTCGGTCTTCCTGGTCGTCTCGAACCTGGGGGCTGGGATTCGAAGGTTTTCTTGGCTGGAGCGTTGTTGACCATTCGCTCGATGTGGCCGAGCCAGTGTAGTCGACGTGTTTTGGCTCTTTGGACTACATCCACATCTTGGTACACCTCGTACAGTTCACGATTGAATCTTCGCATATAGGACCAAAAATCCGCCGAAGAATTTTTCTCTCGAAAGTACCCAGTATCAATTCCCCTTTTTTACTTATCGTCCAGCACTCGGCGCCATAGAGTAGAACTGGTAAAATTAGCGTTTTGTATAGCGTGCACTTTGTCTTTCAAGAAAGGAGTTTTGAACCCATTTGTTTGGCCAAACCGAAGTAGCAGCGGTTCGCTAGGGTAATTCTTCGTCGGATTTCCACTAAGGTGTCGTTCGTGGAATTGATGTTTGTTCCGAAGTAGGTGAACTCCTTGACTACCTCGAAATTACTGCTACCAACAGTGACGTTTTGTCCTAGGCGATGGACAGATGAGGCTTGTTTGTTGATAACATATACTTTGTTTTGTCCTCATTCACTTCAAGACCAACGCGTTTCGCCTGTTCATCAATAGCTGTGAATGCTTCAAGTACAGCTCTCTTGGAGCGGCCGATGATGTCGATGTCGTCCGCATAGCCAAGCAGTTGAGAAGACCTGTTGAAGATAGTGCCTTCCATGTTGACACCACTCTTGCGCACTATCTGCTCCAGGACTAGGTTGAAGAAATCACATGATAGCGCATCCCCTTGTCTGAACCCTGTACACGTCTGGAATAACTCGGATGAGCTGTTACCCATTTGCACGTTGCACCGCGTATTTTGTAACGTCATGCGGCATAGCTGGATCAGTTTTTTCGGAATCTCGAGTTCCGACATCGCCACGCCAATAGAAGCTCTTGGCGACTTATGCTATCATATGCGGCTTTAAAGTCGATGAATAGGTGGTGGGTCTCGACTTGAAATTCGTTGGTCTTTTCCAGTATTTGGCTCAATGTGAAGAATTGGTCTATATCGTTGATCTGCCTGGCGGCGGGTGTTGGTGGCGGTGCTAGACTCTTCGAGATACCTGAGCTTAGAGGCAGCGGATGCTCTTTTATTTCTGCGCAGAGTTTTTTTCTCTTTCCTTCTCTTTTCACGGTACTCCTCTCTTGCTGCTCTTGGTTTCCGTTGCAGCATTTGCATTCGTGCATTTTCCGTCTCCTGCTTCAATACCGCACATACATCGTCATACCACGGGTTCTTTTTTCTGGGTGGTTGATAGCCTATGGTGGTCTCGGCTGTCTCCTTAATGATGTCGCGATATTGGCTCCACTGGTTGTTGACGCTTGTGGCTGGGTGTACGGCAGAGAGTTTCCCGGTCAATTGCTCACCGTAGTCTCTGGCCTTCTCAGATGTGCTATGGCATTCAATGTTGAATTTCTTCCTTTGGGCGGTCTTCGTTTTCTTTTCGTTGCAATCTCGGGCTCTGAACTTTGTCACAACAAGAAAATGGTCAGAGCACGTTTGCGCCTCGGAAAGTTCGCACGTCCAAGATGTTCGATGCATACCTTGCGCCAATTAGCACGTGGTCGATTTGGTTGGCGGTTCGACCATCTGGAGATCGCCAGGTTGCTGTGTGTATCCTTCGCCTGGGGAACCTAGTGCTACTTATCACCGTATTACGAGCTGCAGCAAAGTCGATTAGTCGGAAGCCGTTATCTGTTGTCGTTTCGTGGAGGCTGTGCTTTCCAACAAATCCGCCAAAGATCGTACTCCGGACAGGCTCCGTAGGCTCCGTCCAGGAGGTCGTAAGACTCCTCCTTGTTAGACTCCTCAGCTTCATCGGTAGGGGCATGTGCACATATTAGGCTGATATTTTGGAAGGTATCTTTAATGCGGATCACAGCCAGGCGATCGCTAATCGGCTTAAAATCGATGACTTTCGATCTTAGTCGATTTCCCACGACGAATCCGCATCCTAACATGTGCAGTCTTTAATGGCAGCTGAAGTAAATGTCGCAATCTTTTCTTTTCGTTATACCTGATCCTATCCATCGTATCTCCTGGATCGCGGTTATATCTGCCTTGTACCGCGAGAGGACAGATTCAAGTTTTTGAGTAGCACCTGGTGCATAGAGTGTCCTTACATTCCAGGTGCATACTCGTAGGTCATAGTCCATTTTCGTTCCGGGTCTGGTTGCCATTTGAGGGGGTCATTATCCGAGGCTTCCCGCGTCTCTCTCATAACAATTGGCTTTTTTACTGTGGTCGGGTCGTTAGCCCAACGCACTAACCTCCAATCTGTAGGGCAATGGGTTTAATATTGCAATTCTTTCCTTCATCAACATTCGCACTTACAAGTTTAGCAAGTCAAGGCATAAAGCCAAGACCAACCAACGTGGAGGTATTGCAAGCACTTGATGTGTAGGAAAAGATACAGCTCGAGGCCCCCAGTTCCTACAACATCCAACCACCCGAAATCAACATAAATGTCATAATATATTAAATTGTCAAATTAACCTAACTAATAACAGCCCCCTGTTGAATAATTAGTAAAACTTTTTTTTTCTGTTTGAATTTTAACGTTTAAAAAAAAATTAAATAAAAAAAAAAATGATGTCTATATAATTATATGTATAGTTTTGCATTTTTACAAATTCACCACGAACCCTTAAATTTCTTTGTATTTCAATGTAAATGTTAGTGCCCTGAATATGGCCTAAGAAGACGAAACGCGTTGGCTTTCGATTAGAAGTATCAAATAAATACATATATATAAAAAGTGGAAACAACAAGTGGTTTAATAATCATTTTTTGTTAAAATTTTCTGAACAATTAACTTTCCCCAAATGGCTAATCATCGCTCTATTGAGCATATAAAAGTTCTTGTTCCGTTTCCGTGTAATATCTATTTTTTGTTCTAAAAAACGAATCGCCTAATTGGATAGGTTGATTTCGGGATTGTGACATAAATTGTTCTCAGCATCTGCTTGGGTTGCTACACATTCTACGATTGTCAATTATCAATTTGATAATTGAAATATGGTATTTTAAAAATCGATTGTTAAAAAACTGACCAACTATTCATTAAAAATAAATAATATTCTTACAAAACATTACAAAACGTATTGTACATTTTGAAGGCTAGAAGCCCTAATGGCTTAGTACTTTTTTTGGTATTAAAAATCGCGCGTGCGAAAAGTACTAAGCCATTCGGGATTTTGGCATTCGGGATTATGGGATTCGGTATTTAAGCCATTCGGGATTCTGTTCATTCGGGATTTTGTCCATTCGGGATTTTGGCATTCGGAATTTTTTGCTATTTCGGGATTTTTGCATTCGGGATTTAGTACCCAACTCCCAACCTATTATAACTATTACGAACTCATTTATAAACCGAACAATTTTCGGTGGTACTTTTAAAAACAGCAGTGTTATAAGCTTTAACTTTTTCCTTTTTTAACCTTTGAAAATGGGAATTAGACCATGCATTATTATTACTTATTTTCTCTACTTTTCCACTGTCAAAGCCTCATTCATATTTTATCATCCGCGTTTAAATTGACTTCTACTTGAGATTTTAAGTCCCTGTTTCTATTGACATAGTCTATTATAGCCTATTAAAAAGGAACAATTACGTACAAGGGTTTTTATTATTGAATATGTTTGTTTGGCCCATAAGCATGCTTAAAACCGAAAATGCTACTAAATTCACTCATGCGTTTCTGAGAGAATGGTCACACTGGCCACTTTTCAGTATTTTTGGTATAACTCGAAAACTAAGCCGAATTTGACAATTTTACATACAATACTTTCAAAATTAAATTTTCTATCGAAATGGATAGTTTGGAAAATTTCCTAAAAAAATTTAAGCAAGAAAAGTAAACAAAAACCAACATAAAAAAAATCGAAAAATCAAATATTTTCAATTTTTTTTCTAAACTGCGCATAACTTTTTTCGGAGCAAAGATACGCTCAAGACATGCATAAACAAAGTAAACTGGAGTCTTAAGGCCTTAATATGATACACAATTCGAATAAAAACAATTCATTATGTTGAACGGCGTGTGATCCGTGAACAATTATTAGAAAATAAAAACAAAACACTTTAAATTGATCACACAATGAGCCGGTTTCAATTATTAATTCTAAATTAAAAAATAACACAACAAATTAAATTAAAATTAAAAAATTGAAAGCTTACTTGTATGCATTTCGAGACGACCGGCGTCACATCATCAGCATTCACGACTGCAGTGGGAAGTTGCCGATTGCAAATTTTACAAAACATAAACGTACATACATAAATAATAAGAGCGAAGACTCCTAATGCATTTGTATACGGCTAAGCAAATTGAATTAACGTTGCCGTTGTCTAAATTCAGTGCATCTCTGTCTTTCTGTATGTAGTAAGCTTCATACGCATCAAGTCGACGAGCATCGTTCACCTGCTTTAAAAGCTTAAGGTTCTCTTTGTTCGCGCTCACCATTTCATGTCCATCCACAATAGCATGATGAGCTACGGCAGACTTGCTAGGTTGATTGAGTTTTATACATTGTATGTGCTCACTATAACGCTCTTTTATGCTACGTTTTGTTTGCCCATAATAAGCTTTGCTACATTCATTAAATTGAATAGCATAAATTCCCGATTTTTCTAATTTTTCGATTTTATCTTTTGCCGAACCTAATAAATTGCTTAGTTTATAGTCACTTCTATAAACTATTTCCAGTTTATGGTCGTTGAAAACTTTTTTCAATTTATTTGTAAGTTTTGGAGCAAAAGTCATAGATACGCGTTGGTTCTTTTCCTGGTTTGATACGTTCTGTGAAAAAAGGGTGGTGTATTTCCAATTCTTCACTTTTTTGGCGTGCTTATTAATAAGTTTATCAACCATTTCAGTTTTATAGCCATTAATTCGAGCAATTTTTGTTATGCGTTCATACTCTTTTTTGTAGTTTGAAACTGAAAGTGGTAAGCGGCATAATCTATGGACCATTGAATGGTATGCTGCCATTTTGTGTTGGATCGGACAATACGAATCGTTGGTAATAACGCATTGTGCTGGTAGGCTTATGATACACCCCTATTTCAATTAAGTTTCCTACACGCTGCAACTCAAGATCCAAAAATGGTAATCTTCCATTACTTTCCAGTTCGCATGTAAAATTAATAGAATCAAATTCACCATTTAAAACATTTAAAGTCTCAAGTACTTCATCCGCTTTAACAATGGCACAAACGCCATCCACATAACGTACCCAGAATCGTGGAAGTTGATTTTTTCGTTTTAATACCATTTCAAAATTAGCCATAAACAATTCAGCTATAAGTGGACTTAACGGGTTCCCCATGTTTGTTCCTAGTTCAACTTTATAGATTTTTTGTCGAAACTGAAAAAATTTTTGCTTCATACAAAGTTTTGCCGTTTCCAAGTAAATAAGTTTTTTATCACTATCACAATCGATATTATCAAGATGATATTTAAGTACTTCCAACGCTTTATCGACTGGAATACTAGGAAATAACGAGCATACGTCGAAGCTAACTATTTTTACTTGCGATATAGGTACTATAGGGCAAGTTTTGGATTCGTGCAAAAAAAAAATTTCGAGATAACAATCAAACATGACATTACGATGATAGAGAACACGAAAAAAGTGGGTGGCACAATTCTGTCTGTCTGTCTGTCTGTCTGTCTGTCTGTCTGTCTGTCTGTCTGTCTGTCTGTCTGTCCGTACCTCAACCTACAGCCTAAACCACTGAAGCGATTTTCTTCAAATTTTGAACTTAAGGTTTTTTTGTAACTCTCCAGAGGGGAAATTGAAATTTTTTTTTTAGCTCAAAAAATAACGGTACTTGCCATACAACCGTTAAAGAAAAGCTTATTTATCTCAAAAACGGCTCCAACGATTTTGATAAAAAAAATCAGTGTATTACTTAGATATGTTGTACCTTTTAGTAAGAAAAAAAATCACCATAAACATTTATTAACGGTACCTGCCATATAACGGTTTTTTTGATTTTTGGTTTTCTCATTCACCGCTCATCCGATCTAAATAAAATTTTTTTCACAAAAGCTTTGTTAGAATATGAATAAAACTGCATACCAAAATTTTTGAAAAAATAAATTTTGGATTTTTGAAAAAAGATTCAAAATTTTTTTTTGAAAATTCAATATTTCAAAATCGGGTTGATGAATTAATTTGAATTTTCAGTTTTAAATGTATATTAATATATACTCAAAAGTGGCATACCAATTTTTTTTTTGAAAATTGTTACAAAAATTTTATATATAAAAAATTAATTTTTAAGAAAACGGCTCCAACGATTTTAAATTTTTTTTTTGCATATATTCATATTTTTTCAAGTAATCAAATGGCATACTTTTTTTTGAGCTCTAAGTTATTTATCAGACTGTTTATACAATTAATAGAACGATTTAAATGCTTTTTATCCTTTTTTTATAATTACTTGAATATTTTTTAAAGTTCTTAAGTCCCACACAACTTGAACATAAGAGCAAGTACGTGCGATCCAGTCGTGCATTTTATTTCATCCGGATTAAGCCTTAGATCACGTATTTTTTCCACAAATTCAAAAGAGTTTTTGACCGATAAGCTTTCCAACTGGGGTAATTGTTTTAATTCCTTTACCAACCATTTCGCTATTTTATATGTTGGTGCATTTACATTGGAAACAATCGGACGCATTTTCTTTCCTTGCTTATGTGTTTTAGGAAGAGCATAAAGTTTTGGCAAAGTAGGGTTTGACACAACTAGCATTCTACCGACGCGTTCACTGAAAACTTTTTTAATTTTTTGGCGAAGTGCAACTGTCTCGCCTATCATAGTTTTAAGCGGGCTTTTTCTTATTTCAGAATAATTGCACTCAGTTATCAAATCACGCACTCTTTCTTCATAATCGGATTTGTTAATAACAACAACATTATTACTTTTGTCGGCTTTCACGTACAAAACATTTTTGTTTTTTAAACTTTTTATCACATTTGTTTGGTTTTTTAATATGTTAAAAAAGTCATATTATTTGAAAATTGACAGAGATATAGCCATTCAAACTTTACCATTTCTTATAATTTTTCGCAGTTTTTGCCTGAAAGCCTATTTTTTGGTACTTTATGACAAATTTAACGTTCCTATCACCTAGTACAAAATCTTATGTTAACAACTTCACTGTCCCCATACAAACTGATTGAAACACGTCTCTACGTTCATTATTTTGTATCAGAAATAAAGACTTTACCATCACGTCCCATGAATCACATTTGATTCATAGAATTTTTTTTGTACCGTGCTTCCAGCGTCCATGAATCATATGTGATTCATAATATGAAAAATATGAAAAGTGTTCTACGTCCCTATACAAATTGATTCAAAATCGTCTCCACGTCCAACCTTTTTTTGTTGAAAGCATTAAGGTTGACTTGAATTTAAAGTTAAATCACTTCTTTACCATAGATTATTTTATATTGTTGTTAAATAAAGAGTTTCATTTTATGTTCATATATGGTTGATGGACGTAGTAAGTGTCCACATCATATCACTACGTTCAATGAATCAAATATGATTCATGATGGTAAGAGATTATTAAGTTATAGTTCTTCATTAGAAGTGATTATACACTTTAAAAACATGTTATAAGAACACTGCTTATAAATTAGATTCAGCTTATCAGGTCATCTGTGGATATTTTTCCTTATCTTACAAACATGAAGGAAATTCAAAATATTTTTAATGAGGAAGTCAAAGGACATTACCTACATATTTTCAACATGGACTTGGAAAGTGAGGATTTCAGTTCAGGAAGTGAATCAGATTATCAGCGAACAGAAGTTGACACTGATACGTCGTATTCAGAAAATGAAGATGATGAAGAACAAATATCTGGTAAGCTTCAAATAACTAAGAAATCAGATCATTGCAATGCTTTTTTTCCCACTGAGCTAGTTTGTTTTCTTGGCATAATTTCAAAAATTGGAAACGAGAAATTAAAGGCATTTCTCGGATTCATCGAATTGAAGCCATTACAAATGAAAATGGAAAAATTTATTCGATACAAATTTTTGTAAACTTGCTAACAGCGGATATTGTGATGGACATGGTTGAACATACCAATACCTACGCCCACATCTTAAGAGCATCACGAACGTCTGTCTGCCTTTAATCGATAAGGACGATGGCAAGATGTGGTCATTGAAGAGATTAAGCAATTTGTTGGTGTTATAATGCTTATGGGTGTCGTAAACTTACCGTCAGTTGATGACATAGTTGTTAAAGATTGCAGTCTTTTGCGAATGCAATCTTAACGACTTTAATTAAAAGATTGCATTTTTAACATTCTTTTTAAAGAATGCGACTTCAAATACGCAGTCGCCATTCTTTTTTGATAGATTGCAATATTTTTTTGTTTCCAATCTGTTGTCACCATCAACTGATTGCAATCTTCTGAGACTTCATGCGTTGAATTATTTTATATCCTTTGAATTTCTTGCATTCTTTTGAAGTCTTGCATTGAAGCCTTTTCCATTCTTTGAATTTTTGTATATCTTTTGAAGTCTTTTGTATTCTTTGAATTTTTGCATTCTTAAAATATTTTAAATTCTGATAAATTTGTGCGAACGCGTTGCGCTTTTTGCTATAATATAAATTCAGGAGAGATGGTCATGTAGATACCTTGAAAGCAAATAGGTAAATAAAGAGTGCAAACAAAGCAATAAGGCTGCGGTTCCCAAACTTTTTAAGCTGTGGAGCCCTAAACAATGCCCAAAGATATTTCGGAACCCCATCCTGATAATAGCAAAAAATGAAAAACAACACATTTCAAAATCAATTTTTTATTTAGTGTGAAGAATGAATCTATTTCATTGTTTGATTTATAATTGTTTTAAAATTAATTTCTTTGTCTGAAAGTTGTATTCGCATATCTGGGGCAGCGTCCAGCCTCGATCTGTATTTAGTTTTCGTGTAGGTATACGCAGAAAAGCCTGCTTCACACCGCGGCGGTACGTTGTAACAAAAGGTTGCAAATTTAATATAGCTTTCTTGGCAAGCTCAGGGTATTCATTCTTAATAACAATCCAAAATTAGTTTAATGATACAGAATCAAATACAAATTTTGAGGAATAGGAGCTCTGCAGATCTATCAGGGACTTGTATTCCTGTATACTCAGGGTCATAGGGCTGATGGTTTTTATTAGAAATGGATTTTGTACCCACTCGATGTCAGTTTTTGTATCTGGAAAGTAATCCAGCATGGATCTTTCGAGACTAACCAAATGGAGAGCAATAAAATTCCTAATATCTGCTCCGAGTTCAAGCATGTTTTCTTGCAAGAAATCATGTAAAACTGGAAAACATTCAAAATTGTTCTTTTGTACACATGAGAGCCAGAAGTTTGTCTCTCGCAAAAAATACTGTAATTGATTTTTCCCGCAGAGCTGTAGCAGTTTCGTTGATCTTCTAGAAAATATCTGCAAGATAAGCTAGTCTCGTAATCCATTGCTCATCATGCAATACATCAAAGAGGTTTGCAGTTGAAAACATATTTTTTTTCCAGTTTAAGCACATTCTCATCGCGAAGTTGAAATAACCTGGATGAAGCTTTCCCTCTGGAAAGCCATCGGATTTCAGTATGAAGAAGAAGCGATTTGTACTGACTGCCCATATCTTTACACACTAATTTAAACAATCGCGATGGAGAGGACGAGGACAACTCCTTAAAAAATTTACTATTTTCACAGCTTCACCGAGAATTTTTTTAAATTAGTTGATATTCTTTTCATAACAAGTGCATAACGATGGAAAATACAATGACTGCTGGTACTTCTAGGAGCAATGTTTCTAATTTTTGAAACAACCCCTATAACCTTTCCCACCATTGCTACGGCTCCGTCGCTGCATATATCAATACATTTTCCCCAATTAATGATGTGTTTACTCATGAAACAGTTTATGAAAAATATAAACTTCAAAAAATATTTTTCCTCAATTTTTTTTTTTGTGGAAATTTTCAATTTTTTTTCTTTTATCGTTTGTATTTTACCCCAGGGTTCCGCGGAACACACTTTGGGAATCGCTGCAATAAGGCATTCGTCCTAACATGTTTTTACTTGAAATATTAATGAACAAATGTCTAAACTTTAAAAATGTAAATTATAATTCTCTGTTTAATTTATCTCATTTTTGTATTACTTTCTTGTTGTTTTTAAATTTATTTGTTCAACAAAATATAAAGATTCATTGATGAAAAAATGCGTTTTCTTAAACATTTTTCCATTTTTGTTTGCAGCTATGCTAAGGACTATATATAACCTACACACTTATATTAAAAATATCTCATTGAGGCAATTTTTTCATGCAATACAGGCGTTATTAAAAATATAAGTTCTTGAATCATAATGATTCATGGACGCTGTAAATACGGTACAGAAAAAAATCTATGTATCAAATGTGATTCATGGGACGTGATATGGAAGTTTTATTTTCTAAACAAAAAATAAGGACGTAGAGATGTTTCTTGACCAGATTCTATGGGGACGTAATATAATTTTCATTTAATATTACTTTTGAATCATATGTGATTCATGGACGTAGGAAACACGGGACGAAATAGATTTCATGAATCATATATGATTCATTGGACAGTGAAACAGCCGAAAAACGAAATTGCGAACTTACATCCTTTTTATAAATTCTCTATAGTTCTAATTCCATATTATATCAAAATTTTGATTCGAAAATTTTTACGAAAGTACCATTTGCCATATTGTACCGAAAAAGGGACTTTCGGCCCAAAACTGCGAAAAATTATATGAAATGATAAGGTTTGAATGGGAATATCTCCGTCAATTTTGAACATGCCATATTAGAGCCTCTTGTCTCTACTTTATTTTTTTCGGGCATGTCTTGACCCTATCTTTGCTTCAAAAAAAGTTATGCACAAGTTATTAAAAAATTTAGATCCTTGATTTTTTGATTTTTTTTTTAGGTTGGGTTTCGTTAACTTTTCCTGCTTAAATTTTTTCGTTAAATTTTTTGAACTATCCATTCCAATAGAAAATTCAATTTTTAACAAAAAGAAGTATTATATGTAAAATTGTCAATTTCGGCTAAGTTTTCAAGTTAGACCAAAAATATTGAAAAATGGCCAGTGTGACCATTCTCTCAGAAACGCATGGGTGAATTTAGTAGCATTTTCGTTTTTAAGCATGCTTATAGGCCAAACAAACATATTCAATAATAAAAACCCTTGCACGTAATTGTTCCTTTATACCCCTTATTTTCCGGTCTATTCAATACGCTATTAAAGTAGCCGAAGATTCAGTTATTCTAGTAGGTTGACTCATTAATTAGGAAAGTCCCTGGTCAGTAATGATATCCAACATTTTTTTCTTTATTACGGTCCTTTGTAAGTAAATCTACAAATATTAAAATCACCAGTTATTGAAATTTTGTTTTCATTTTCCTAAGAATAATGACACTAATACGTGTAAAATGTAAAAAAAATCCGTTACTGAGAAACTAGGAAATCTATATATGGAGGGCTCACAGCTGTACCGAACCAAGTCATGGTGCAAAAAAATATAAAACAAAACTATTTTTTAAGGATTTTGTATTGCCGGAATATGGTTTAGTGTTAATGATAGCTGTTTTGTTTGGCCTCCAATTGATTCCGAAAGTAAAAGACTTATACGTTTTTTTGCTAAGATCTATATATTTCGGCACTATGTGCCATCATCAGGATCTTCAATTTTTAAGCAGAAAACATAATAAGTCATATAAAGTTATACAATAAATAAAAAACAAATAAATTATAATAAAAATTGTACCTAATTTTTAATTATCAAAATTATTTGACAAACACTTTTCACAACAATGATTTGGCACTTTGGTAGCCGTCAAAGTATCAGCCAGTGAATGCTTGAGAATATAAAAACAAGATTAAAATGGCATCAGCACTGATTACACTGTGCAGTGTTTACACGAAATGTGTATTGTTGTAGATTTTTCATTGATTACCATTTGCATATGAGATGAGATTGAAGTATGTATTTGTGTCATCTTTTTTGTCTGTTTTGAAATTACATACATTTTCTCCAAATTTAACTATTTGGTTTACCTCGTGAACCTGTAATTTGAATTTATTGCGTTCAAATTTTAGTACCTTGGTGTTGTCAAAGTCGAAAGAGTGGCCTGTATAATGCTTATGGTTAGCCAAGGCAGCAATACTTTTCAAATTAGCGGTGCCGGAGTCAACCTTATTACATTCGTTTGAGTGTTGTTCCAGTCTTTTGCTCAACTTCTGAATAGTTTCTCCGATGTATTTTTTGGGGCAGTCTTTACATGGGACGCTATAAACTACACCTGAGTTTTGAGTCAGAGGCAGTTTATGTTTCATGTTGGCAAAGAAATTGGAAACTTTTTTCACTGGTTTCATAGCTGCCTTGATTTCTGGAACGAAGTATTCGCAAGCTAAACTGTCGGACAGTTCAAATTTCATAAGGAAGGCTTACCTCTAAGACCGATAGTTTCAACTGTAAACTCAGCATGTAACAAACTTGCAAGGTATTTAGCAACTTTATTAAAAAAATCGTTTCAATCTAAATATTCCATAAAAAATTCTAAACAATTTGTTAAATTTATTACTCGAACACACATTTTACCTGATCACAAACTGGTGTCTTTCGATGTTTCAAACTGTTTTAACAACATTTCCACTGACTTGGCACTGGAAATTGTCAGTAAAATCTTGACCACCGAATTCAACCAAATACAAAAATACCCAAGAAGGAGTTCATGAATTTGCTAAAATTTTGCCTTATAGACTGCAACTATTTCTGTTATAAAGGGAAATTCATACGCATGAAAAATGGGCTGTTCATGGGATCATCGTTAGCTCCAGTACTGGTGGAATGGGTGCTTGAAGAAGTTATTGATAATGCTTTCCTTAATATTGACTTCGCCCCCAATTTTGGAAAGCATATGTTGACGATCACATCACAGCCATTCCTTTTGAAAAAATTGATATGCTTAAAAAAGCACTTGAAATGTTTAACAACAACAGCCCTGTTTTTTAGTGCACTTTTATCTTCGCTTAGAAAAAAGTAGCATGTTAAATACAACAACAATACGGAACTATACCAGTTTGTTGTTGTAATTAACATGGAAGTTTTTTCTAAGCGAATATAAAAATGCACTAAAAAACAGGGCTAACATCAAGTTTACGTTTGAGACCGAAGATGAACTAACGAATGAGATTAACTATTTGGATATTACTATTAAACACCATCATAATGGCAATATCACAACAAATTGGTATCATAAGCCAATCGCGTCAAATAGACTGTTGAATTTTTACTCAGCACATCCGAAACATATGATAGAAAATACGGCCAAAAACTTTATTCGGAGAGTTTTTTCATTCAGTCATAAGTCTCACTGGAAGGAAAATATTGAACGCATTACAAATATCTTATCAAAAAATAATTTTCCGATCAACATAATTAAAAAACTCATCTCGTCTGTTCAAAATAACAACAGTCTTAAACATTTGGGAACAAGAAGATTTGATAGAAGTAGCTACCTTTATTTATCAACAGATGAAACCAACAACCGATCAACTGTTCAATGCTCTGATAGCAAAATCTACTCGGCCATTTCTTACGTTCCAGGTCTTACTGAATCTTTGGCTAAATCTTGCGAATACTTCGTTCCAGAAATCAAGGCAGCTATGAAACCAGTGAAAAAAGTTTCCAATTTCTTTGCCAACATGAAACATAAACTGCCTCTGACTCAAAACTCAGGTGTAGTTTATAGCGTCCCATGTAAAGACTGCCCCAAAAAATACATCGGAGAAACTATTCAGAAGTTGAGCAAAAGACTGGAACAACACTCAAACGAATGTAATAAGGTTGACTCCGGCACCGCTAATTTGAAAAGTATTGCTGCCTTGGCTAACCATAAGCATTATACAGGCCACTCTTTCGACTTTGACAACACCAAGGTACTAAAATTTGAACGCAATAAATTCAAATTACAGGTTCACGAGGTAAACCAAATAGTTAAATTTGGAGAAAATGTATGTAATTTCAAAACAGACAAAAAAGATGACACAAATACATACTTCAATCTCATCTCATATGCAAATGGTAATCAATGAAAAATCTACAACAATACACATTTCGTGTAAACACTGCACAGTGTAATCAGTGCTGATGCCATTTTAATCTTGTTTTTATATTCTCAAGCATTCACTGGCTGATACTTTGACGGCTACCAAAGTGCCAAATCATTGTTGTGAAAAGTGTTTGTCAAATAATTTTGATAATTAAAAATTAGGTACAATTTTTATTATAATTTATTTGTTTTTTATTTATTGTATAACTTTATATGACTTATTATGTTTTCTGCTTAAAAATTGAAGATCCTGATGATGGCACATAGTGCCGAAATATATAGATCTTAGCAAAAAAACGTATAAGTCTTTTACTTTCGGAATCAATTGGAGGCCAAACAAAACAGCTATAATTAATAAAACAAAACATTCACCCCGATTATAGAATCCGACGAACGAGCTGCGGAGGGAATCAGACTTTTGACATTTTTACTATGAGCTAAATGTCGAAATTGAGTCAGATTCCCTCCGCAGCTCATTCGTCGGATTCTGTAATCGGGGTGATTATATACGGTGTCCGGTAATTCGTCAATAATTTATTTTATAGGGCATGATTCTTGGGTATATTCTAAGAAAAAAATCGTTGGGGGAAAACTCTATTATTATTATTTGACAATTATTATCTCAGCAAGAATATCGACGATCTTTTTCACATGTTATACGATTGTTATAGGGTCTTCGTTTGGTAAATCTGAAGAGGTCTCCGGAACTCTCCGATCCAGAATGTCAAGCAAACGAGTTGCAACACTTTTTTTTATTCTAATGTTTGGGTTTCGTTGTATTTGTGCATTTGTGTGATGAAACGCTCAAACAGCTGTATCTCTGAATACCTCAATAACCAAAAGGAATCCACCTGGGGGGTTTTAATTTGAGAAAGTTCCTCACTTAAGAACAAATAACATGAAGATTAATGAATGAGAGGATGAAATGTCTAAGCTATTCACTTTTCCCATTGTTTGTTTTTAATTTAGCATTTTAGCAAAATGCAAGATCACGATTCCAAATTTTAAAAACGAAAAAAAGTATATTTCACTATTCTGACGTTTGAAATTTGGGTATGTGTGAGTGCTTCTGGTTTTGATTTCTTTTTCAAATCCAGAAACAACTTTCTCTTCTTTTCAGAAGAAGAACTGTCATCTTGTGCCAAACGAACGTTTTCAGAAGCATTCGGAATGCTTCCGGACGACAAAAAAAATTTAAAGGAGCAAAGAGAAGCAGGGCGGTAAATGAGTACGAGCTAGAGGCTAGCTATAAGGTACAATGTGGAGGAGTTTTTTGCTAAGTTTATGATTAGGTAGCGTCATATTCGCAGCTCTATTCTTTAAAATTTGAATTCGGAACATTTTGTAAAGATAAGCTTTATATCAAACATTTTAATTTGTTTTGTATGGTCTGGGGGGGCAATTTTCCCCTTTTCCCACCCCGTAGTTACGCCACTGACTATAATTGTCGGAAATCCACTGAAGCTAATGCCAAAAACCAACAAAAAGTAGCGAAGACGATGAAAATGACGAAATTTTTTATGTCCAATAAATGTTTTTTTTGCCAAAAAAAATTCCATAGTTTTATAATACTTCTTTTGAAATAAATCAATTTATTGATTTGTTACTTTTTTCAAAAACTATTCCTATTTTTACTATCTTGAATGACATTTTTTCGAAATTTTTCGAGGCAAAAATGAACCAAGTCACACATTTGTTTTTCTTTTCAAATTTTTGTGAACATTTTTCAACTCTAGCTTTTCCATTTTTAAATAAGAAGATAATCTGGAGAATAAACTTAAGAATTTTCCTTATTACGAGTAAAATATCCATTTTAGTATTTAATGGCAGTTTATTTACTAAACCTCTTATTATCTTCGAATTCATTTTTTGTGACTTGGTTCGGTACAACTGTGAGCCCTCCATATGCACAGTACACATATCTAAGGTATTATCTTGCGCATGTTGTCCGAAATGAGAACTGTCAAAGAAATTCAAGATGGCAGCCTTACGTGACCCCGTCCGCTGTATTACAACAACAACGAAGAAAACAAACACAAAAGGATAATTTAAATAACACTAAAAACCAGGAAGGAATGTTGTTTGCTAACAAAATAATGTTAATAAACACTAAAAATAAATAAATAAGTAACAAATGAACACATAACACACAACAAATTTTGATGTTTAACGAGTGGGGGTCACGGGATTCGCCATTTTCCACTGATTTTGATGGATGCGCAGAACTGAACAAAAATGAAAACGCTAATGATATTACCTTTAATATGTGTACTGTGCTCCATATGTATAAAACACGGCCAATGTCGAATCTAAATATATTTGATTTTGGTGAGACCAAATTTTTGGTTTAGTGCCACCAAATAATTGGTACTCGAACCAGCCCGTAGATAAATAAATTGAACTCGAACCATATTCACTTGAACCATGTTCGAAAGGCTTACAGAGCCCTTCACCAAAATAGAAGGACTTTGATTTTCGAGAGCGGTGCTACTTGTCGGACTTACCAGCGGACCTATTTACTATTGTCGTTTGCGATTGGATTTTCTTACTGTTCTACTCCTTTTTGATTATAATCGAATATGAAAACATCGTGTTGTCAAATTTACACGCACACTACTGAATGACGCCATTTTATAAAATGGCTTCTCCAAGTATTTTTCTCTTTTGACAAGTAGTCCGACCAAAAGCTATATGTGTATGTGTGTGTTCCAAATCTACTCCTTCTTGAAATCGGGAACAGAAAAAGACTCCGAAAACATTACTCGGAACCAGGGCTGTCGAAGTACTGAAATTGAAGTATTTGTACTGCTTTTTGAAACTCCGTACTGCCGTACTGCTAATACGACCAAAGTACTGCTTTTTTGAAAACATTTGAAAACCATAATCCTATCCAAAATGTTTTAAAATAAATAATTAAAAAAGTAGTAGATTTATTGACCAAAATCTCGCGTTACATTTTTTTACGGGTGCATAGTTTGTAGTTTAGGCATTGCCTGTATATCGCAGGTAAAAAAATGAAAATTCTGGAACTTTTCAGATTTTCTTTTAGTAAAGGAAGTTTATGGACACTTTGATGTCATTTGAAATGAAATATTCCACACACGTCAAAATGTAGTTTTTCACCCATCAGCATCAAGCAATATTAAATTATATTAATGGATCTCTAGCCCAGGAAATTTAGACTTTTATGTTCTTCAACAAAACTCCTACAAAGCTGAATTTTTACCCTAAATTTTGGCTGAAGAAAGAATTTTAGGAGAAGCAAAAGAGTGTAAATTCAGTTTCTTGCTACTTTCACGAAAACTATCAATTTTTTCGTATGATACTTAAGGTAAAATTGTAGCTTATTCAATTCTATAAAAAAAAAAAATGACCATGCTTTTTCTTCATACAACCAATAGATTAAAAGTAAATCATGCAGGATTTTTATGGAGTAGCAAATTTAATCAAAAAATTTATTAGAATAGCATTAATCGATCAGCAAAATTTTTTGTACTATGTGAGTATATGCGTTTGGTTACGTTTTCTCAATATAAACCAAGTTATTGTGGTGTTCAGGCTAAGTAACGCCACCATCTGGAAAAAGGAGTGGTTTCAATTTATTTAATAACCTTATGGAATTTCATTTTACGAAAAAAATTACCAAAATTAACTTTAAGGCAGTAAAACTATCTAAACCTATAGGTACCTATGTACTAATGAAGTTACAGCGGGTCAAATTTGGTCTATAAAGCAAGTGAAAGGAAACAAAATAATTACAATAAATTGTATGTAGCTTATAAAATTCTACGCGAAAATATTAACTTTTTTCCTAAAAGCAACAGATATTGAGAAAAACGTGCACAAACATAGCAAGAGTTTTTATGCAACAAAAACTTTTTAATACCACCATTGCAGTGCGCTAGAGTTAAATAGGTAATGGGCACGTATGTGATAATTTTTAATGAACACTATATGCATTTAAACAAAATAAAATGCATTAACAATTATGTTTGTAAATATATACTGCTGTGTACTGCTATTTTTTTCCTCGAAGTACTGCTTTCTGAAAAAGTGAAACGACAGCCCTGCTCGGAACAGCCAATCGGAGGCTTTTGGAGTAGTATGAGTTAAAATGGAGTGGAAAAGGAGAACTCCGAACGTCCAATCGAAAACGACATATGTTTAGTCGAACATTTTCAGTTACAATAAAATCCAAAGTCCAGTCTGTTATGTTTGTAATACTAAAGTAAAGCTTCACTGCACTAATACATAATAACTTGAACAATTATTTATTCTTTTTTGATAATTTTTCTTATGTCAACATTTTTATATACAGTTAGTTATATTGTATTTATTTCATAACAGGCGGAAATCAAAGAGATCTTGCTCGGGCAAAAAACCAGAAAAAGAAGGAGGAACTGACAAGAGGCAAGCGCACAGACAATTTGACAGTTGAACAACGCAAACAGAGGTAATGGATATACCACAATAGGCGTGTTTTTTGTATCATCGGGATCTGGATCTGGATTAAATTTTAACACGTATTACAAAAACAATTTTGAAAATTTCCCATTATTTTGTTTTTGTATTACGTGTTAAAGTTAATCTAGATCCAGATCCCGATGGTAAAAAAACACGCCTAATGAGTCCGTCATGCGTTTGACTTTAACGCACGAAACTGAAATTGATTAAAATGCATTTATTCTAACCGTTAATAAGCGTTTTCAATTTTAGCTTTGAGGAGGGAACTAAGTTTTAAATAAAATATATTTCTTTTTAGCTCAAACACATAGCGCTCAACTTGTCTTTCTTTTTATCAGAGCTAGCTCAAGCGCCCTCTATGAACTCAAAAAAATTATCAAACGCAGTTAAATTCATACAATTTCCATGTTAATTGAGAGATTCCTAATCATACGTGTGTTTTTCATAATTAAATTGGAGATCTTGGATCATAACAACTTTTTTGTATCTAACTGCCTCCACTTGTCATGAACCATGCTCAGACTATGAACTAAACATGTCTAGAAAAAAACCAATGAAGCCACAAAAATCCATGTATAAATCAGATTGGATGATTGGCTTGTGGCTTGGATGTCACATTTCGTTCATGACCAATGAAGGCTGCATATAACGTTCTCTACTTGCTTTGCTTGTGCTTTGCTCAGAGCTAAAATAAAAAAACGCCTTATAAGTCATAACTCATAAGCCACGCATGTGGCGCTCATGACTCTTTTATCAATTTTGTTTTTGTATTTTACTTTTGGTTTTATTATTTTCGTGGTATTTTATTTTGGATTTATCATTTTCTAGTATACTATATACAAATATATTTTATTGCTGAAAATATGAAGTCTTCTATGGAGAATAAAGTGTAACTAACGCAAACACCAGGGCTACAAAAATTCATTTTTAATTTTATAATTTTACCTGTGATGTAAACCAATACATGTAGATATGAACAATTGGCGCGTTCGGCTACATATGCAAGGATATCCGGATTTATTTGTGTTTTTTTAATCCCATAACAATTAAAAACTGTTTCGAGATATTTGAGGCCGCACCTTCATTATAAATTTTTATTTCAGAAATTATATCAGACTCAAATAGAAGTTTTAAGTGACCTCTACTTCAAATTGTTGCGTTTCGCCCAAGTAGGTACAAACAGTTCGGCTCATCAGTTAGATGCTGTTGTATCCTTTTAAGATGCAAATTTTGATTACAAAACTTACAAGATTTTTTATTGAACGGTTAATATTTAAAATTTGCTTAACTCTAGTTATCTTAAAGCATACATTGATTATTAAATATACATAATGTTGGCACAATAGAGAGCCTAACTGTTTCCATTGAGATTTTTTTGCAAAATTTACATTTGATTGTCATTGTGTTTATATCAAGTCTTAATCTATTGGCTGCTTCTCTTCTCGGATTGTTCATTTTTGATTTGATTTTGAAGAAAATTGAAAAACAATATTCTTCTGTTAAAGTGGATAATATTGTTTTCCAATTTTCTTCAAATCAAAATTATAGAAAGTCTGAGGACTGGCATTTATTTTATAGGTGTCTGAATTTAAACAATTTTTTTTTTTTAAATGTAGAATTCACAGTGTGTTCATGCTATGAATTTCTATAAAAGTCGGTAAACAACGATCAAAATTTGCGTCTAAGAAGGGCACTGTTGTTTGAACTGTTTATTTGAACCTAAGCCTGATACGAAACGAAAAATCCCATACAAATATGACACAACGAAAATTTGTAGTTTTTACTATGGTGCCAAAGAAAAAAACAATAGGAGTTAAAAGTTACAGCCAAAAATAGAGTTCATATAAATAGTACTGAGGAAAAATCGTATTAGAATTAATTTTATTTGATATTGTAATATTTTCTGAGGTTCGATAACTAAAACTTATTTACTTTATTTAAAACTTCCACTTATTTATTTCCCAAATCAAAAATACTTTACTTTCCTACTACCTGAGCGTCGAACTTGACGAGTTGTAGAAGCTGAGTAAGGTCAAAGATTCTCGAGTCTAACTCCAGATGAGTCCTGAAACCAAAGGGCGCTTCACCTATCCCCATCCACACCCGATCCCTGTCCCTCGTCGGCACGGCGAATAGCTGTCCACGTTATCCCCCTCGGTGGCACGGCGAAAAGCTTTTCGACGTGTTTGTCCTTTTCCTTGACAGTACGGCGAATAGCTGTCTGTCACTCTTATCTTATTTCCTATACACATAATTCCTTTCCTTGACAGTACGGCGAATAGCTGTCTGCCACTCTATCAAATCATATCCCCTTCCTCCCCCACTCCAATTTTCCTATTGGGCTGGATCTAAGGTGTTACACGACCCGTGCCGATGATCAGCCTGGCTGGGGGCCCAATTAAAAATACTAGCTCAGTCGTTAACGGAGTATTCGACTTTTGGCACTTTTCGGATCAGCTTGCCTTCTCTACATATGCGAATCTCTGTGTAGAGTGACCAACCTTTATTCGCTACTCGTGGGTCCAAAATAATTGTATGTCAAAACAAAAGACAAAAACAAGGATAGATGGTGAGACCGGTTCTCCTTCGAAACCGGGCGGCAGCACGACGTCAAAGCTGTTTGCCGTTACTCCTGTGGTCGGTTTCAGTGGGGTGGTTGTGGCAAGTCATGGTCCCCCATCTGATACAGATTCCAGCGAGAGAAGTAAGGTGGTAGCAATACCTAATTTCAGTAGTGGTGGGGTTGTGAATAACGGTCCGACCACTTCTAGAGAGAGTGAACCTCTCCCGAGTACGTCTCGGGAGGGAGCCCAACTCGGTGGTGTAAGGGTTGTGAATAATGGTCCTCCCACCACAGGAGAGGGTTCTCCTCCGAAGACGTTACCTTCAAATACGCAGAATAGGCAGTCAAAGGACAGCTATACAGTCAGGCTGACAGCTCCTAGGATTCTCAATAGCTTTGGTAATGAAAAACTGGAGGTCGAAGAGAAGACGGAGCTGGACGCCAGGATAAAATGGGCTCAGTGCATTTTAGCCAATGTGCAGACCAGCGGCGACTCCACGTCGAAGCGACAAAGGTCTCTAGAGGATACCATCCCGGTGCCCAAACGACCCAAGGTGCAAAACACCAGTACTCTCCATTGTGGCGTATCCAAGACCTATAGTGATGTCCTCAAAGTATACAAAAAAGATGAGGTTGACGCGGATCGCGTCCTTCCACAAAAAACTGAGGCTGAGCCTGTGGGAGGGGACCCTTTCCATCCATTGTTGATGAGGAATCCAGGTCATCCCTGATCAAGGTTCAGTCTTCTACTAATGTCGACAGTCTGACCGAAATGGAGACCGAAGACTACCTTAACCTCGTTCCTTTGAGTGAGAATGAGCTATTGAGTTCATCTTCTGATTTGGAAGAACGCAACGACACCGTACAGGAGGCTATTCCGCCTGATTGTAGCCAAATGTTGCAACTAGTCCAAATTAACCTTCAACACTCTATTAAGGCTTCGGCCTCCCTTCTTCTCCGTCTATCCAGAAACGAGGAGGATATTGTTCTGATCCAGGAACCCTGGATTGTTAAATCTATGGTTAAAGGACTCAGAACTCCTGGATACTACTTACTGTATGCATCTGGTAAGGGTGAACCTAGATCTTGCATACCAGTTAGAAGTACCACAAACGTTTATTTACTCCCTGATCTCAGCGATAGAGATATCACCACTGCTAGACTGGAAACGGCCAATGGTACGTACTGGCTAGTGTCGGCGTATCTGGGCCATGACAATCTCGGCCCTCTCCCCCGGTTATACACTGGAGAGAATCATCGCACAGGCAGAACGACAGAAAATATGTCTCATTATTGGGAGTGATGCTAACTCCCATCATACAGTATGGGGAAGTACTGATATCAATGATAGAGGCGAATCTCTTTTTGATTATATTTTAAGTACTAACCTTATAGTAAATAATGTGGGAAACGAACCTACCTTCATTACTAAAAACCGACAAGAAGTATTGGATATTACTCTTGTCTCAGATACAATTCATCACAAGATCTTGAATTGGAAAGTATCTGATGAACACTCGTTTTCTGATCACAGGTACATCCAATTCAGTCTAAATGATGAACCTCCTAGCCGCTTGGAATTTCGAAACCCTCGAAAAACCGATTGGCTTGAATATAGGATAACACTCAAAGGTCTATTAAAACCTGATCTTTTAAATCCTCCTTCAAATATAATTGAACTTGACTGCAAGGTCAGTGATCTCACGTTAGCCCTTAACAAATCAATGGCTATTTCCTGTCCACTTACTCAAGTAAGGGGAAAAAAGAAGCCGTATTGGTGGGATTCAGGGCTTGAACCGCTCAGGAAAGATTGTCGTTAATGTTTTAATCGAGCTAAAAGTACCCGAGTAGTGTTGGATTGGGAATCCTATAAGGAAACCCTTAAATTATATAAGAAAGCTTTGAGGAAGTCTAAAAGATCCTCCTGGAAAATTTTCTGTGGAAAAATAGAAAAAACTTCAGAGGCATCCAGGCTTAGAAAAATCCTCTTTTCAAATCCAGTGATGCCTAGCTGTTTGAAAAATGCTGATGGCTCATGGACCAACTCTTGCGAAGAATCGCTAAACCTGCTACTAGATACTCATTTCCCTGGAAGCTCCAAAAATATTAATAGCCTATTGAATAGACCTTTTGAAAAGGAACAATTACGTGCAAGGGTTTTTATTATTGAATATGTTTGTTTGGCCCATAAGCATGCTTAAAACCGAAAATGCTACTAAATTCACCCATGCGTTTCTGAGAGAATGGTCACACTGGCCACTTTTCAGTATTTTTGGTATAACTCGAAAATTAAGCAGAATTTGACAATTTTAAATATAATACTTTTTGTTCAAAATTAAATTTTCTATTAGAATGGATAGTTCAAAAAATTTAACGAAAAAATTTAAGCAGGAAAAGTAAACAAAAACCAACATAAAAAGAATCGAAAAATCAAAGATTTTTAAATTTTTTTCTAAAATGCGCATAACTTTTTTCGGAGCAAAGATACGCTCAAGACATTCATGAACAAAGTAAACTTGAGTCTTACGGCTTTAATATGACATGTTAAAAAAGCCACATTATTTAAAATTTGACAGAGATATAGCCATTCAAACTTTACCATTTCTTATCATTTTCTGCTGTTTTTGCCCGAAAGCCTATTTTTTGGTACTTTATGACAAATTTAACGTTCCTAGCACATAGTACCAAATCTTATGTTAATCGGACCAGCCGTTCGGTCTGTAGGTCTGAACGCATTTAAAAACAGCCGAAAAACGAAATTGCGAACTTACATCCTTTTTATAAATTCTCTATAGTTCTAATGTCATATTATATCAAAATTTTGATTTCGAACATTTTTACGAAAGTGAAATTTGCCATATTGTACCGAAAAAGGGACTTTCGGGCCAAAACTGAGAAAAATTATAAGAAATGATAAGGTTTGAATGGGAAAATCTCTGTCAATTTTGAACAAATATTAAATTTTGAACATGCCATATTAAGGCCTTTAGTCTCTACTTTGTTTTGTCTGTGCACGTCTTGACCCTATCTTTGCTTCAAAAAAAGTTATGCACAATTTATTAAAAAATTTAGATATCCTTGATTTTTTGATTTTTTTTAGGTTGGTTTTTGTTAACTTTTCCTGCTTAAATTTTTTGGTAAAATTTTTTGAACTATCCATTCCAATAGAAAATTTAATTTTGAACAAAAAGTATTATATGTAAAATTGTCAAATTCCACTTAGTTTTCGAGTTATACCAAAAATACTGAAAAGTGGCCAGTGTGACCATTCTCTCAAAAACGCATGGGTGAATTTAGTAGCATTTTTGGTTTTAAGCATGGTTATGGGCCAAACAAACATATTCAAAAATAAAAACCCTTGCACGTAATTGTTCCTTTATACCTCTCATTTTCCGGTCTATTCAATAGGCTATAATAGCTTCGACCATAATAGGTCAGATAATGAGCCAAGATATCCACAAGGTCTGGTTACTAGGGACAAGCTGCAATGGACGCTCAACAGCTTCAAACCATACAAGTCTGCAGGACCCGACGGCATAGTATCAGCTGAACTCCAAATGAATTCTGATTTAATTCTGCCAATTCTGGAGACCATTCTAACTAGTTGTTTAAACCTGGTCCACATTCCCCTGTTATGGAGAGAAGCTTAGGTTGTGTTTATACCCAAAGCTGGCAAATGCTCCCAAGTAAACCCGAAAGATCTCAGACCTATTAGTCTATCATCATTCCTTCTTAAAATCTTTGAAAGATTGATCGATATCCACTGCTCAACACGCTTATTGCAAAGGGAAATCGGTTGAAACTGCGTTACATACTCTAGTTCGAACTATAGAATATTCCCTCCATCATAAAGAGTACACCATGGTCGCTTTCTTGGATATAGAGGGCGCTTTTAACAATGTCGATACATATGCGATCGCATCTGCTCTGACATCCCTGAAGGTAGATGGTACGCTTGGTGAATTGATTAATCAAATGCTGACTAGCAGGGTTATCAATTCAAAACTGGGCAGCTTTTCCGCTAGAAGGTCTGTCAGTAGAGGTACGCCGCAAGGTGGTGTCCTATCTCCCCTTCTCTGGAACTTGGTAGTAAATGAGCTGCTGACATGCCTGGAAGCGGAGAGTTACAGAGTGATTGCATATGCGGACGATGTTGCTATTGCCGTATCAGGAAAGCATCCTACTGTCTTAAAAGAACTCTTACAGCCCTATTGACACGATTCAAAACTAGTTTTAACGTAAAACTAGTTCTATATAGTCTGGGAGCTGTTATGAGACGTCGTAACAGCCAAAAAAAGTCAGTCCGACCAATGGTATCGTGTAGAGGACAGTCATAGCTTTCAGTTGATACCCCATTTATTTAAGTTGCTTATATTATAGGTACATTTAGCGGAAAATGAAACCTGAAAAGTGCATTTTCTAACCATTGCGACCAGATATAGCTTGTCCGACCAGCAGTTTTGTAAATGTTTGGACTAAAACTATCGGTTGGCATCCAATTTTTGCGTGGCCACGATGAGATAGGTAATCATACGGTGGGCTCCGGGACTATATAAAACTAGTTTTATGTTAAAACTAGTTTTGAATCGTGTCAATAATAGGGCTGTTACAAAATGCTTTAAATAAGCTCACCAACTGGACTGACCGGTGTGGTCTGGGTGTCAACCCTCATAAAACAGAACTTGTTCTATTCTCAAGGAAATATAAAATCCCTCATATTGATCCTCCTTCTATCAAAGGTACTCCACTAACATTCACTGATCAAGCAAAATATTTGGGTCTTATTTTGGACAAAAAGTTAAGCTGGAAACCTAATATACTAGAAAGAGTCAAAAAAGCCACAACGGCACTTTTCTCATGCAAAAAAGCCGTTGGGAACAAATGGGGCCTTCAACCTCGAATCACTCACTGGCTATATACTTCGGTGATTAGACCGATCCTCACTTACGGAGTGACAGTATGGTGGACTGCTCTGAATAAAGCGGGAAATTGCGACAAATTGAGCAAAGCCCAACGCTCTGCTTGTTTGTGCATAAGTGGAGCACTTCGTACGACACCTTCCGCTGCTCTAGACGTTCTGCTCCATCTGACATCTCTCAATATTTTCAGCAAACAAGTGGCTGCAAATACAGCCATTCGCCTTAAAGCTCCCTCACAATGGACCAACAACAACTTTGGCCATTCCATCATTCTGAATTCATTCGGATCAATCCCAAGTCGCACTGATTACACCATCCCAAAACTTCAGTTTGGCAAAAACTTTCAAGTCAGCATTCCTTCTAGAGTTCTCTGGGAGGATACGGCTCCTTGGAAGATGAATCAATCCATATTTACACCGACGGATCGAAAACTGATGATGGGGTGGGTGGTGGTGTGTACTCAGAAATACTAAAATTAAGTCTCTCCTTCCGTCTTCCTAATCATTGTAGCGTGCTCCAGGCGGAACTTATGGCGATCAAAGAAGCCTTATCTTGGCTTAAAGAAAACGTGTTATCAACTACAGATATCCGTATCTTCTCGGATAGTCAAGCAGCTATCAAATCTCTGGCACCTGTGTTGGGTGCCGGGGCATAGAGACATTCCAGGTAATTGTAAGGCCGACGAACTCGCTAAATATAGAACAACTCTACCTCTTCTACCTAGTAAGGCAGATATTGGTATTCCCATCGCTACGTGCAAACTTATGCTGAAGCAAGATGCTTTAGAGAGAACAAACCTTAGGTGGAACAATATCACCACTTGCTTGGCAACAAAACAAATCTGGCCAGTAATGGATTTTAAGCGATCTAAATGTTTGATATCTCTAAGCAGATTGCACATTAGCTCCATGATAGGTGTCATAACCGGACACTGTCTTATAGGCAAGCTTGCAACGCGTCTTGGCGTATTCTCTAACGATTTTTGCAGAAGCTGTATGGACGAGGAAGAGGTAGAATCGATTCCTCATCTTCTATGCTCTTGTCCTGCTCTATCTCATAGGCGAAGACTCCATCTTGGAGATTTCTACTTCAATGATCCTAGTGATTTAGTAAATGTTGACATAGGTAGTCTGTTATGCTTCATAAGAAGCTCCAAATGGTTCATCGAGTAGGGAAAAAGGCTTCCCAGATCCTTGTGGTATCACAATGGGCCAAATTATGGTCTAAGTGTGTCAGTTTTCATAACTGACAGCCACTTCAACCTAACCTAACCTAACCTACTACCAAACAATTTATTATTCAACACTCAAATATACCGAAACTACTTTCCGAAAACAATTTACTTATCTTTTGTTAAAACCAACTTTATACTTCCATTAAAAACAATCTGTGTTATCTGTTGGCCAAACAGGCGCTTTTGTACTTATTACACAGGTTCCCGAAACTGCTTGAAGGTTCTGGTATCTGCTTCTCGAAAGTTCGCGATGTTTCTGAGCTTTGATTTTCGATTTCGAATTCGAAAGCTCACCTCAGGTTGGTCTACAACAACCACAATACACAATTCAGAATCATACAGAGATGGCGCTATAAAGTGTACTTAAGTCACTGCGTGCGTTTGTTCCGAAAAATGAAAAATAATGATGCTCGACAACATCAGTATCCATGTAAACGCAAAGTTGGGTGTACAGTTATTTTTTTCCATCGAGCCATGTTGTGGAGCATGTTGGTCTATGTAAACCCCCCTAGAGACCTTGTCAAATTGACAATGGGTACATTCAATGCCTCAATTTCAGTACTGAATCTTCAGATTTCTGAATTCTGGCCAATCAGAGGCTTGGAAAATTGAGAAAACTGAAAATCTAAATTTAAAATTTGGAAAGTGTTGAACATGTCACAGTACACACACAATGAATTGACAGGGGTCTCTGAGATTTTGACACATGCGCGAACTTGAACGAGAATGAAAACTCGGAAGATATTACCTTTAATATGTGTACTGTGGTCAACGTAGTCGTCTATTTCTTGTGGCTCATTTGCATCCAAATTTGATTTCACTCGGTAGTCGTATTGTGTTCCCGAGCAGGATTTCCGATGGTGTATGTCGTGTTGAGCTATGTACAACACTTCGATAGGCCATTAAGAATAATGGAATATGCCGATCCCAGTCTCGTTGGTTGTCGCTTACAACTTTGGAAAGGTGTTCTTTATGGGTCCGGTTGAATCGTTAAACCATCCCATCAGATTGTGGATGAAGCGGTGTTGTCCTCGTCTTTTTAATATCAACTAGTGTACAAACTTTCTGAAAGATTTTGGACTCGAAGTCCTTTCTTGATCTGAATGGAGTTCCATAGGTACACCAAACCTGCTTACCCAGTTGAAAACAATCTGATCCGCGACTGTTTTTGTTTCCTGGTTTGGGATAGCAAATGCCTCAGGCCACTTGCTGAAGTAGTCCATTACTACCAGGATGTATCGGTTTCCGCTTTCAGTTTCTGGAAAGGGGCCTGCAACATCTATTGCAATCTTTTCAAAAGGTGTGCCCACATTGTACTGCTGCATTCTTGCTTGCAGCACAAGTATCACATTTTCGGTACCATTTTTTCGACGTCTTCTCTTGCATGTAGCCAGTAGAATCGCTGCCTTACATTTTCCAGTGTCTTTTTGACCCCCAAATGTCCTCCGGAAGCTCCCTCATACATCTCTTGAAGGAACGAGGAACGATTACCTGCATCACATATGATTTGCCGTCTGTGGACTCCCACTTACGTCTTAATACTCTTTCTTGTACATGAAGCGAGTCCCATTGTGCCCAATACGCCTTGAGATTTGGACTCCTATCGGAAATGTCACCCCATTCTGGTTTCTCTTGGTGTTCCTTCCATACAAGAATGGGTTCAATATCCGAGTCTTCTTGTTGTTCAGTCCTCAGTTCTTCGTTACTCTAACCGTAAATGGGATCGGCTCTTAATCGCAAATATTCCTCAATTTCTAGTTATCTTACTCGATGGACCTCTTGAGAAGCCTATTCTGCTGCTTCCATAGTCAGGGCGAAAGCCAATGCTTCAGGAAGCGTGCGTTTTCCAGCAGTTCCAATTGATCGTTGAAGGTTGATATCAGATACAGCACGGACAAAGGCTTCTGTTGCGCATTGGTTGATGATTTCGTCCCAGCTATTCGTTGCTGCGGCTGCTTCAACTGCTTCTTGTAGACTGACTAAGAAGTTTGTCAATCAAAGGTTGGTGGATGCATCTCTTAGGACAGTCACCAGAACTTTCTCAAACCTTCACCTTCAGATAAATTAAGTTTTATTCCACTTCTATATTTTCTCAGGTTCGATAAATAAAACCTATTTACTTTATTTAAAACTTCCACTTATTTATTTCCCAAATCAAAAACACTACTACCTACTACCCAACAATTTATTTTTCAACACTCAAATATACCGAAACTACTTTCCGAAAACAATTTACTTATCTTTTATTAAAACCAACTTTATTCTTCCATTAAAAACAATTTGTGTTATCTGTCGGCAAAACACGCACTTTTATACTTATTACACAGGTTCCCGAAACTGCTTGAAGGTTCTGTTATCTGCTTCTCGAAAGTTCGCGATGTTTCTGAGCTTTGATTTTCGATTTCGAATTCGAAAGCTCACCCAAACCTCGCCTTAGGTTGGTCTACAACATCCACAATCCACAATTCAGAATGTGTACTAAAAGTCATAGTTTACTCGAATCCACTTCCCACCTACATGCTTCGAATTTTTTGGCAGATTTTATGCCAATTTACTAATATGCCAAAAAAAGGGGGGAATTTAATTCCCCCCTAAGGCGACTATCTTTCAAATCTTAAAAAAATTAGTGAATTTTTTTTTCTTCATTTAGAACCGATTTCGGCCCATCCGTGATGACCTCTTTTTTAACGATCACTTTAATGTATGTACATACCTATATGGCAAGTTATGCATTCCTGAAAAAATCGAACTCGAGATTTTGATCAAACTTTTTATAACGATGGTAGGGAAGACAAAAAAAGTTGATCTCGCAATTCTGTCTGTCTATCTGAGGCTAGTCGCGTACATGTAACTGCTACCGCAACAGAAACGTTTAGTCACAAGTTGACCGATTAGCGCGCACATGAGCAACTCCACAAGCAATCGCAACGAACCTAACCAACACACCGACAATGTTTATTAAGTTTGTCTATCTCATACAAACAAAGAAAAATATAATCGCCCTTGTCCTATTCTTTTGCTTAGCAAATAAAAGAAAAGATACATTTGTTCTCTTTCGCGCAGAGAACATAAGTCACTTTGGAAAGAACAAAATTCAACGATATGGGTAAATATCCGTAAAGAGTATGGGGAGAGAGCTACTGACTAGAAGTGTTTTACTGGCGGGCAGTTTTTTTGGCGGTTTTTTGCAATAATATAGTTCCCAAAGTGTTTCTCTTTCGAGGTTAGATATAAACAATCAATCATTTAAAGAAAAATTGACAAAAACTAAGTGAAAGTGCATATAATAATACTTTTTATTGCAAATTTTCCATTGAATGAGTGACTTGTTTGCTTAAATAATTTTGTTCTTTGTCTGTTTCTTCGAACCAAAAATAAAAAAAAAACACTATCCAACATAATTCTGTTTGCATTTATGTCTGGCTCAAACAATAAACGAAGTAGAACTCCCTACCCTGAGCCTAAACTTCAAGAGAACACAAACAACTCACCTCGAACCTCACCTCAACAAACATCCAAAAAAATGGCAGTTGATGACAGCACTATGTGGTCTAAAATGGACTCCAAACTTGATAAGCAAAGTGAGTTTATAATATCCCTCTTATCCAAACAATTTAGGGAAGATAATGAGATACTCGTGCAAAAAATTCAAACACAGTTCGACGTCATTAACACTAACATAAGTGATTTAAACATTAAAGTCTCGGAACTTGAAAATTCAAACACCAATTTAGCCGCCGATATAAATACACTAAAATCAGATGTGAATAGCATTAAATCATCTATGTCCGTTTTAAAATCAGAACTTGATGACACAAAAAATAAAATCGAAAAACATTCTATTGAACTTGCTGTAGTAAAAACCGAACTTGCCGCCGTTTCAGCCACAATACAAACTGTCAAAAATACTCAAGACGATCTCGATAATAAACTTGTTGCTTGTGACGCAGTGATTTTCGGAATTCCTCATGCCCCCGACGAGAATTTAAGTTCACTTTTTAGTGTTTTATGTAAAACAATTAATATTAAACCACCGAACTTGCTGGATATTTTTCGTACCCGCCCGAATATAAAAAGTAATATGAACGCCGCAATCATCCTTAAATTTAGATCTGCATACGACAAAAACTTTCTTCTTACGTCTATCGCAAAATATCCTAAAGTCAATAAAACACAACTTGGTCTCAATAGCGTAGGACTCCAATCAACTTCACAAATGTATGTGCCCGAATCTTTATCTAAAAAGAATAACTCCATAATGCAGTATGCTCTTCAATTAAAAAAACAAGAAAAAATTGCGGCAGTGTTTACAATTCGAGGTCGAGTATATGTCAAAAGCTTGCTGTCAGATGAGAAGGGAGTATACATCGAAAACATAGAAGCCCTGAATAGAATTGCCAGCCCTCACCATGCTGTTTAATTTAAGCCACCGCACAATATCGTATTCCAGTGGTTGTCAAACTTTTTTTATTTTTATTTCTTTTTCATAATTTTCGCCAATTTAATTTTTTCAACTTTAACTTGCATTTATTTTGATTATAAATTCTGTATTACTGTGTTTAGTCAAGATTTTTAATATATCACTCGACCAACTCCTTCGATATAGAACCCTCTCATTATTATTTAACATAATTCACACACAGCAACCCTGCGCTTTGTTCAATAGGATTAGATTTAGCTCCTCCAACAGATCCCGAATGCTCATACACCCTCGGTATTCTTGCCTGACCTCTGAACGACAATTTTTCACCAACGCCATTCGTCTGTGGAATCTGCTTCCGAGAACCATTAGAAGAATCAGTAACGATGTACGGTTTCGTCAAGAGATAAGAACCTACTTTCACAACCAAAACCTTCTCTAATTTTGTCTCTGATCTTTTACTCTGTTCTTGAATTTTGTATTTGTTTCAAGGTGGAGATATATTGTAAATTTTGTAAATAGTAGTGCAAATAAATAAATTTAATTTTTGAAAATAGGCTTTTTCTTTTCTTTTTGTTACTTTATCCTAACTATCAACTTTATTACAAGGAATATGAATATAAATGTACAATTATTTAATAATAATAATTTAATTTTAACCAAAATCCACTCACAATCTGTAATAGCTTTTATCTCCATTTTATTATTTTATAATTAAGCTTTTCACTAATTTATAAGAATTATATTCTTACCCCCATATTAATAAACGGCGGATAACAACGTGCTAGCGTTTATACATCTGTTAACTAGTAATTCTTATTAACAAATGCGTAATAGTCTGTGACGTGTGTTAACGTACGGATAACTTTAACTAGCCAGATTCCACGTGTAATGAACGGATAACTTCTTAACACATACACGCACGCGTATGATAGCACCGTTTACTTCTACCAATATACACTTTGTAAGGCAGTGCATGCATGTGACACATGTATTAGAAAATCACCATAATTTGATGAAGTGGTGAATTTGGTGAAGTGATAAATACTGGAAAGATATCATATCTTTTTTAATAAGAAAAGTTATCAAGCGGACAAGTTGTCTATCCGTTTGCCAATTAACACGTGTGTTAGGGAGCGGTTACCAGTTTTTTATTAATACTGCTGTTACTGTGTATAGGCATTGAATGAATTAATAAACTTAACTAAACTAAATTAATTGAATGTCCGCGCAGTTACATATTATTCTATATAGTTCAAGATCCAGCGCCAAAAAATGCTCTGAATTTATTAAAGCTGATATTTGGCCAGTTGGTTAGAGAGGTTGTGTACACTGTACACCCACATACTGCGGTCAGTCAAGCGAGATGTAGAACAGGCGTCTTAAATATGTTATCACACTTGTATCACCACGATATTGGTGCAATGAATTTATTAAGGCTGAAAATTGTTTTACAGGTTATATATTACATATAAATAACAGTACCGCTGCACAGTGGGGCACCTTGCATGGGAGAGTGGACTAAATTACCTAAAAACTTAACCACTAAACCGATTTTGATGAAATTTTCAGGCATAATAGTTATTAAGACGAAAAACCAATACGATAAATTTCCGCTCACTGCCACGCCTACTTAAAAAACTTAAAAAAAAAGTTATTTATTGTTATAATTGTTACAAATTTGGATGTTAACTAAATCTTGAACAACTATTTTCTTGGAAATTGGACTAGTAAAGTTCTTACAACGCCCATTTTGTGGGCGTTTTTCGATTTTTTTTGTATGAAACCAGTTTTATTTCAATAAAACCTGAACTAAATTATTCATTTCCAATTAAATTCTGCGACAAGACAAAGAACAGTATAAGGAATTATTACAGAAAATTTCAACTCACTGACACGTCCACACAAAAATTTATATAATTAACCTTGGGGAATTCTCGCTCTTTGAATCCTTTTGTGCATTGCTTTCTGAAGAACCTTGATTGCCCTTTACTATAGAGTTTTTTTGAATTTCTAGTTAGAAAATTAATTAAAAGAGAATAAGTATCTTGCTGGGTCGCAGCATTCTTCAAAGTCATTAACTGGGCTTCCACTATGTCTAGTACACGATACCTCAGCGTCAACATTATCATTACTTACCAGTTTCACTTGGAATGTACCCTTCAACCAATTACGGTGCTTATGACGAAAAATATTTTTTTTGTAAGACACATCACGGTACCTATCGCGAATTGAATTTCAATAAAAAAATATTTGGTAATCACTAAATATATATGGAAGCCTTTTTTCGCTTAAATGTGAATATTGTAATTTAAAAAAGATTCAAATGACTCTTCCTTTCTAAAATTAAATCCACTAAAACTGAATAAGCTATCCTAATAACACCTGATAGCGTGACTATGTGGAGTAACTAACAAACGCTGAATGAAACTGACAGTTAAGTTGACCTTTGAAATTGTTATTATCAAGTTATTAAGGGCTAACGGTAAAACAGTTGTGTTTACACAAGCGAACCAGTCAGATGATCACTACATTAAATATTAGATTAAACTGCAAAATTATTGCAGTTTAAATTGCGATGCCTACATATATGTGTATATCGAAATTTTAACTACCAAACATTGCCAAATTTAATTTTCACAATGTGACAATGAGTTTTAATGAAGAAATATTACTGATTATTATATAGTCCAGTAAAAAGAAGTAAAAATAGGGGGGTTACCCTACAAAAGGTCGGGTAGTTCTAAATTTTTGATATGTTATATGGTATGGTTGGTAGATGAAAATTCCAAATTTCCACAACCACGCCCCCTCCGCCCCCTTCATAATCCTGGAAAAACTACAAAAAGTCGGCACTTTTTTCAGTTTTTTGCTTATAACTTCTTCCCGGTATATTTTTGCGGAAAAAAGTATGAAGGACATTTGTAGACAGTAAAATTTTCTATAAATATGACCTAGAAAGTATTTTTGTACATTACTACAAACGGCGCTATGGAGCTCCCAAAAAAGGCTAAAATTTCGTTTTTTGTAAGATTTTCAGTTTCTTCCCTCCTTAGAGCAGAATAACTCCTTAACCGTCAAGTTTAGGGCAAAATTTGTCATAATCAATCTTGTAGATAATATAATTTGCTACCAATTTCATGCAATTACAGTCGACGTCCTCTAAGTCAAAATTCCCCTAAGACGAATTTCCCTATAATAAGAATTTATTCACTATGTTTGTTGTATACTCCTCAAATTTCCAAACTTATTTAATTCTCTCTAATTAGAATTTTTGCAAAACTCCTGTGAGAGTTGGACTTAGAGAGAGTGGACTGTATTTAAATTTTGTGACAAATACAATCGGTAAATTTATGTGAGCAAGTCTTGTTATCCATCTTACTCAATGGAATACAAATTGTAGGAAGTTATGATAAAGGACATTAAAATGAGTGCCAGTAAAAGATCAAAAAACTTAACCCTGAAAAAAATTCTGGAAATGACCAACGAACTTCAAGTCGAGACACAAAGTTTCTGCATTGGCTTCAAGGTCGCTTTTGGAAGCATATTCATATCGTCAATAGGTCTATATGGCGATAACTGAACTCGAGATCTCGAGAAAAAAGATCCAGCTGTATCTCGTGACATTATAAAACACAAGGTGCAATAAGCCAAATGCAATGTGCAACTAGAGAACAGCTTCTCCGGACTGTTCAAAACATGTACAGTGCACTCGTCGAGGAAATGTGATAACATTTTTATCTTTTTTAATCTCCTTCTAGAACAGATAGTGCATAGAGCAACTATTAACACAGAATACCTTATATTTTGTTCCATTGTGTCTTTAGAAAGTTCTTCATGGTGATTGAAGAATAGGTGAAATATGTTTTTTTTTGAAGTAAACGATTAAAATTCCAACTATAACTACTGTCAAGACATCACTTTTATTAGCAGCAGCTTCGAAGTAGTTAAGAATTTCATTTATACCTTACTACACCTTACTTACAATGTGGTCAATTTGGTTGGCGGTTGATGGACCAGGAATTTGCCATGTCCCCTTATTTATATCGAGATGCGGGAACTGCGTACTAGCTACCACAACGTTTCGCCCCGCAGCAAAGTCGATTAGCCTGAGTCCGTTATCGGAGGTGGTGTCGTGCAGGCTGTATCTTCCGATTGTGCCACCAAAGACGTCTTCTCTTCCTAGTTTGGCATTAAAATCACCCAAGACAATTTTAATGTGATAGCTAGGGCATTGCTCATATGTCTTGTCCAGGAGCTCGTAGAACTAGTCCTTGGTGTCGTCATCTTTCTCCTCTGTGGGAGCATGTGCGCATATCAGGCTGATGTTGGCGAATTTAGCCTTGATGCGAATTGTCGTGAGGCGCTCGTTCAAATAGTTGAAACTCAAGACTTCTTGCCTAAGTCTGCCTCTAACGACGAATCCACATCCAAAGAGACGTTGCCCTTGTGGTCGGTAACAGTCACCGTAGTAGATATCGCAGTCTTTCAGTTTTCTCTTGCCCGGCCCATTGCATCGCACTTCTTGGATGGCGGTGATGTCTGCTTTGTAGCAGTCTAGGGCCTCCGCTAAATGATGGATGGGACCTATGTGTATTTGTATAATCAACGAAAAAATACTATTGGAAACCACTGCTATTAATCAGTTTGTCAAACAATTAGGTTCAACACTCTTCTTACGCTCAAGACACTCCTACTCTCGGTAAGATGGAAATTAGAAACGAAAACTGATACTGGGCTCTTTCGCAAGTAATACTCATATTATTCGACGGATTTTTGGAGGAGAAGGCACAAACGTGAGCTCAATGACAATGTAGTCCAAAAAGTCAATACGTCGACTAGATTGTGCGAATGGGAAACAATGCTCCAGCCTTTTGAGTTTCTGAATCCCAAGTTGATGGCAATAAAGAAGATCGAACTTCTGGTTTAGAGGGTAAGCCATTACCAGAGCACTTGTGGTTTCGGCCCTTTATGGATCATCTGAACAACACCCGAATTTTTATATTTTTTTTAAAACATAATATTTTCGGAAAAAAAAATATAAAAATTCGGGTGTTGTTCAGATGATCCATAAAGGGCCGAAACCAAAAGTGCTCTGGTAATGGCTTACCCTCTAAACCAGAAGTTCGTTCTTCTTTATTAACATCAACTTGGGATTCAGAAGGCTGGAGCATTGTTTCCCATTCGCACAATCTAGTCGACGTATTTTGACTTTTTGGACTACATTGTCATTGAGCTCACGTTTGTGCCTTCTCCTCCAAAAATCCGTCGAATAATATGAGTATTACTTGCGAAAGAGCCCAGTATCAGTTTTCGTTTCTAATTTCCATCTTACCGAGAGTAGGAGTGTCTTGAGCGTAAGAAGAGTGTTGAACCTAATTGTTTGACAAACTGATTAATAGCAGTGGTTTCCAATAGTATTTTTTCGTTGAATATACACATACACATAGGTGCCATCCAACATTTAGCGGAGGCCCTAGACTGCTACAAAGCAGACATCACCGCCATCCAAGAAGTGCGATGGGATGGGCCGGGCAAGAGAAAACTGAAAGACTGCGATATCTACTACGGTGACTGTTACCGACCACAAGGGCAGCGTCTCTTTGGATGTGGATTCGTCGTTAGAGGCAGACTTAGGCAAGAAGTCTTGAGTTTCAACTATGTGAACGAGCGCCTCACGAGGAGAAAGATGACGACACCAAGGACTAGTTCTACGAGCTCCTGGACAAGACATATGAGCAATGCCCTAGCTATGACATTAAAATTGTCTTGGGTGATTTTAATGCCAAACTAGGAAGAGAAGACGTCTTTGGTGGCACAATCGAAAGATACAGCCTGCACGACACCACCTCCGATAACGGACTCAGGCTAATCGACTTTGCTGCGGGGCGAAACGTTGTGGTAGCTAGTACGCAGTTCCCGCATCTCGATATACATAAGGGGACATGGCGAATTCCTGGTCAATCAACCGCCAACCAAATTGACCACATTGTAAGTAAGGTGCCATCCGTGGAGTAAATACGAGTATAAATGAAATTCTTAACTACTTCGAAGCTGCTGCTAATGAAAGTGATGTCTTGACAGTAGTTATAGTTGGAATTTTAATCGTTTACTTCAAAAAAAAAACATTTCACCTATTCTTCAATCACCATGAAGAACTTTCTAAAGACACAATGGAACAAAAGATAAGGTATTCTGTGTTAACAGTTGCTCTATGCACTATCTGCTCTAGAAGGAGGTTAAAAAAGATAAAAATGTTATCACATTTCCTCGACGAGTGCACTGTACATGTTTTGAACAGTCCGGAGAAGCTGTTCTCTAGTTGCACATTGCATTTGGCTTATTGCACCTTGTGTTTTATAATGTCACGAGATACAGCTGGATCTTTTTTCTCGAGATCTCGAGCTCAGTTATCGCCATATAGACCTATTGACGATATGAATATGCTTCCATAAGCGACCTTGAAGCCAATGCAGAAACTTTGTGTCTCGACTTGAAGTTCGTTGGTCATTTCCAGAATTTTTTCAGGGTTAAGTTTTTTGATCTTTTACTGGCACTCATTTTAATGTCCTTTATCATAACTTCCTACAATTTGTATTCCATTGAGTAAGATGGATAACAAGACTTGCTCCGTATATATACAAACAACGTGGACAAAATTTGCATAAATTTACCGATTGTATTGGTCACAAAATTTAAATACAGTCCACTCTCTCTAAGTCCAATTCTCACAGGAGTTTTGCAAAAATTCTAATTAGAGAGAATTAAATAAGTTTGGAAATTTGAGAGGAGTATACGTACAGCAAACATAGTGAATAAATTTTTATTATAGGGAAATTCGTCTTAGGGGGATTTTGACTTAAAGGACGTCGACTGTAATTGCATGAAATTGGTAGCTATTTAATTATCTACAAGATTGATTATGAAAAATTTTGCCCTAAACTTGACGGTTAAGGAGTTATTCTGCTGTAAGGAGGGAAGAAACTGAAAATCTTACAAAAAACGAAATTTTAGCCTTTTTTGGGAGCTCCATAGCGCCGTTTGTAGTGGTTGTACAAAAATACTTTCCAGGTCATATTTATAGAAAATTTTATTGTCTACAAATGTCCTTCATACTTTTTTTCCGCAAAAATATACCAGGAAGAAGTTATAAGCAAAAAACTGAAAAAAGTGCCGATTTTTTGTAGTTTTTCCAGGATTTTGAAGGGGGCGGAGGGGGCGTGGTTGTGGAAATTTGGAATTTTCATCTACCAACCATGCCATATAACATATCAAAAATTTAGAACTACCCGACCTTTTGTAGGGTAAAACCTCTCTTTTACTGGACTAATATTACACATTACTAAATTGTTGTTGAATAAAAACTACGATGTGACATCGTAACTTTTCAAATTGTTCTTATATAAAACCCTTGTTATTATTATTATGATGTTAAATCATTAAAAATGGATTCTAAATAGTAAAATATAAAATAAAATATTTCATATTTACCAACATTTTCGGGCCCCTAGCTTACGATATCAATAGCGTCATTTTTACTTTAATTTTTTTTTGTTTGAGTGTATGACTTTCCCGCACTTCAAATTGCCCTGAAAATTGAATCCGGACGGTTCCGGATGTGTTCTTTGCTGGAAATTGTTCCTTACACTCTATTTTATCCGCCAAAAACAACGGGACACTGGCGGCAAATGGCGCTAGTACCTCAAACCTTATGAGACTAAAAATAAACACTAATTTTTGAGTGTTTTTCTCTTCAAATATTTCTTATATAATTTTTCCCACTCGATAAATGTATTGGTATTACTTTTTGGTATATCTTAATCCCAAAAATAGAAGAATCATTAAAAAAATCGTTCGAAAACCACCCCTGATATGATCTATTTCTCCTCATTTTCAACTTTGGAGGATAAACTCTGGGCTAACATATATTTTATCTGCAAACGGTTATCATTTCTTGATTTAACTACTATTTTACTATAAGAAACGAATATTGAAACATAAAAATTGAAACTTTTGAAAATTGAATTTTTTCCACGTTTACCCCACTGTGCGCCGGTCAGTCAGTCCATCGTTAGAACCGGGCTGGTCAGTCAGCGCTAATGTGTAAAAAAATGGCATGAGTACGATAACTCAGGAGACAAGAAATAATAACGGAGTTTTGTAGAACATCTAGAAACGAGCATTTTTTACTATGGGAGAGGGGGTCTATCTCCCTCCATTTGGGCGGGAGGGACAATTTTCTAAAAACAAACACTAAAAATGAAAAAAAAAGATTTAAAATAACGGTAATAACTACAATTATGTATTATACGTTTTTTTTTTAAAGCTGAAAATGTCTTCTATTATCTTGTTTTTAAATCAAGAAATTTCTATGAAATTAATTTTAAACTCAAAACTTTGTAAAAAAATGCAAAAAAGTACGTTATATTGTATTTATTCCAAACTGTGGGATTATGTACTAAACTTTTTTGTTCATTATTTTTTGTTCGTATTAGTATTTAATATCTAATACTGAAAACTAGACGGTTTTAAATCTACTAGTTTTTGAGAAAATTGAAATTTACCAAACTAACTTTTTTTAATGTTTGTCTATGGACTTTTTTTTCTTTGAGATTAATTTTGGTACAAATGATCAAGGTGCTTAAGAAAGTTGCTGACATTGGTGCCACAGCATGCGCCTCTTCGGTAAATAATATTAACGGCTGTTGCTTTTTAAAACAAAATACACAAATTTTATTCATTATTCAAAAAATATTACCACTAGCAATGTCAAAACCTTACTGATGCTTTCAACCATATTTTGAAGTCAATGCCTTTGTTGGGAGAGAGGATAACGGGTACCGATCTCTCTCTTTCTCTATCAGCTAATTTATATTTCTGGAGCGCTCAGTAATTTTTCTCATATCTCCGTCCTGCTCCTGATCCTTCCCAGTTTGAAATTTTCAAAAATTCACCAAGGAGTCCCCAGCTATTTCCTCGAGGAATGGAAGCTACACCCAAGGAATTTGAGGTGAAAGCATCGAGGAAATTAACATGGGGTTGTCATTGGCGTTCACCAAGTGATTTTCTTGGTGAATATTCAGTAGTGAAATCACGAAGAAGGTGTAAATTGTTTATTCCATAATGAATTGCATATGATGAAACATACCGTGAATATACATCAGTGATATCACTAGGTACGTGGAGTTGCTTTCACACCAGGCAATTACTCTTAGCTGAAAAATATCATGAATGTTCACCAAGGAAAGCACTTTATGAATGGAACCTACTTAATCATCTAGTGAAGTCGTCAACATCGGTAGTGTATTGTCTAATTTAAGATTAAAACAAACTGTTGGATGCTGCCCATCAGATCGCCTCAAATACCTACCCTTCTTACCCTGGACTCTTCCATTATGAAGTATTCGGAATAATTTCCTATAAGAAATTATACCAACCATTATACCAACCATAAGGTTATATGAAGGGCGAATAAAACTTACTTGAAGTTTCTACACTAAAAGTTTTGATTGTGTTTTATTTAAAGAGCGATTATTTTGAAGATTAATTTATAGATTGAGTGTTTGATTACCCAGTTTTAAAAAAGCTTAAATAGAGCAAAACACTAACCAAAAAGAAATTCTCATTTCAAATCAAAACCTATATTTACGTTGTAACAACGCAATTTGAGTTATGTTCACATCATCTTACATTGATTTTCTTACAGGAAGTCACTGTGAACTTTATCTAACAAGATAAGAACCAAAAAATCACAAGCTCAGCACTCTGTCCGTTACTATTCATCGTTGAAAACCTCGTGTTTCTCGAAGCATGATTTCTTGCAAAGAAATTGTGTACTGCATGGGAAGCATTGAATTCAGTTGAATTTTTGCACCAAGTAAAAGAAAGGGCGATGCCATGAAAATAATGAGCTGGTAAAAAAGGCAACACCTTTTTCTAATGAAATCATTACATGCATGTTCCTCGTAAAAAGTATTTTATGAATTCATTGTGCTATTCACCAAAATTTTTCCTCGAGGACAAAATTTCCTGCTGGGTTAGAAAAAGCAGTAGAATAATATACATATTAACATGATCTCTCACATAGAAGTCAAATCAACTCTCTTTTTCTTTTCTTCTTATGTAATTTACTGCAACAAGAAATAATTGAGCAAGCAAATCACGCAAGCAGGTGCCAATGTCAACAACTTTCTTAAGCACCTTGATCATTTGTACCAACATTAATCCCAAAGAAAAAAAAAGTCCACAGATAAAAATAAAAAAAAAGTTGGTTTGGTAAATTTAAATTTTCTCAAAAACTAGTAGACTTAAAACCGTCTAGTTTTCAGTATTGGATTAAATACTAATACGAACAAAAAAGTTTAGTACATAATCCCACAGTTTGGAATAAATACAATATAACGTACTTTTTTGCATTTTTTTCCAAAGTTTTGAGTTTAAAATTAATTTCATAGAAATTTCTTGATTTAAAAACAAGATAAAAGAAGACATGTTCAGCTTTAAAAAAACGTATAATACATAATTGTAGTTATTACCGTTATTTTTAAATATTTTTTCCATTTTTAGTGTTTGTTTTTAGAAAATTGTCCCTCTTGCCCAAATGGAGGGAGATAGACCCCCTCTCCCATAGTAAAAAATGCTCGTTTCTAGATGTTCTACATGCCATTTTTTGACACATTAGCGCTGACTGACCAGCCCTGTTCTAACGATGGACTGACTGACCGGCGGTACTGTTATTTATATGTAATAAATATGTAACCTGTATAACAATTTTCAGCCTTAATAATTCATTGCACCAACATCGTGGTGATACAAGATACGCCTGTTCTACAGCTCGCTTGACTGACCGCAGTAGGTGGGTGTACACAACCTTTCTTACCAACTGGCCAAATATCAGCTTTAATAAATTCAGAGCATTTTGTATGGCGCTGGCTCTCCGTCTAATAGGACACAAACTGAAAAACTGATTTCAGGCAATCGTCCAGTTTGTGTCAAAACACAAACTGAAAACTTGTCCAAATCGATGCATGACTGAATAGTTTCTGCATGTGCGCGCAGTCTCATATACAGTTGTGAACACGAAAATAGCAGTGGGTTAAAAATAAACGAAAAATTGATATATTTTTAATCGTTCTTGTAGAATACTGGGGTTAAGGTTCAGTGTTGGGGAGACGTTGCACATCCTAGCAGGATCAAATAACACCATAAAAAACAACCTTTGACTCATCTGCCATAAAATATTACGCTCACAGGAAATACAACATAGTTTCTTGCAAACTGCATCCGTTTTTCTGGATGTGTTTTAGTGGCAGGTGGCTTATTTTTCGACATGATTGCTTCTAAATTTGCCTCTAGGAGTCTTCTTCTCCAGTTCATATCACTCATAGAAAGATTGAGCTCTTAACGAATCTTGATTGTCGATTTTTTTTTGGTCTCTCGAGAAAATCGCCCGATTCTCCTTCCGTCATGGGGTGTTATTTTTCTTTTTCCATCTCTTCTTTCTGGCTTTTGTGCATATTTTATAGAAATTGAGATCATTTAAGCTGAGCAACAACAAATGTTGTGCATTTCCTGGTATGACTTGCCTTCTCTGAGCTGCAACAGAATTAGTTTGCACTGCTCAGCAGTGAAGTGTTTAATACTGCCCCCTTTTGCATAAACAAATATTAAAAATGCTTGTTTGTATTCATATTTCTTTAAAAACATTTCTTCTACTACATTTCACTTGCTTTCAACTTAAAGCACTTCAAAAAAAAAAAAAAAAAAATAGAATATTTAAAAAATACTGCTATTTTAATGTTCACTTCAAAACCGATCCCTAACGATTAAATCTACCATTATTCTGAACGCACGGCAAACTTATTAAAGTGATCTCTTTCTTAATAATGCTAATGATTTACAGCAGAATTTATTAGCTTTTCTTAAGATGGCTCTTAGAGGTCAATTAGTTAAGTTTGCTTAAATATTTAAGTTGCCTTTAAATTACGTTACTTAAATTCTAATCTAAAGGGTCCGCCAAATAACTTTTTTTTTTTGAAAATGCTACTACTACATGGAGTGTAGCTTCGGCTGTGTGGCACGTAGCGCCGTCCTGTTGAAACCAAATGTTGCCAATATCCTCCTCTTCAATTTTTGTGAACAAAAATTCGTTCAACATGGCCCGATAACGATCGCCATTGACTTTAACCGCAACTCGAAGAAAATAGCCCAATTATGCCTCTGGACCAAAATCCGCACCAAACAGTGACTCGTTTTGGGTGTATCGGCTTTTCAATGGCGTGCGGGTTTTCTGTGCCCCAAATGCGATAATTTTGCTTGTTTACATACCCGCCAAGATCAAAATGAGCTTCATCTGAAAAGATGATTTCTTTTGGCAAAATCGGCATCTTCTCTAAGTCGATCGCAGGCCCACTTAGCGAAGCAGCCATTTGAATGAAATTATTTTCCATTATTAACCGGAAGGATTGTACTTTCAAATACAATCAAAAAAAGTTATTTGGCGGACCCTTTATAATCAATTTTCTATTGCTACTTAACTAAACGATTGAAATGTAACGTAACGTGAGAAAACTCACAAATACATGTACATTTCAGCTGTTTTTTGACAGTTTGCAAACAAAAACGAGCGCATACTTATAAGACAGAAAGAGAAGCAACTGGATGTAGCATCTTGGCATAGTCCAATGCAAAAGAAATGAAACATGACTCCATTTTGGTTTGTGATACTTTTATTTTTGTGTACAGAAATTCTTTTATTTAATTTATTATTTACTATCGTTGATAAAATTCCCCACGGAGTTTCTCCCATCTTCTAAAATTGGAAATGCAAACAATTTTCCACTGTTCCTTGCAAGTTCAAATTTGATCGATCAAAATGGTAGCCTAGTGGCCATGGAATATTAATTTTCGATGCCAATAAATTCCGAGAGAAACTTCAACCACAATTCACGTTCCCAGTTTTCGACGATGGAAAAAATTCCGTGGGAAATTTTATTCACGATAGCCCCCATTAATTCACATTTTGGTCTTTGTTGATAAGTCAATGAAATAATTTAGCTTTAACATAATTTACGAAAGGAAATCACAAATTTAAAACTTCAATTAGATACCTACAACATTCAATATGGAAACTCTACCTACATACATAGGCATACCAATATTTTTGTAATAAAAATAATTCTTCTCGAATGTCAAAATATGTAAAAGATGGCTTTGAGTAGCCTTTAAACGCGGTGGATGGCGTTTAAGTTGAGATGCATTTAAGTAACGTTGCTTAAATGTGAAAATTGATTATAGATACCAATTTCGAACTTCAGAGCAATTTAAAGGCATCTTAAAGTTAAGATGCCTTTAAGTTTTCTTAATAAATACGGCTGTTAGGCTTTAACTAAATGCATTCTTTTTTTAATTGGAAAGTCTACAACCGAAAATAGAAGGCTTTCAACAATGTCTGTGAAACCACTGCTATTTTTATGTTCACAGCTGTAAGTCCATAGGACTCATTTTTGCAACCAAACAGTTCTGAAACTGAAAGTTGCATGTGCTCGACTAGCCTTAGGCCACAAACTGGACGATTGCCCGAAATCGGTTTTTCAATTGCGATTACTTGTGGAGTTGCTCATGTGCGCGCTTATGGGTCTAAGGCTAGCCGCGCACATGCAACTGCTACTGCAACAAAACAGTTTAGTCACAAGTTGATCGTTGAGCGCGCACATGAGAAACTCTACAAGCAATCGTGTCGAACCTAACCAACACTCTGACAATGTTTATTCCATTTTTCTATCTCGTAAATACAAAAAAGAGTATTGCCTTTGTCCTATTCTTTTGCTCAGGAACTAAAAGAAAAGATTATTTTTTTTCTTTCGTACAGAGAACATACATATATGCCCCTTTGGAAAGAACAAAATTCAACGATATGGATATCCGCAACTATTTGGTTGATAATGCCACAAACTGAAAAACGGATTTCGAGCAATCGTCCAGTTTGTGTCAAAACACAAACTGAAAAATTGCTCGAATTGACGACTGAATACCTTCTGCATGTGCGCGCAGTCTCATATTAGTTCATGGGACTCATTTTTGCAACCAAACAGTTCCAAAACTGAAAGTTGCATGTGCGCGACTAGCCTGACTGTCCGTTGAGTTACAGCCTAAACGACAATTTCAAATAAGTTCAAATAATATTGCATATCTAAATTTAAAAAAAAAACATTTATGGATTCTTAAAAATAGTTTGAAATAATTTTTTTGAAAATTCGATATAAACAAAAACGGGCTGACAATTTTTTTTAAATTTTATTTTCGTATGCAAATAAATAAATACTTAAGATACCAAAATTTTTCCTTAAAAATGTTTTAAGAATTTGATATATAAAATAATGTTTTTTGAAAAAACTGCTCCAACCATTTAAAGCTTATTTTTGCATACAATCATACTCAATCAAGAATTAAAATGACATTCTTTTTTTTCACATATATGTATAAATATCGTATTTATATATACTTCTAAATATTTTTCTCTTATGCATTTTATTTCGTATTTATTTTCGTTGTGTCTATCATTCAGCATGGCTGCCGGTAATTTATTTGCATTGGTATCTGTTTTAATTTTTTGAATTTGTGCAACTATCAGCGTTCTGCTTCATTTTCGAAAGCATTTCGTTGCCTTGGTGGAGACCAACTAGAAATTTCGTTTCGCATTAGCACCGTTCTAGGCTTTTATTCATTCGCTTCACTTAAACAGAAAATATTTTTTTTTAAAGTAAGTAAGTATATTTCTTTACTATGTGGGCAAATTATTTCGTAACATCTAATTCTTCGCGAACAATCAAACAATAATAAAACACCAAGTAAATTGAAAAAAATGAGTTTCAAATCTCAACCTGGCTTCACACGACATAATGCAATTTTATACGAACTCAAATTATAACATGAATTTTCTACTGAAATGAAGGAATGTAAGACGAAAATGTGAAAATCAGTATCAACACTCGCCGTCTTGTGAGAAATTTGTGTCCGGTGAAGTTGGGTTGTCACGAAACGTTAAAATTTATTTCTTCTACAAAGACAAGAAATAAATAGAAAAATGTATAATATACTTTTAAATAATTAAACTTACTTACTTAAGGTGGCGCTACAGTCCGGGGTGGACCAGGGCCTCAACCAACAAGCTTCTTCCAGCCGGCTCGGTTTCTAGCTAGCTGTCTCCAGTTTCGCACGCCAAGTTGGTTGAGGTCCTCTTCCACTTGCGTGCGCCACCTTTTACGCTGTCCACCTCTACTGCGTTGTCCCACGGGGTTGGATTCAAAGACTTTCCGGGCCGGAGCATTGGTGTCCATTCGCTCTAGGTGACCCAGCCATCTTAGTCGTTGGCTTTTCACTTTTGTGGCTAGGTCGGTGTCGCTGTACAGCCCATACAGTTCGTGGTTGTATCTTCTCCTCCATTCCCCATCTATGCAGACGGGACCAAAAATCACCCGGAGAATTTCCTCTCGAAACAGCCTAACGCGTTCTCATCCACCGTTAGCAGTGTCCATGCCTCTGCACCATACATCAGGACCGGGATGATAAGCGTCTTATACAGGGACAGTTTAGTTGCTCGAGAGAGGGCTTTATTGGCAAGAGTAATTCTTCGTTTGATCTCAGCACTGGTATGGTTCGCTGAGTTTATAGCGGATCCTAGGTAGACAAAGTCTCTGACCACCTCAAAATTATAGCTGTCTTTAGTGACGTTCTGTCCTAGACGTCGGTGTTGGGTGTCTTTTCTTGTTGACAGCATATACTTCGTTTTGCTTTCATTCACCGTTAAACCCATCTTCTTGGCTTTCTTCTCAATGCTCACAAAAGCACCACTGACATCACGCTTTGTTCGTCTTATTATGTCAATGTCATCAGCGTAAGCGAGTAATTGGACGGACTTTTGAAAGATTGTGCCTCTAGTGTTGACGTGAGAGTTTTGCACTATTCTTTCAAGAACGATGTTGAAGAAGTTGCATGACAGCGCGTCGCCTTGCCTAAAACCTTTTTTGACATCAATCGTGTCGGTGAGGTTTTTGCCGACCTTGATGGAGCAGCGTGCATTCTCCATCGTCATCCTGCACAAACGGACGAGTTTGGCAGGGATGCCAAAACTAGACATTGCTCTATATAGCTCGTCTCTATAGATGCTGTCATACGCGGCCTTGAAATCGATAAAAAGGTGGTGGGTATCGATTTGAAACTCCTGGGCTTTCTCCAAGATCTGCCGTAGTGCGAATATTTGGTCGATGGTGGACTTCCCTGGCCTAAAGCCACACTGATATGGACCTATCAGGTTGTTGACGAATGGCTTCAGGCGTTCACAAAGTACGGCAGAGAAGATCTTGTAGGCGATATTAAGAAGGCTGATGCTTCTGTAGTTGGTGCAGTCCAGAGGATCGCCTTTCTTGAGGATCGGGCAAACAATGCTGAGGTTCCATTCATCGGCCATCCTTTCCTCCGACCATATTTTACAGATGAGCTGGTGCATACTCCTAACCACTTCATCGCCAGCCGCTTTGAATAGTTCAGCCGCAAGGCCATCAGCTCCAGCAGCTTTATTGGACTTAAGTTTAGATATGGCTATCCTCACTTCGTCAAGATCGGGTGGACGGAATTGTTGGCCTACGTCGTCCAAGTTGAATGGTGCAATTTGCATGTTAGCAGAATTCGGTTCGTCATCGCCGTTATAAAATTTGCAGAAATGATTTTTCCATATCCTCAGCACCGACTGCGATTCCACCACGATGTTCCCCTGAGCGTCTTTGCAGGCTTCGGTTCGGGCCTTGTAACCTTGGGAGGTTCTTTTTACTTTTTGGTAAAACTTCCGAACTTCATTCCTGCAGCGGCATCTCTCTAACTCCTCGATCGCGCGCTTCTCATGCTCTTTCTTTTTCCTTCTAAGAAGCTTGTGTTCCTCTCTCCTCTTCTGCTCGTAGAGCTCGCGAGCAGCTCTGGTCCTTCTATGCAGCGCCGCTTTGTATGCCTGTTGTTTGGCTGCATGTACTTGCCGGCATTCTTCGTCGAACCAAGGGTTTCGCTGTGGTGGTCGTGCAAAGCCCAGCACGTCAGAGGCGGCATCTCTGATGGCTTCCTGGCAGTTTTCCCACTGGTTCTCGATGTTTGCAGTTGGCGGCAAAGGACTAGTTAAGAGGGAGATCGGAAAAGGACCTGGCGATTCCTTGCGACTGTAGCCGTCCGACGTCGAACTTCCTCACAGTATTTCCCTGTTTTGGCTTTGGTCTGGATATCCGTAGCATTACCTTTGCTACAACGAGGTAGTGGTCCGAGTCAACGTTGGCTCCTCGGAACGTTCGGACATCCTTGATACTGGAGGAGTGCCTTGCGTCGATCGCAATATTAAAATCGAACACAAATTTGTGGTCTAGAGTAAATACAATAGTCGGAAAAAGTATTTTGACAAACAAAAATTCAAATTTAAAGAGTGGATATTCCTTCGGCTTTTTGGTGACAGTGGATTCGGCAATGAAACAATTAAATTATCAATTACTTTTCAGCAGGGTTTGCTGTCTTCTTCAGGGGAAAAAAGAAATAATTAAAATTTGTTATTTATATTGTTATAAATAAAATAAAATTAACTTTTGCACTTCAAAATGAAGTTTAGTCTTATTACTTTTGACTTCATTTTGAAGTGCAAAAGTTTATTTTATTTTATTTATACAATTTAATTTTATTAAATGTAATAACAAATTGTAATTAGTAAAATTTTTTTTACAAAATTACCCTGAAGAAGGCAGCGAACCCTGCCGAAACGTCGGGAAAAGTAAATGATAATTTAATTGTTTCATTGCCGAATCCACTGTGACCAAAAAAGCCGAAGGAGTATTAACTCTTTAAATTTAACTCGAAATTGGTCAGTATCTCATCTTTAAAAAAAATCGCATTTTTCTCTATTCTTTCGCTTTGTTGATAGAAAAAATCGGACAAAATTATATTATAATGATATCAAGATGAGCTTCCAAAAAAAAACATACAAAAGTTAGATCATAATTGAATCGGTGAGTGAAAGAACAGTACAAGCGCCAAAAATTGAATTATGAGCTGAAAATGCCAAAATGTTCTGCTTACGTAAACCTTAAAATCAGCTTAATAACAGAACATTTGAAAGTCAAATTCATACTTAACTAAGGGGCCAGTTATATCGATCAGGAAAATCCATCAGGAAAAGTTGAAACAGTATAAAATTTAATACTTTTTCCTGATGGTCGTTTATAGCGAACAGGAAAAATATGTCAGTTGGCAAGCTGAAAACATGTGAATATATGCACACATACAATCTACCGCAAAATTTTCCTGATTGAAAAGCATACGAACAATTTTTTCGTCCACAATTCTGTCGGTGGAACAGGAAAAAATTGGAACTCAAATCATTGGAACGATTTGTTCCATTTTGTTTGATATGTCAATCAGCTGGCACGAAAAATGAATTTACATCAGGAAAATAGATAAATTCATTTTAAACAAAAAATAATTAATCAATTGCAAATGTTTTTAGCAAAAAAAATTCTTTGAGTTAATTGCCATTGATTAGTGTAGCATTTTTGTTTCAAATCTAATGACAACATCGTAAAAAATCCATTCGAACATTTTTCCTGTTTCGTTTTCCTGATCGCTATAACTAACCCCTAAACTACTATGATCGCTGACTGAGTGGAAGAGCAGTACAAATCCTGGGATTTATACTGTTCTTTCACTCAATCACTGTTGTCTGGAGTTAATGTTCAATTGTTAAAGCAATCAATTACAATATTATTAACAAAAATTATTGATGATATGATATGTGGCAGGTTTTATAGAAAGACTAGTAAACCAGTTGACAAATAAAATAATAATTTTTGGTTTATCCTTCCGTTGTATCAATTTTTATGGGACTTTACGCTTTGCACTGAATATCTGACTATATTACAACAACCAATTTCATTGGTAGTTGTGTTCTTACTTAAATTACTTAAACCAAACAATAATTAAACAAATTAAATAGCAGCTACCAACTGAAAGATTTAAAGAACCATTTTCTACAGTGAACCAAAATGTTATCCGTGCTTTTTTTCATATTGAGTGAAAGAACACTACAAGTACAATGTCTTTCCGTCTCAATACTACTTTTCTATATACACTTTTATGAATTATTCTTTCATGAAAATATTGAGGAACTCGAAAGCTTCAAATCCCCCATACAATATTGTACCAATTAATTAATTATTTTTTTGTGAAATAGTTATTTCTGTTTTTCTCAAAACTAACATTTTGTACTTGTACTGTTCTTCCACTCACCGATTCAATTATAATTAATTATTTCGAAAATAAAATGTGTATTTCAAAAACGAATACGGAAAAAAGTATTTTTACAAAATTAAAAAGGCTTGTAAATACCGGTTTACTTTTTAGTATAGGCAGTGCGGATTGTTTTAAGTATGTTTTTGGATGCCGAATTCAAATCCGTCGTCCGTTTGTGGTTTTCACCTCGGGTTTTCAAGAAATTCCTGTTAGAAAATGACCAAATAGGCCTTGTAACATATATAAATAATAACAACAAATTTTGCGAAACTATCTGAAAGCACTAATCTTCTTCTTCAAATACCAGTTTAAATCTTTCCAATATCTCACTTACTTTCCGAGAAATTCTTAGCAAGATATTGGTCTTCACTCGATATTTCTTAATGTAAAATAAACCATGTATGGTAAAGTATGCCAAACGCATATATTTCAACAAAGGATTGGTCAGAGAGGAAAGAAGAAATTGGAAAGATATAAACTGATATTTAAGAAAGAAGATTAGTGCTTTCAGATGGTTTTGCAAATTTAGTTGAAAAATAACCCTGGGCAACAGTGAAAAAGTGTCATGAACAATTTCATATAATTTTTACTCTTCTAGTCATCCTGTTCAGTTCTTCGAGATTCAACCGTTAGTTTAGTTACATGCTCCTATGGCTCACACTTTGATTTGCAGAGTTTGCATAAGAGGCGTCAAAATAATCGGAATTGTATCGGAAGGGGGCGTATATCCTGCCGATTATGTGTGCGGATCAATTATTGAAACTTAACATTAAAAAAAAAATAGTACAAAATTATTTTTTTAAAACTTTTATTTTATTTTTGAAAAAAAAACGGCACCTCATATGAGGGAAATTTGATAACAAAATATCCCATCTAATTGGTCAGTAATTGGTCAGAAAAGGTCAACTGGTCCCAGAAATTGGTCAGCCCTAGATAACTTTTAATCAAGGCTTAAACTTTCTCAAGGTCGCTCAAGGTCACGCGCGATTTTTGGCACCTCATTTAAGGGAAATTTGCCAAAATTTTATACTATCTGAAATATTTCTAGATCGTGATAAAAGGTCAACTATTTTCAGTGATTGGTCAGCCATAGATTTCTATGAATTTTTGAAGTTCGTTTCAAGGTCCCAAAAAACTTTTGGCACCTCATTTGGGTCATTTTAAAAAAATAAAGTATGCAATTTGAAAGGCCTCTTCACGGTTGTAAAAGGTCAGTATTATTTTCAGTAATGGGTCAGCCGTAGATTTTTTTTATGAATATTTAATGAATTTAAAAAAAAAATCAAGGTCAAAACGATTTTTGGCACCTCATTTTTGGGAAATTTGCCAAAAAAGTGTACCATCTGAAAGATCTCTAGATCTATATAAAAGGTCAGCTTGTTTAAGTAATTGGTCAGGTATAGATTTTTTTTAATGAATTTTTAAAAATTTCAAGGTCATAGCGATTTTTGGCACCTCATTTATGGGAAATTTGCAAAAATTTAATACCATCAGAAAGGGCCTGAGCACTATATAAAAGGTCAGCGAGTTTTAGTAATTGGTCAGCCATAGTTTTTTTTAGTGAATTTTTAAGTTATTGCTCAAGGTCAAGCGCGATTTTTGGCGCCTCATTTATGGGAAATTTACAAAAATTTAATACCACCTGAAAGGCCCTATGATCTGTATAAAAGGTCAGCTAGTTTCAGTAATTGGTCAGTTATAGATACTTTTATACGATTTTTTAAAGTAATTTTTTTTCAAGGTCACGAACCGTTCATAACCTAGAACAAAAAATCTTTGAAAAAATCGTATAAAAGAATCTATAACTGACCAATTACTGAAACTAGCTGACCTTTTATACAGATCATAGGGCCTTTCAGGTGGTATTAAATGTTTGTAAATTTCCCATAAATGAGGTGTCAAAAATCGCGCGTGACCTTGAACAATAATTTAAAAATACACCAAAAAAATACTATGGCTGACCAATTACTAAAACTAGCTGACCTTTTATATAGTGCTCAGGCCCTTTCTGATGGTATTAAATTTTTGCAAATTTCCACATAAATGAGGTGCCAAAAATCGCTACGACCTTGAAATTTTTAAAAATTCATTAAAAAAAATCTATACCTGACCAATTACTGAAACAAGCTGAACTTTTATATAGATCTAGAGATCTTTCAGATGGTACACTTTTTTGGCAAATTTCCCTAAAATGAGGTGCCAAAAATCGTTTTGACATTGAAATTTTGTTTAAAATTCATTAAATATTCATAAAAAAAAATCTATGGCTGACCAATTACTGAAAATAGCTGACCTTTTACAACCGTGAAGAGGCCTTTCAAATTGCATACTTTATTTTTTAAAATGACCCAAATGAGGTGCCAAAAGTTTTATTTGTGACCTTGAACAAACTTCAAAAATTCGTAGAAAAAAATCTATGGCTGACCAATTACTGAATATAGTTGATCTTTTATCACGATCTAGAAATCTTTCGGATGGTATAAAATTTTGGCAAATTTCCCTTAAATGAGGTGCCAAAAATCGCGCGTGACCTTGAGCGACCTTGAGCGACCTTGAGAAAGTTTAAGCCTTTATTAAGAGTTATCTAGGGCTGACCAATTTCTGGGACCAGTTGACCTTTTCTGACCAATTAGATGAGATATTTTGTTATCAAATTTCTCTCATATGAGGCGCCAAAGGTCCAGTCCAGAGCCCTCACTGCCTGTACTAAAAAGTAAACCGGTATTTACAAGCATTTTTAATTTTGTCAAAATACTTTTTTTCCCATACGTTTTGAAATGCAATTTTTATTTTCAAAACTATAATCATGAATCTAATTTTTTCAAGTTTTTTTGGAAGCTCATTATAATGGTATCAACATTATAATATATTTTTTTCCTAATTTTTCTACCATGGAAGATATATATGTAGAAAATGGCAAAACATTATTTTTATCAAAATAGTTTTTCCGACTGTTGTATTGTTTTTTAAACCAGGGTCCTGTTTTGATCACAAAATTTATAAATTTATTAAGAAAAGACCAAAAAATAACTTTAAACAAAGTTTAATTTTTATTTGTCATTTTTTTTTATAAAATATCGAATGCATTTCGGACAGACAAGCTGCTCATCATCAGCGTCTTACACGATACTGAATTTTTATTTTGATTTTTTGTTTCACTTCAGATTTTTTTTTCAAAATAGTATCCACATTATATATAAACTAGCCTATCCGTGCGAGATCTCTCGCACAAGTAAAAATAAAAAGTGCTCATAAAGTTTTGTATTTATATAGAATAGAATTCCTTCAGTTATAATTTTGAAAATCATATTGCAAGAAGCATTTGGTTTGTTTTCTCTTCCATAATTTTATTAATAGCTGCGTTTTATTATCTCCGGGTCTGGGTCGAGGTTATCTCTTAGCACTTATTACAAAAACAACATGGGATCTAAGTTTCTATCGAGGTTTATTTTAATAACCTAGATACAAGTTTTCACTCTGACCATCAGTCAGCAGTGTAAGGAAAAGAGACAGACCGTACATGATAAATAAGTAAACAAAAGATAAAAAGACATGGATATAAGGCACTGTTCTCGCACTACCCCGCATCGTTTAATTTCCCCAGGATGATTGTTGATTTAGATTTGTGGTGAATTTACATGCTTCTGCATCCGCAGACCTGAAGAAAATAAAGTTTGACAAACACAATGCTTTAAGTTCCATAATATCATATCTCACGCAATACATACACCTGTCACTTGCACAATAAAAAATTCATCATGCCCGGCGCTCATGCCAAAGATTTATTTTTGAAAGTGGTGCATCGGTGGATTTGGGTGAAATCTTCGTTCTCTTTCTTTCACACATATCATCTACGTTTCTCACCGGATGCGCCTTTCACAACAACAACCATATATAAAGGCACTTATGAAGATGAACATGTTCGTCTGCATTCGTTTTGCCCCGTCAGTAATTTGACAGCAAAACTAAACATATTTGTTGAAGAGATATTGCTAAGGTCTCCGAGATCTCATTTTTTTTTTTTGAACATGCCTAATATTTTCGTTTTAGAGCAGCTTATATGAACAGACCTAGTTATGGAATGGAAAATAAATTATCAAAATAAACACTTCCACATTCCAATCGTTTTGGACTATCTTATGGGAAATTAGCAGCCCTATTCTCCCCATCATCACTGATACCTCATAAGTTACAAGAAGTGGTGAAACTGATTTTGTGACTTTTTCGTATTCTCCCCCTAAAGTCACAACTTGTGAGAGTCATAAAAACAACCAAAACTGTGATCTCCTCCAGAGCAGGTCACAACTCAAAGTTCATTTGAGTTTCTACAATGCGTCTCACCAAATAAAATCTCACTGAGCGCTCAATGTCAAGTCGACGGAGGCGGAATGCTTTGGTAGGGCAAGATTCTCCCTTTAATTTCGTAATCTCCGAAAAAAATCTCAGGGCTCAAAATCTCTGAGCGCGCACTTGCTCAGAGATTTTATTTGGTGAGACCAGAGTTGTAAAGTACTTAAGTACATTTGTACTTAAGTACTTTGTAAGTACCCAGTACCTTGTACTTGTACTTGTACTTGAAAAAAACAAGTACAATGTACTTGGTACTTGAAAAGCACCAAGTACAAGTACTTTTCCAAGTACTTTTTTCCAAGTACATGTACTTGGTACTGTAATACTGCCAAGTACATTTTCAAGTACTTTTCAAGTACAAGTCCATTTCAAGTACTTTTCAAGTACAAGTCCACTTCAAGTACTTTTCAAGTACAAGTCCATTTTAAGTACTTTTCAATTACAATTCGTTGATTGTTCTGGCTGGACATAGGTGGGTCTGGATTCTGGATACAGGTGGGAATTTTTTTTCGGTTTAGGTGATGGGGAACGGTAGTCTAAAAGAAGACAGAGGTGGGTCTGGATCTGGACAGAGGTGGGTCTGGACACAGGTGGGATTTTTTTTGTTTGAAAAAAAAAAAATTATATAGAAATATAAATTTTTTGGACATTTTTTTTTTTTGAAAAATATAAAAAACAAAATTTTTTGAAGAAAATTTCAATTACAAATTAAACTTTTCTCAATTTTTTTTTCGGTTTTTAATTTTTCTTCGAAATAGCTATGAATGAAAATATTTTGTTTTATAAAATTTCAATCAAAAATTAAACTTTTCTTAGTTTTTTTTTCGTTTTTTAATTTTTCTTCGAAATATGAATGATAATGTGCTGTACTGTACTGTTGCTCAAGAAAACTTGACATTAGCGCTCAATTGATGCATCGCATTATACGAAAGGGTTTTCTGAGAAGAAGACGTAAAACAAAATGAATTCACTCTAAATCCAATATGGTGGACGGCCTAAGATTTCGGAATATTTATTTTTACGAACTGCTATGATATGGGTATCAAATGAAAAAATTTTCTGAGAAGAATACGAAAATCAATAGTAAAAACATTGTTTGAAACATGCTCTAAAAAGAAGAAAATTAACTTTAAATTCAATCAAACCCATCAATTTAGTACATACATTAAACAAATTATATGATATAAAAGCTTGTCGCGACACGTTTGACCAATTAATATACAAGTAAATCATGAATTAAATGGGAAATCATAAAATTGTTTAATATAATAAATTCATGCACTCGAATGAATTCGAAGTTTATTTTCTTCTTTTTGGAGCATTTTAATAAAAGCTTGTTCTAAAAAATGTTTTTATCTTTGATTTATTTAAATTAATTTGTATTAATAAAATGTTTGTATTACAAAAAAAATGAAAGGTAGGTATGCCACTTTTGAATATTAATTTAAACCTATACATTTTAAAAATATGTTTTCAAATTGTTTATTTAATTTAGTTGCTTTTATTAGAATTTTTCTGAATTAAGAAACTTGTACTACTATTACCTTTACCTATCAATGTTTATATATCGCTAGTAAAAAGTCGTTTTTTTATTTGTTTGATCTTTTTTCAGATATTACCATCCATTCAACCATTCCATTCCATTCCAATCCATTCCATTCCAATCTATTCCGATCGATTCTTCAAATCTCGATCTCAACCAAGAATGACACGCACTCGCACTTGCACATAACCAAACCAAACGTTAACTGATACAATATTTGGGTCTTTTATTTTGAACTTGGTATTTGGAAAATTTCAATTTAGTATACGTGAACTAGGATAAATAAAAAAAACAAATTAGTACCATCATGAAACTTGGTGAAAATGTTTAATGTATTATGAGAATGAAAAATCAGAAGAGTCTATAAAAATATTTCACATGGAAGGGTGTTTTTTTCATGGGGAGAGGGGGGAAGTTGTGGTGTATCAAACAAAAAAACAATTTGAAAAAAATATTATTGGATAAAAAAAACATTGAAAACAAAGCAATATTTTTTAAATTAATGTTCAAAAGTGGCATACCTACCTATCAAAGCTTTCAATTTCTTCATTTTTTTTTTTTTGTTCGTTGCTATCGTTTACAATTTCGTTGTTCCACGTAGAGCTGTGTCAATCGATTGATTCGTTCTTTTTGACTCGTATACCAAAAAGATTGATTGATTGCAATCACAAGTTCAGTTAGAGATACAATCATTTTTCAATCTCGTTCAAAATTATGAAAGATGAAAAGAGTAGAGTGAATGAACAGAAAGGAGATGCTTCGGAAATAATCAAAATCATGTTGAAATAGAACACAACGAATGCAAACAAACTTGAGTTTGGGTCAGTTTCTTAAAGTACGTTCATACTTGTATCTCTTTAAGTTCCCCAAAGTATATCAAAGACGGTGTGCAAATAGAAGGGTATAATTTCTAATAGTCGTTTAAAACATTAAATCACGGGAATGTTTAAAAAACGTTTGAAAATAACGAAATTTTTTTCCTATTTTATTCGTAGCCCAAATGATTGAAGAAATGAACGATTGGAAAGGAACGAAACTTTACCATTTTATACGCTTACAAAATTATTAAACACACACCAAAATGATTGAAAAGAACTAATCATTGAACTGAACGGCATATGAACGATTGAATCTTTTAAAATGAACGTTTGATGACACACCTCCAGTTCCGCGTACTTGCAACAATGAACAACGTACATGGGCGATAAAACCGAACAACAAAGTTAACACATTTTTGGAACACCCTGTTGAAATTTTTTTTTGTTTTTTAGTTCTGTTTCAGCTTTCACCTACGGCTATTTAATTACAATCGCTCAAGGAACAACAAACTTCCATGGGTCTCGAAACTTTTCAAAATTCAAGCAAAAATAAAAATGCTTACAGCTAATTACTCAGGAACAAGATCCTATCATAATTGATAATTTTGTTTTGCTCACACATGAGCAGCTCATGAGTGAGCATTTCCGTACGCTGATGGGTGGATACCGCATCCTTTGAATATAAATGTTCAATTTTTCAATGCATAAAAGCCCTCATGTTTATTCAAATATATTTTATCATTCCCTGATTAAATCTCGATATGATCCATAGATTCTTAGAAAGTGGGTGGCTGCCACGCCCATGAACGGAAAATATCAAGTTTTAAATTTTAATTTTTTTGAACAATATAATTACTACTGTTATACCACATTTCATCGTCCTTAAATTATCGCAAGTGCTCCATTCAATAATTAATAACAATTCTGATAATGTGGGTGGATGCCACGCCTCCTCAATCCAAAATCTCAAATTTTAATATTTTTCCTTTGCATTCATTAAAAGCCCTACCATCCCGTCAAATTTCAAGATCGTAATGGAAATGGACGTGCTCTTTATTTCTATGAAATAGGGGGATGTATTTGTACTTGAAAAGTACTTGAAATGGACTGGTACTTGAAAAGTACTTGAATTGGACTTGTACTTGAAGAGTACTTGAAAAGGACTTGTACTTGAAAAGTAGGTACTTGAAAAGTAGGTACTTGAAATGGACTTGTACTTGAAAAGTACTTGAAAATGTACTTGGCAGTATTACAGTACCAAGTACATGTACTTGAAACAAAGTACTTGAATAAGTACTTGTACTTGGTGTTTTTCAAGTACCAAGTACATTGTACTTGGTTTTTTCAAGTACAAGTACAAGTACAAGGTACTTGGTACTTGACTGGTACTTGTACTTGAAAGTTTACAGGTCTGGGTGAGACACGCCTATTATGTTCTCTGTGCGAAAGATAACAAAATATATGTATTCTTTCATTTCTTGCTTTGTATTTATGATACAGAAAAACATGAATACATATTGTGCGTGTGTTGGTTTAGTTCGTTGCGATTACTTGTAGAGTTGTTGGTGTGTGCGCTCATCAGTCAAGTAGCTACCAACAAAATGCTGTGGTGGTTTCGTTGTGAGTTTTCTTGTGACTATTAGGAGGAGAATACCAAAATGTTATCGAATCACAACAATCCTCACAAGGAGTAGTCACAAGAGCTTGTGACTTGTGATTCCTCACAAGGGGGAGAATCGGACTAGTGCTGTTAACCTGAAAAGGAGGAACTACAAAATGGAAATGATAAATGTCAGATCTTCATATTAATATTTTTGGGCGTAAATGTCTATAAGCAAAATATCAAAACTCACATTCATTGTGGATTACTGTGTGTGATAAAGAAACAGATATAATGCAAACGATGATATTTCTTGACAGTCTTAACGATGATGAAAATCAGAAAAAGTTTTCACAATTGCAGTGTAATGATGTTAATATATTTCAAAACGCTAAAAAAAGGTTTTTATCATGTTCTTTATTTTTGATAGAAGTAATGGATTTGAAAAGTGAAATAGTTAACCCTAGTACGCAGATCGAGACAAAATTTATTTCCCATATAAAATTTTTCCAAGGACAAATTTTATCTCGGGTTTTTTTCCAAGCGGTACGCAGCTCCAGCGGAAAATTTGAAAGTTGTAACCGCTTCAAAATTTGTGTGAATTGAAGGAAATTTTATAATTTTTTTAATTTCTAACTACGCTACTGTTTTCATTTGATTTTTGTTTTTATATCTACACCTTCAGAATTTGTCTCGAAAAAAAATTAAAAATTAGTGCCAGACTTCAAATAATAATTTGGAATGTTTCTGTCGGATGACAATCATGATATAAAAACAACTTATTCACAATTCTCGTTGATATAAGAGTTTGTCGGTATATATAGCAAGTACGATTTTTTGTGTAGAGGGAATATGAGGGGAAAAAATTTATAACAACAACTAAAAGATTGTAATTGGAAAAGTTTGTTTGTTCTTTGATTCTGACGTCCGGGGGAAATTCCATATTGCAAATTACCGCATGTAAACAAAACAACCATGCATTTTTTACTACGTCAACATTTGGGTATTGGAGTTAGATTGAAGGTCCCTTCGACTCTTTATTAACCTGAATCGATTTGAAATGGGCTTCTTTCGACTCATTCGCGCTCGAGGAGAAGAAGTCGCGTCGAAATTCTTCACGAATAACCTGGATCGAAGTGTTGGTTTTCAAGATAATGCATTATGAACCGTCTATTTGCATGTTTGTGAATTTTGATTTAGTTTCAATAGATACTCATAAAAGGTACTCGTGTTTATTCAATTTTAATTGTTTTGCACTGAAATTAAAACATAAATGCCATTAATTTTGTTTCTGTAATTTTAATTTATCGTCGCCGTTCAATCAAAATTCCCTTACTCCATTTTTGTCAGAACTGATATACTCTCGTAAATACGATATATGTATGTAGTAAAATATAGAGCTTTTAGTTCTGTAAAAGATCTCTAAATCTTATGTTGGTCTATTTCTAAGGAAAAATTACCTAAATTCAAACATTTTCAAATTCTGGTCAGTAAAAATTCATAAAAAGTACAGATATATCAAAATAAATCAAAATGGACTGAGGGAGTTTTCATTGAACTACGCCATACAAAACTCTTTGTTCATTTCTTATTTTTATACTGAAGAGTAGTTCCGTTAACGTCAAGTGCTTTCTTACCTTTATTTTCATGCACCCCATATATCGAATAGGCCTAATTTCCCAACACGATTGGAAAGTGGAAGTATTTGTTTTAAAAATCCATTTTCATTGGAATTCGAAGTGTTCATTTTCATTGGAATAATTACCTCGTTTACAGAGTCCGACGAATGAGCTGCGGGGAGAATTAGGCTTAATTTTGACATTTTTAATATGAGTCAAATGTCAAAATTGAGTCAGATTCCCTCCGCAGCTTATTCGTCGGATTCCATATAAAGAATATTTCACTTTTGAATCGAGTATAAAATTATAACTATTTATAAAATAAAAAAATAATTAGCTTAATAATTAGGAATTGAAAACGTAAAAAAATGGTGGATTGTGGATCCATTCATTTTGCTAAACATTTATGATTCATAGGCTTTCGCCAAAACGAACCGATGCACAATCCGTAATTTTTTTTAACGTTTTTAATTTGGATATTTTTTTGTTTTCTGTTTTCAATTCGTGTGTATTCAATTCGACCGAGTATCAGATAACCCGTTTATGTAAGAAACCAAAATCGTTTCCTCAAAATTTTAATTTATTTTTCCTTTTGTCAGAAACTGACTCTTGATAGTAAATTTATATCCAGTTTAGGTCATTCGGAAACGTATCGGATTGTGAAGTATATCGTTATTTACATTTAACGATTTTTCCAATAAGGGGTTGCACATCCTCAAAACAGTTGACAAGCATGGCATGATGAATATTTAATGGATGAAAACCATCGTAGAAGAATAACAAGGTATACTTGACAGTTCAGGCAACTAATTCGTGATGTCATTGCGAGTGAATAGGCGAGTTCAGGAAAATGATACCTCAGAGCTCTCAGCAATCTCAGTCTCGTGATCAGGATTCCTCAGAAATTGGCTGTCAAATTACTGAGGAAACAAAATATTGGATTCCCTTGCTCATTTTTTGACACTGAGCCCTCTGAGATCTCATTTTCCTGAGCACGGCTATTGATCTCAATTTTTTGTCATATGGAAAAGAAAGTAAACAATAATTTATTTATGCTTTGAAGCTATATATGTTATTAAAACTCAAAGTAAAACAATAAACTATTTATGTTTTGTTAAATTTCAAGTCAAACAGTAAATAATTTATTTTTTAAAGCTATGTCTGTCAAACAGCATTTCTCGCTGGAGTATTACCCATGACGTACACATACATGGCTTTCGTCTTTGTTGAATTCTAGGAAATTGACTTTTTGTTATAATTATGCGCTCACTAAAAAGGTTGTGACTACCTTTAAAATGATTAAACACAGTGCGAGCGTTAGGAAAAAAAGGGAGGGATTTAAAAGTAGATGCCGATGTATGTACATTGGTTTTGAAATTCTGCATATCAAAATGGGAGGGAAAAATAGAGCCGGGTAAAGTATTCCACATTCGTGTGGTTCGGCTAAAAAACGAATCTCTGTAATTAACAGTACGTCCGAAATTGGGCTCGAGGGTAAGCTGATGTGCATTCCTGGCAGTTCGAGTATTACGGCGAAATTATTTTTCGAATGTTCATGGATGGCATTGAGGGTGGGTTTTCCCTTAACGACAGCAGACAGCATTGGGTTTTTGAAGCATTAAATTTTAGGCGGTTTTTAGTTCCCCACTGGGAAATGCTATCAACATCCGAATTTAATGAGCTTATCATACACTGCCGTTGAAGTTCTACATCTTCATATGAAGAGCTGAGTACTATGGTTAGCAAAACAAATTAATGGATTTAAAGTTTCAGATAAGATAAGATGTCATTAATGAAAATGAGAAAGGGTATTAGACAAAACGGAGCCCTGAGGTGCACCAGCATTTATTTTATGAATATCAGACTTGAAACCGTCCAATACAACTTTAAAGTTGGTAATTGGAAAGGTAATTTGTAATCCAACGAAGAAGAGATTTATTCATACCAAATGCATGCATTTTCGATAACAGAGCTTGATGCCAAACTCTATCAAACGCTTTTGAAATATCATGTGCAATTATATTACTTTCTCTAAAACGAGTAAGATTAGTTCCACTGTTTGGTGAGATATACCATTAGATCACCAATGGACCTATTCCTACGAAAGTCGTACTGCCGGTCATTAAGAAGCTGCCGTTTTTCATGATATTTCTTGAGCTGATAATTAATCAGCGTTTCCATGACCTTGGAAAGAAGGGACGTAAGTGCAATTGGTTGATAGTTTGGGGGAGACGAAGATTCACCTTTTTTAGGGACTGGCTGGACAAATGCTGTTTTCCATCCACTCGGGAAGATAGTAGAGTTGGACAGATGGAAAAGCTTACGCAATGGTTTTTCCAGTGTTGAAGAACACCTCTTCAGATCAATGGGAGGGATACTATCCGGGTCAGCGGATTTGTGTACGTCAAGATTCTTTAACTTATTCTTATTCTTAAACTCTTGCTTCTGCACGGGTGCGAAAGAAGATTTGTCCCATGAAATCATTTGCGCTCTCAAGTATAGGCGGAGTCATGACACTCTCGCAGCGTCGAATTAACAGCAAACTGTGCTGCAAGCAAATTAGCTTTTTCTAGTGAGCTAACATAGGGAGTGTCATTTAATACGAGCGTTGTAACCGCGGGCGAAGTAGTATTTCTAATGTTTTACAAATGACCAAAAATTTGTACTACCAATGCGACATTGCAGTATTTTTTGCCCTAATTTTTGGTCATGCAAAAATTTGGTTCTTAAAATATGGCCGTTGCAGATTTTTCTAGCTTGTTTTCCTCAGTAGGGTTGGCTTTATAACACCGGAAACTTACTTTTCTGGCCTTAATAACCTTTTTACAGCTCGAATCAAACCATGAGCTTTCTTTCGGCTTGATAGATTTTATCTAGTCGGAATAAAATTTTTCATCCCATAAAGAATTAAGTTTGTTATCATATCTGCGCTGGAGTCTATGTCAGCATCAAGGAAGCATAGTGACCAGTTAAAGTTCCTGAAGAAATCATTGAGACCTTCCCAGTTGGCTTTCTCGTATTGCCAAACGGTTCTCTTAGGGATTTTCTCTTTAACTGAGGTCTTTTGGCACGAGAAATTTGCAGATATGACACAATGGGCTGATGTGCCTAGAGGTGATAATACACTAAGAGCCAAATTAATAAACGCGTAATAGCAAAAGGTTAGCCTTATTTCATGGATTAAGTGCAAAATGTTACTAATAAAACAAAATTTCAGCTATGTGGCGTTTACTATGCTAAACCACCGAAGCAGATGGTTTAGCGAAGGAATAAGCAGCGGACTCTTTTTTTATTGGCGTTGGTATCAAAAGATTAACATTTTATTTCTATGCACGATGATTTCATTAGGTTCTGAAGAATATAAAGCAAAATGTTATTTATAAATGGTTTGGTTAATTTGCATGAACTTACTTTGTCTTTGGTGCTCAAACTCTCGCTTCTTTTCCATTTTTTAATTAAATTTTCCCTGATACCTAATAATAATTTAGATAGACATAAACAAGAAATTTCTTAGGTGTGTTTGGTAACTTGAAATTTTAAAATGTCAAAACCCATACGGAAAAAAACCCAAGCTTCCGAAACTTGGAACAAATTTCAGGATACTTAACAGGCCTCATACGGTAAACGTCACTTTACTATTCCACGAACATACATTTTTTTTAATGAGAAATTTTAACCTGTGGCTTAACTCTTATTCCATGGTTTAGTAAAATCATGGAGTAAAGGTAGAATAAGCGTTTCTTTATTAATAGCGCTGTAATAGTATATTTATCAGGGTCAGAGGTAAGAAACAAGTCTAGAGTGTTATCGGATTGACCTGGAACGTCTAGTTGGCTCAACAACAAGCTGACTCAGCGAAGACTCAACATACCTTCCTGACCCGAAAAGCGAAGCCACGAAGAATTGTGTACATTTAAATCGCCCGCAATGACGATTTCAGTGTGAGGGTAATGGGTAACAATTCTTTGAATGACGTCGGACAGAGCATCAAACTCGTTAAAAGTTGAGTTTCTGTCCAAGTTTGGGCTTCTAGTTATAAATAAAATAAGCATGTATGATGTGCTTATTGACCGAAATTTTAAGCCAGTTAAAGTTGTGTTTGAGAACAAACCATACTGAGGATGAAGTTTGTACGCGACATAATTTTTAATATAAATGGCGAGCACTTGCACATATTTGGATTTGCGGCGCGAGTAGGTATTTTTTTTAATATTCGTGTAGGGGATTATTGATTTTATTTTATTTTTGATTTGAATTTATTGCTTTGATGGTATTTTTATTTCTTATGTTTTTTTTTTTGTAATTCGATTTGGGGATTTGACACACAGTAACAATAACCCCCAAATTAATAAACGGCGGATAACAAAGTGCTAGCGTTTATACATCTGTTAACTAGTAATTCTTATTAACAAATGAATAATAGTCTCGGACGTGTGTTAACGAACGGATAACTTTAACTAGCCAGATTCCACGTATAATGAAGGGATAACTTCTTAACACATACAAGCAAGCGTATGATAGCACCGTTTACTACTACCAGTATACACTTGTAAGGCAGTGCATGCATGTGACACATGTATTAGAAAATCACCATAATTTGATGAAGTGGTGAATTTGGTGAAGTGATAAATACTGGAAAGATATCATTGGGCCTATTCGGCGTAATCTTATTCTGCTATTCTGTTATTCTGCTATGAATTTCCATACAAAAGTTTAAGCTGTCAAAAAATATCTTATGAATTATAATTTTGGTATTCGGCATGCTTAACCCGGAGGCCACACGAGCGAGTACTCGCTAGCGAGTTGGGTACATACATTAATTGTCAAATCACTCGCCGCTCTACTCGCTTCTCAACTGGCTTCAAAAAAGGCAAGCCAGTTGACTAGCGAGTAGAAAAAGTTTCGATGTATTAGTAACTCGCTTGCGATTACTCGCTCGTGTGGCCTCAGGGTAATCTGTTATTAAATCTGCTAAGAAATCTGTTATGATCTGCCAAACTTTCGAACTCAGAACAAAATCGCATTTTTGGTATTCAGCATGCCAATATCTGCTATAAAATCTGTTATGAATCATAAAAGAATAAAAGACAAACTTTTCTGACTTTTATCATAAAAGATTTCAACAGTACGCAGGAATAAAGTAAAAATGTATAATTTATCTTTTATTTCATCAACAAAATGTTTTTAAAAGATGAGAAATGTAAGAAAATATATTAAAATACCTAGGTATGTATGTATGTATTGATATTATAAATCAAATACAAAAATTGAACCACAATTATTTTTGTTTATGAAAACACAGGAACACTTGATGGAACCAAGATAAAAAAGTAATCCCTTTGATATTCCCGATGTACATTATATGTCGATGTAGCTTCTCGAATTGGATATATTTAAAGAAAGCATTTTAATAAGCTAATTGCGAGCCACAAATACGACAATTTGGTTTCAAATACACATGTTATATCCTTAGAAAAAAATAAATAAAACATTTTAGTATTTTTCAGACGAATTATTTTTATTATATAGATTGAAATAGGTAGATACATATAATTCAAGCAAACAAGAAAATAAAAACAAAAACATTTTTAAAGACGGAAACAGAACACTGGATGGAATTATAGTTGAAAAAAAGTAGGCACTTGCTCTTCTAGTCACTCAAAATCTTATTTACAAATTGTAAAATTTACGCGCACCACAAATAAAACAATTCCGTTTCAAATACAGACAACAAGTTAAAAAATAAAAAGCAAATGTAAATAAATGTTGTCCCATTTTGTTATTTCTTGTCAGACGACATTTTTATTCATAACAGATCAGCTGATTATGACAACAGATTTTAGGTCTGTTTGGTAACAGATTTTCGAAGTTTCATAACAGAAATTTATAAAAGATCGAACTCCTGAATACCAATTATAAAAGATCTTTTATGGTGAATATCTTTTATAGTTGATAACAGAAAATTCATAGCAGAATAACAGATGTGGCAGAATAGGCCTACATATCTTTTTTAATAAGAAAAGTTATCAAGCGGACAAGTTGTCTATCCGTGTGCCAGTTAACACGTGTGTTAGGGAGCGGATACCAGTTTTTTATTAATACTGCTGTAAGACAACAAGTATGGCACAAACGAGACGAACTTTTCCTTCGACGAGACAGACTTTCCAATAACGTGTGCACTTGATGGGATACAGATCGGCACTAATTGGCACAAAATTGGTAACAATTTTTAAGAGAATTCCTCTACCAAGCAACGATCTTTAGTTTTGGGAAAACGGACAACATGGTGATACCACGCCAATTGTTGTAATTCTAAGGCTAGGACCGCACTTGCGATTTTCACTCGGTGCGACTAAAAAATCGGTGTCGCAACAAATAATTGTCATGCACTCATTTGCGACTATCTATCGCGCGATTTTTTAGTCGCAAGAAATAGAACATAAAGCTTTTAATGTGAATGCACGCACATGCGTCTATTTAATTTTGCGACAGAAAAAACGCTCAAAAAATAGATCTGGTTCCATTTTTGTAATTTTAAAGTCGCTTTTGTGTGCATTCACATTTAAAACCATGTGTCTCATTTCTTGCGGCTAAATAATCGTACGTTTGAAAATCGCAAGTGCGTGTATAATTTTTTCTAGTTGCGACTACGATTTTTCAGTCGTGCTATTTTAAATCGCAAGTGTGAGCACAACCATCTAAGTCCATTTGTTTCATTTTAACTTTCGACAATCGCATCGCCAGAAAAATGGAACAAATTTTCGACAATCGCATCGCCAGAAAAATGGAACAAATTTTCGACTTTTAATCGTCGCGATTTCTAGGTCGCATGTGCGTTCATTCTTATTCAAATTCATGTGTTCTATTTCCGGCGACTAAACAGTCGCGCGATTGAAATCGCAAGGGCGGTCCTAGCCTTAAGGTCAACTTTCTTTGGCAGCTTAACAATCACACCATCCTTCCAGTCCTTGGGATAGCTTTCAATTCTCCCGAATGATTCGTATCAACGGATGTAGAATACTAGCCGCTGTTACGGGATCGGCTTTCAGGAATTCAGCTGGTATTCCGTCAAGTCCAGCTGCCTTTTTGTTTTTGAGGATATTGATTGATGTTTGAATTTCCGATACAGAAGGGGGTTTGCTGTCAATACCCCAATAGGACATGCGCATCTCGTTAAGGTGGGGCACTTCAGCACTCAACGAAATTCTCATTTAGCAGGGCACAAAAATGGTCCTTTCATCTGCGTAGCTGATCCTCAATTGATACCAAAACTGTGCCATCCACATCCCATACAGGATGATTGGTGTTGCTTTTTTCAACTCACACAGCGATATGCCGTCTTATGTGCAAGGCGATACCCGCTTCGCAATTCAGCCTTTCGTTCAACATCTGCTTCGGCATTTATTTGCATTTCCAACGATTTGTGAAGTTCAATTTTATCGCAGGTGTCTTGGGATACCCAAGAGTCTCTACCTCTCGTCCGCTTGGGTACAGCTTTGGATCCAGCCTCCATAGAAACAACTTTTACTTCACACCCACACATCATCAATTGTTGAGTGTTATAAATACCGTTTAATGACGAATATTTGTCGTTAAGGGTAGTGACATAGTTACGATAAATATTGGGGTCATTTAAAACATTCCTATTGAATTTTGGACTTCTTGCTGCATCCTGCACTTGTCTTTGTACGGCATCATCAGAACCAAATGGTGGTCGCTTCCCACATGGGCATTTCTTCTTCGAACATCACACATAGACTTCCTCCATCGCTGCTGAATCATGATATGATCAACCAGGTGATTTTGTTGCACGTCTTATGCTTAAATACAGTCCCACCTGGGACAAGACGATTTGCGTTACAAAAACGCTATTTTCGTTCCATGACCCCAAGCCGTTTCTTCCCATCACGCGTTCCAGACCGTAATTGTCTGATCCGACTTGACCATTTAGGTCTCCCATGACTATCGGCTCTCGGAACACTCCTGTAAACCGAGTTAAGATGAGTTTAAAACTTGGTTTTGCATTCGTTTTTCGCTTCATTTGTGGGGGCGTAGCACTGGATGATTGTTACGTTACGAATTCTTGAACGAAATCTTGCTGTCATTAATCTCGTAGAAATGGGCTCCCAGGAGATCAAACTACGCCTCGCTCCTTCGTTCAACATAATTTCAACCCCATGCAGTCTTTGGTCACCCTCTCTTTCATCCTCCCCGGAATACAGCATTCTAGTTTGTCCAGTGTCAGATCTGTATTCAGCTCTTCCTCTCCACTAAGTTTCGGTAATGCCCAGGATACTGATCTTTTGGCGAAGCATTTCACGCATTTCAACCTGCTCGTATAGGTTTTAGGTTGACGAAATAAATCTTATTTAATCTCGGTTAAGTGTTCAGAGCAAACTTAGTGTTAGAAACTCAAGTTATTGCCTTGTTTTTAAGTGCATTTTTATCTTTAAAAAAAAGTAGGATGTTAAATTCAACAACTCGGAATTATAGCCCTGTTTTTCAATTGCATTTTTATCTTCGCTTAAAAAAAATTGCATGTTAATAACTCCATATTGTTGTTGTATTTAACATTTTATTTTTAAACGAAGATAAAAATGCACTTAAAAACGGGGCTGTTATTAACGGTACTTGCCATATAACTTTACTGATTTTGATCAAAATTTGCTTTGAAAAAGCTCCTTTAAAATGTTAATAGTATTGCAACCAAAATTTAAAAAAAAAAACATCACATAAAACTCATCCCATATATGATGTATTTCTTTCTCATGTAATATTTCAACATTTTGACTTGATAATATTTTATACTTAACTTTTCTTTTAGGGATGCAGATTTAATCCGGGAAAAGCAACGGAAAAAGGAAGAAGAGGAAGCTGCTCGGAGAGTTCCAGCCGCTAAGTAGGCTCAATGTTCGCCGCCGAAAACATCATTGCATCAATAAACATACTTTTACCTGACTAAAATTTAGATAGCCAAACAAATCCTTGTTTGTGTTAATTATTTAAATAAAATTGGAACAATATAAAATTTTCATCAAGGGCTAGCGGAGAACGATGATAGAACATAATTTAAAAATATAAGTTAATAATTAAACTGACAAAAATGTTGAAAACAGCCATTTTCTATTCATTGTTTTATATCTATATCAATTTGTGATTTCCATCGTAAAAACCGTTCCAACATTTCATGACGCGCAATAATGGCTTCGTTGAAATCCAATCGTCAAAGGTTGGCCTCATGACAACTTCTGTGATGAGTTCACGTATCTCCATATTCCATATAAGTTACCAGTTTTATCATTAGAACAAGTAAGCAATTGGGTTTCGTCATCAAGCTTCCATGGACTACCAATTACCAACCTCCCACCATTTCTAAATATGACACCCCCGTAGATGAATACTTTTCATCATATCTGCGACTTTTTTGGTAGAAGAACTGCTGCTGCTGGGACTCCTAAGTTCCTGATGACGATCTCGATGTAGATTTCTTTTTTGTTTAGACATTGTGCATAATGTACATGAAAAGATTTAAATTAAATTGGATTCAAAATGTAAATTTATTTAATTAGCTGGAAAAAAACCCTCGACGTTCAGGGACCCTCCTATGTAACTTTATTCTCCTTTCGAATCCATTCGAAAGTTGTTTTCAATCTTTACTTTAAAGGTAAAACTATAATAGTCGGAAGGGCACTGAAGCTTATGTCAAAAACCAACGAAAAGTAGCTTTCCGTACCCATTGAAAAAGAAGTAAAGGCGTGGTGTATATCACATATACCGTGTACGTGAATGAGGCAGATAGTTGAATACTCGAAATGTCAAATCGGTGTCTGAATGAAAGAAAAAAGTAAACAAAAAGTGATTCAAGACTAAAAACATTAATAAATCATTAATTGTTGGAAAAAAAAACAGTGAAGTGATTTACTAAGAAATTTGTGTATATTTGCTAATAATAATACAAAAATATGAAGTGCAGTGTGAAATCAAAGATAATATAATACAAAGATGTCGCATCCAGTAGAACGAAAGTGAACCCAAAAAATAATCGGCCGTATCTGATATCAGATACGGCAACATGTTGCTAAATGTTGCATTGGTCAATTTTAAGAGCGAGAGCTTAAAATCTCTGTGGATACAATTTAAAATTTGAAATCTCTTCAAAATGTATATCTCAAGGACAGGAATAGTATAAATGACGTATAGGTAGGTACATGAATTGAATTTTTTTTATGAAGCGATTCCAGCATTTTGGTGGCGTGTGGAGGAGACTTGCTGCGGTCGGTGGTTGTTTTTTTTTAGTTTTTTGCTTATACTTTATTTGTGTGTTCATGAAGATGATGTGTATCTGTATAGATAGACATGCAGTAACATTATTGTGGTTGGTAGCGATCTTTGAATAAAAGGAAGGTAGTAAGGATTTCTTATTGTGTTTGTTTTTTGTGAGGTAGGTATATCTATGTATATACATCGAACATTGTTGGTTAGTTTGTATTCCTTGTGAAATTAAAGGAAATCCATTTTAATTAATTTATTTACAAGTGAATTCATATTTCATAACTTGTGAGGTAGGTAGGTAGGTACATAGGTACGTGTGAAATGTATATGCTCCGATTTTTTTGATATATATACGTGATAACGCATTGCTTTTTAATTAAGACAGGCATTTCTATTTTTTTGTTTTTCAATAGGTAGGTATCCCTACTTTGATAGAATTTTGTATTAGGAAAAAAGTTATACGTACATACACATACATAGATAGTTAGATACGTATTTGCATGTAACTTGTTGTATTTTTAAGATTAGTAGGTAGGTATGTAGGTATGTTTAGATTTCAGAAAAATAATATTGCTTTGCATCATACAGATTTAGAAAAATTATAATTTTAATGACATTTTTTAATACATAGTTTAAAAATGGAGCTTCAAAATTTCGTATTTGGAAGGTTCTGAAAACCACAACAAAAAAATGTAGGAAAAAAAGCCATAAAAGGTCGATAAGTTAGTTTTAAATTCACTATTTAGTTTATTTGAATTAAGTTCCAGGTGTCCACTAGCTATAGATTTTTTAATTTTCCATTTTAAACTGTTCGATGCCTATAAACAATTATTCGTTAGGTGATATCGTAAAAAACAAAATTCGGTAATCACATATTTGCACAATTTTCTCTCAATTTTTTTATTTGTAAATAATTTATAATCATGATTGTGACGCTTTTATACCACGTAGGATAATTAAAATGAGTATTAAAATAACCATTATTTTATTTATACCTATGCAAAATTAAAAAAAGCCAAAGAACCTAATCCATTTATGCACTCAAGAGATATGAGTTCATATGTTAAAGCGCTCAAATATTGCCGTTATCTCCGTTCAATACAATTTTAGGATTTAGGGCCCTATTACCGTTCGCGAATCGAACCAAAAAGCTGGCGAATGAATCAATTTGGTATTACGATCGGCGAACATTCGCCACATGACTCGCCCCAAACATCAAAATTAAGCGAATGGAAAATGTTAGTGACTGGCCGGCGAACAATAAATATAACACGAATTTCTTATTATTTTGTCATACAAATCAGTTTATTGGATATTTGCAATCGAAACAAATTTATAAAAATGATATTAACCACACAAAACCATTAAAAAATTAAGATTTAAAATTAAAGCGCCAGGCAAAACCTTCACCAAATTGAACAATTTTAATAAGCCGTTGTATGTAGTATAGTTCAGACTGGTTGGATTTTTGTTTTCCGCAAAAAAAGGATATTTATTACGATAAAATCGCATAATGACCATTTAAATAATTTAATAAACAATCAAAAGGAAGAAAACTGCAAAAATTCCGCACTATAAGATGTATTATTTGATTTTATTTTGTTTATTTGACATTTGTCGCAAAAAAAACTGATTGTAATGAATTTTTCCAGTGACAGCGATGAATTTTTAGCGAATGAATTCATTCGCCAACCCTAATATGAACTTTCACAACATTCGCCAAATGGTTCGACTTCAAGCGAACGTTCGATTCGCGAACCGTAATAAGGCCCTTAATTTGGTAATCATATTCAAATCAATAATTTCTATCATCTGTCAAAATGTCAGCCCCACCCCTTAAAATGATAAAAATTAAATACTAAACATAAATTCATTCATCGGTACCGAGACGATACCAGTTCCAAAGCATCCGAAAATATACCGAGCCGATACCAATACCATACTTTTTGGACCGAAGTTTGCCGAGACTCTCGGTAGTATCGTTTTATTTATTATTAACAAACAATTGTTCTTGTAATTGATTTCACGGAAACGGACTTTATCGATTTCGATGAAGTTTTCAGTTTTTCTCTCTTAAGCAGAAAGAAGATTTAGGGAATGAGTTTATTTAGAACCATCACCAACTTTTCTGGTATCCAGCTCTAGTAATTTTGAACAAAATATTAACAAAAAATAAAAAGATATTAAAATCGTTCTTTTGTTCTTTATTGTATAAACAACTCGAAAGAGAGCTTAGAGCTTTAAAACAAGTATGCAATTTGATTAAATACTTGAAAAAAGATAAATACATGCAAACAAAAATTTTATTTCGTTGGAGCAGTTTTTCAAAATTTTAACATGCTAAATTTGATTGAATTCGTTAGTGAGAAAATTTTGATATGCAAAATTTGATTGAATTCGGTTAAGCCGTGAGAAAATTGAAAATTATAAAAACAGTCATATGGCAGGTACCGTTAATAATAGCTTTTGGTAAATTTTGTATTACCAAACAGTGATATAATACCTAAAATAATGTACGTTCGTAAATAAAGTTCGTATAAATAAGCTTTTCCTTAACAGCAAGGCCTATCACTTTTGGGTGATTGTTTTTGTTTTGGATTTTTCCATATCAGTATCCTTCTTAGCGCAGAAGAACAAGTTCTAAAGGTAATGATGAAACATTTTGTTTAAATTGTTAAAAAATATAAAAAGTTAACACTTTTTAAAATTACATATTTGCAAAAACTAGTGAAAAACGCAAAAGAAATTATACAGGCTCAAAAAATGCTATACAAAAGTTTTCGAAAAATGTTGTATGTCCCTGAAATATATCTTCGCTCATCATTTCAGACAACACAAAAAATTAATAAAACATTAAAATACATAGTGGACAAAAGATGAAAAAATAATATTCCAAAAGGTATTTTGTTCTTGTTTCTTCGAAAATTCTGCTTTTGTAATCATTAAAGCAATAAGGTTTCTTATATGACAATAAGGGAAAAAAGGGATTTTGATTTTGGACGAAGTTTGTATTCGGCCATTCCAAAAATTTCGAAACCAAGCAACTCAATTTCAAATTAAGGAAAAAAATATATTAAAATATGCCAATATTTACAATATATATTAGAGTTAACGAAAAAATTGTAAATATAAAATTTTACTTGTTGTTGTAAAATAGGCAAGTGATCAAAAAGCGCATACTTTATCTTTCGTATCTGGGCATTTTGCGGCATTTTTGCCGCTATCAGTTCTCTATAAATTGTGATGCAAATGGCGATGTGCAGTTAGGTTTTTATAAGTGTTTTCAATACGCTACTTAAATTTGGAACTATTTTTCTGATAGGGGTGCTGTAAAAATAGTATTACGCCTCAAAATGACTGAACATTTCATGTCTTCTCCGTTACCGAAAAATGACTAAAGTTGGTATAAATGGTGAACTAGATTAGTGTTTGTAAAATTATTCCGCATACAAAGCAAGACTTGAAAAAGGATTATGGTGGATTTTTTATAGATTTTTAAATCATGTCTTACTGTCTAAAGCAGGGTAACGGAGAAGACAAAATTGCACTTTCTCATCCAAATTTCAACGACTCACAGGCACTTTTTTTAAGTCTGAATTTCTTTGATCCCTTTGCTTAAAATGGATCAAGGTAAATAAAAAAAATATGTGTTAAGGTTCATTGAAATCGGTTGGCGTTTACACGTGCTAGCGAGCGCTTGAAGTTTTTCATATAAAAAACATGGTGTTTTAACAGTCTTTTACTCAAAGGGCCCGTAAAATTGTAAACGTTGATGGAAAAACGTTAAACTTGGCAAATATGCTAACTACCATAAGGAGTATACAAATATATTTTTTTTATTTTTGTAAACAACAGTTACTCCATTTAAAATAGCAACAAATGCACAAAAACAACGATTTTTAATAAAATTGTTTGATGGGGTTAATATTGTGCAAAACTATTGAAAATATTTTTTTTTTTGATACTCCTAACAATAGTTAATTTATATGCTAAGTTTAAAGATTTTCCATCAACTTTTACAATTTTGCTGATATTTTGAGTAAAAACTGTGAAAACCCCATGTGTTTTGAATGAAAAATTTCAAGTGCTCGCTAGCACGTGTTAACGTTAACCGATTTCAATGAAATTTTACACACATTTTTTCAATTGCCTGAATCACTTTTATCATTGATGAGAATAATTTAAAAATACGAATTTCAATATAACTGCACAAAAAATAAATCTTTAATCGTACTTGTCTTCTCCGTTACCATTAGCTGTCTTCTCCGTTACCATCTTTCATAATTTTTTCTGTTAGTAAAATGAAACTTGGCATTAAACCAAGTATGGTTTTTGATAAATGTTGATTTTATGAAAGTGTGCAAAAAAAATCAACTTCATATCTTAATGGACGGCGCAGAATTTTAAACTTCAAGGCAATGGTCGGAAATCTCTAAATCGTACGTGTCTTCTCCGTTACCGTCTATTTTTTTCAATAAACTTACTAAATTTCATAATTTTTTGGTGAAACTTCTGTGTCGTGTACTTTGTGATGAATTCTAAAAAACCACTGAGTTTTATAAAAAAAAATATTAATTTCTTAACAAGAAAAACCGTACTACAAGCGTCCAATTGTCTTCTACCTACTAAAAAGACTTATTTAATTCTCACCAAGATGTAATTGATCGTTAAGAAATTACTAATTTTCTAAGGACCTCAAATATAGGCAAAAATATATATATACGTCGTAAACAACACTCAACAAGATTTAAGACCAATTTTACATAAATCTGAAATATTTTTGTCTTCAATTTATTTTAAAACAGATCCCTTGACTTGTTTGCAAATTAATTATTAAATACAGTTAACTAAAAGACTTTTATCATAAAACGCATTTATTTTTGCCTATATTTGAGGTCCTTAGAAAATTAGTATTTTCTAAACGATCAATTACATCTTGGTGAGAATTAAATAAAAGTCTTTTCTAATACAAACTAACTAACTAACAAACTGATATGGAAAGATCCAAAACAAAAACAATCACCCAAAAGTGATAGGCAAGGGGACTCATCACTCACTTGCTGTTAAGGAAGAGCTTATTTATCTTACGAACGTATATTATTTTAATTCAAAGTTAAAAGTTCAAGTGAGCTCAACTCCATGATTGCGTTTCGCCCAGGTACGATAGTTGGGCTCATCAAATTTTCTTCATATTCAATTAGTATATTATTTTAGGTATTATATCACTGTTTGGTAATAAAAATTTACCAAAAGCTATTATTAACGGTACCTGCCATATAACGGTTTTTATAATTTTCAATTTTATCACGGCTTAACCGAATTCAATCAAATTTTGCATGTCAAAATTTTCTCACTAACGAATTCAATCAAATTCAGCATGTTAAAATTTTGAAAAACCGCTCCAACGAAATTAAAGACCCAACTGAAATTAAATTTTTGTTTGCATGTACCTATTTATTTTTTTTTTTTTTTTTCAAGTATTTAATCAAATTGCATACTTGTCTTAAAGCTCTAAGCTATCTTTCGAGTTGTTTTTACAATAAAGAACAATAGAACGATTTTAATATCTTTTTATTTTTTTTTTATATTTTGTTCAAAATTACTAGAGCTGGATACCAGAAAAGTTGGTGATGGTTCTAAATAAACTCATTCCCTAAATCTTCTTTCTGCTTAAGAGAGAAAAACTGAAAACTTCATCGAAATCGATAAAGTCCGTTTCCGTGAAATCAATTACAAGAACAATTGTTTGTTAATAATAAATAAAACGATACTACCGAGAGTCTCGGCAAACTTCGGTCCAAAAAGTATGGTATTGGTATCGGCTCGATATAGTTTCGGATGCTTTGGAACTGGTATCGTCTCGGTACCGATGAATGAATTTATGTTTAGTATTTAATTTTTATCATTTTAAGGGGTGGGGCTGACATTTTGACAGATGATAGAAATTATTGATTTGAATATGATTACCAAATTAAATCCTAAAATTGTATTGAACGGAGATAACGGCAATATTTGAGCGCTTTAACATATGAACTCATATCTCTTGAGTGCATAAATGGATTAGGTTCTTTGGCTTTTTTTAATTTTGCATAAATATAAATAAAATAATGGTTATTTTAATACTCATTTTAATTATCCTACGTGGTATAAAAGCGTCACAATCATGATTATAAATTATTTACAAATAAAAAAATTGAGAGAAAATTGTGCAAATATGTGATTACCGAATTTTGTTTTTTACGATATCACCTAACGAATAATTGTTTATAGGCATCGAACAGTTTAAAATGGAAAATTAAAAAATCTATAGCTAGTGGACACCTGGAACTTAATTCAAATAAACTAAATAGTGAATTTAAAACTAACTTATCGACCTTTTATGGCTTTTTTCCTACATTTTTTTGTTGTGGTTTTCAGAACCTTCCAAATACGAAATTTTGAAGCTCCATTTTTAAACTATGTATTAAAAAATGTCATTAAAATTATAATTTTTCTAAATCTGTATGATGCAAAGCAATATTATTTTTCTGAAATCTAAACATACCTACATACCTACCTACTAATCTTAAAAATACAACAAGTTACATGCAAATACGTATCTAACTATCTATGTATGTGCATGTACGTATAACTTTTTTCCTAATACAAAATTCTATCAAAGTAGGGATACCTACCTACCTATTGAAAAACAAAAAAATAGAAATGCCTGCCTAAATTAAAAAGCAATGCAACGTATATATATCAAATAAATCGGAGCATACACATTTCACACGTACCTAAGTACCTACCTACCTCACAAGTTATGAAATATGAATTCACTTGTAAATAAATTAATTAAAAAGGATTTCCTTTAATTTCATAAGGAAAACAAACTAACCAACAATGTTCGATGTATGTACATAGATATACCTACCTCACAAAAAACAAACACAATAAGAAAATCCTTACTACCTTCCTTTTATTCAAAGATCGCTACCAACAACAATAATGTTACTGCATGTCTATCTATACAGATACACATCATCTTCATGAACACACAAATAAAGTATAAGCAAAAAACTAAAAAAAAACAACCACCGACCGCAGCAAGTCTCCTCCACACGCCACCAAAAAGCTGGAATTGCTTCATAAAAAAATTAAATTTCTGTGCCTACCTAACGTCATTTTTACTATTCCTGTCCTTGAGACACACATTTTGAAGAGATTTCAAATTTTAAATTGTATTCACAGAGATTTTCCGCTCTCGCTCTTAAAATTGACCAATGCAACATCTAACAACATGTTGTTGTGTCTGATATCAGATACGGCCGATTATTTTGTGGGTTCACTTTCGTTCTACTGGATGCGACATATTTGTATTATATTAAGGGTATTCATGCAACATCGTAAAGTCGTCGTAAACGTGGTAAACTTTTAAACTTCGTAAATGTGTCAAATTTTCCATACAAAATGTGACAGAATTACGAAGTTTTAAACTTTACAACGTTTACGACGACTTTACGCTGTTGCATGAATACCCATATTATCTTTGGTGAAATTGTGTAAAAAAAGCCAAAATAAGGCGTACAAGAATCATTTCCTTTTACAAGTAACACATTTTATGCTACATTTCAACCTAACGCTAATCTGAGATTTAATAAGATTTACCTCAAATCTTCTTTAGATCTCGAAGATTTACCATACAAATATATTTCGTAAATCTTGAAGATTAGAAATTAATCTTGTTAAATCTTCCTTGGACAAATACTTTTACATACGAACTAACCATTCTTGTATGGCGCTGAAGAATTCATTCATGGCTGAATTCAGTTCTTCACAAAGGAAACATTCTATCTCACTTCCTCTTGATAAGAAAAAATGAAACATCATTTGCATTTCTAAAGGTGCTGTCAAAGTTAATCTTTTTTAATGTGGTTTTCCATTCAACCATTTCAGATTTGGTGGTCAGATCATAATTTTTTAGTGGTAAATAGAACACAAAATGAGATTTGATTTGCTTTTGCAATTGTGTTAGTGACTATTTTTCTATTGATGAATTTGTCCAACAAACACCACCTTCTTATCGAAAGTAAACAACACTGCGAAATGCCGAATGCAAATTAATACGTTCAGATTTATGTCAGTTTATTTTGGTGTGTGTGCAAATGCGTGTAAATCTTGCTAAAAATTGAGATTTGAAGAATCGACCTGAGATCGAAAAAAAATCTATTTTTTTGGTTGAATGGAAAGCAAAAGTTGATCTCAGGTCGAAAAAATCAGAAAAAAGTCGACTTTTTTGGTCCAAAGGAAAACCACATAAATATTTTTGTGCGGTGGAAACACCAAATAGATCTATTAAATCTGAACTGAGATAAGCCTTTGGTGGAAACATAGCATTATATAATTAAACTTCACCCCCAAGAGTTTGACCTTGACGTTGGTGGGGGTGCTTACGTGGGGTTCTCCAGCAATCCAGCTGCAGAACCAAACTAACTAACAAACTCAAACCTATGAAAAAATGGAAAGTACGACCAATAACAATGAAACACTGGTACGGATATGTGCCAAAACGTCGGCAGAGGTCACGGCTGCCGGCGCGGGCTTGGCTCCTTCGTTAACTGAAGGAGAGAAGTCGCCAGTGACAAAACTTTCCACTAAACGAAACATCGACGACGAACACTTAAACGAAACGGACAAGACGTTGACAGAGGAAGAGGAAGACCTTCTTCTCGACCCCTTTGCCAACCTCGGAGTGAGAGATGGAACTAGTGTCGGAACAGTGGATATTGATGATATCAGTGACTGCTGCTCCGTAGCTAGCTCCAATCTTTCAAGATTGTCTACCTCCTCGAGGCGAAGTAAAATCGCCAACAGTAAGAAGACAATCAAACGACTTGGTTCAAAGAGGTGGATTGACCTGACTGAACTAGAACGGAAACGACTAAAAACCGCATATGACATTCTGCAGGAGGAGCCTTCAATGAAGAACGGGCCTCACGCCTGTACATCGGAGGAGGTTTCTTGTGCGAAAGCCATGAGCGGAGATCAGTTGATGGGACCACCAAACTCTTACGAAGGGAAAACCCAACGTAAGTGGAGGGTGACACCATCAACCGGTCAAACGACAGACCGGACAACGGACATGCACCTACCGATACCTGAGGAATCTAAACAATCAACCAGTCGTTGCATGGAGCCTCCCGCTCCTACGGGACTGGAAGTTGCGACGATTAACTCGGGTGGGAGTCTCGGGGAGTCCGTGCACCTGGGAAGCATGCAGGGCCATAGCCTCTTTTACAACCCAGGAGTTTTGAACCCCCCAAGTCCCAGACGTAGCAATGCCACAGGACATATGCACATCGACAATTTGTCTCTCTCAAAGACTAGACAAAGCATGGAGCCTCTCGCTCCTACGTGTCTCGTAGATGAGAAGACAATTGACGATGAGGCCAGAGGGAAGGATAAGCATGCGGAAAACATTATGGGCCATAGCCCTAAATGCAACCCAAATGCGAGTAATTCCCTCAAACCAAGCAGAAGGAACAGGACTAAAGACAGCGCGGTATCTGTAACGCGAGTGCGACGTAAGGCAAAGGGTCGCCTAAGCGACAGAGAAATACAGCGCAGACAAAAACGAAATGCTGAGAAGATCATTCGGCGGCTAAGTAAAAGAAATCCGGAGTCCTTAACGAAAAAAGAAAAGGAAGCCCTGGATAGATCGTATCAGCGAGTACAGGACACGACAAAGGACGGACACAACGAACCGAACTCCAAGGTAACCCAAAGGACGGTGTTGGGGAAAGAGCAGCTGGGCCTCCCGCCCCACTCTGACTCACACCCTACTGCAGGGTCATCCAAAAGAGTAAGGAACGACGACACGATTTCGACGAAGAATTCCTCACCGGAAAATAAGAGGAAAAAAGCTAGGCTTTCGAAAGTGACCATGGAGGGCCAACAGGCGGCAATTGCTGACTTTGGAAACCCATCGCGGAAGCTGACGGAAGACCAATGGAAGCTCTTGGAGTCTAGAATCCTTGACGCGGTAAACGAGGCTATCGTTAAGAATGGGCCACTGCCCCTCTTCGGTACCCTCGCAACCGTGCAAGGTTTCAAGCTTCTAGCATGCGAGGATAAATATACCTATGCATGGCTCCAAGATTTTGTAAAAAACACCAGTGTCCCTTGGCAGAATGCTGATCTCCGCCTTATTAATAAGGAGGATATCAGAAACATCACACGGCCTAAAGCGAAATTGGTGATTAGAGGACCTGTAGTCCCGAGGGACCGTATCGAAAGATACCTTAGATCCCTAAACACCGACCAGCTCAGTCAAAACTGGGATGTTATCGATGTGGGAGAGCAGACCGCCGAAGGTACAGAAGTGACGGTGCTACTCAGCCAGAAATCTCTGCCACTTCTGCGAAAAATTGGCTTCAAGGTTCGCATTGGTACAAACCGATGCAGACTGAGGCTCATAGCCAATCAGAATAAAAAGGTAAATAGGGGGTCGGTAGTTAAAAACTAATCATGAAATTTGTTCAAATAAATCTTCATCACAGTAAAGCTGCCAGTGCCAACCTAGTCTATCTCATGGAAAATAGACAAATTGACGTCGCCCTCGTGCAAGAACCCTGGTTAGCAGGTGGAAAAATCAGAGGGCTGAATACAAAAGGAACTATACTGTACAAAACTGCTCAGGTGGGAACAAACAGTAGCTTTAGAACCTGTATCGTAGCTAGAAAACAGTTTAACCTTTTTCTTCTATCCAAATACAGTAATTTAGATCAGACGGCCGTCAAGTTGGAGAGAGATGGGTTACCACCGCTCATTATAGCATCATGCTATATGCCTCACGACGGGACGGAAGGACCACCAGCTGACCTAACAAGCCAGTTAGTTAAACATGCTGCGGAGCTGAAACTCGATCTAGTGCTAGGATGCGATGCTAATGCGCATCACTCTCAGTGGGGTAGCACTAACATCAATACTAGAGGTGGGTCTCTTTTTGAATTTCTTATTGAGAACAATTTATTAGTAGCAAATAGGGGTAGAGAACCAACTTTTGTCACAAAAAATTGTAAGGAGGTGCTTGACATTACCATAACAAGTAACTCAAGTACAGTACCAATAGAACAATGGAGGGTGTCGGATGAGCAATCTTTCTCTGATCACAAAATCATTGAATTTCTCATACCAGACACAATAGCCTCCGAGAAACCGTTTAGAAATATTCGAAATACTAACTGGGATACTTTCAATAGGGAATTAGAAACAAGGATTAAATCCTTTGAAAATAATTCACTAAATGGACCTGAACTCCTAGATAGTGCCACCACAGAATTCACAGAAATTCTAAATAAGGCTTTCGAAAAAGCATGCCCCCTTAAACAGGTAAGGACAGGAAATAAGAAACCACCTTGGTGGACACACGAACTTGGCATTATTAGAAAAGAAACAAGAAGACTTTTCAATACAGCCAAACGAACTAGAAGTGAATTAGACTGGGAAGCGTACAAAAACAGTCAAAGAAAATTCAAAGCCGAAACTCAACGGGCGAAACGCAGCTCGTGGTTAACCTTCTGCAACCAAATTGAAGGAACTAATGAATCAGCAAGACTTAGAAAAGTTTTAGCAAAAGAATCAGTTCCCTTAGGGTCTCTTAAAGATCCTAATGATCAATGGACTGAATCATGTGGAGAATCACTGGAGCTCCTTATCAAAACTCATTTTCCTGGTTGTAACTTTGACGTTAACAACTTGGAGGATGCAGTACAAACAGAGCACACGGTGCCACCAGATATTATAACGGAGGATAAAATTAACTGGGCGATAAACTCGTTTTCACCCTTCAAATCTCCAGGAACAGATGGCATCTTCCCCATGATGCTACAGAAGAACACTAAACACGTTACCCAACATCTCAAGAGCTTCTTTGCAAGCAGCCTTAAGTGGGGATATATTCCTTTGGCGTGGCGTGAAGTAAAAGTAGTCTTTATACCAAAAGCTGGGAAACCAAGCCACACGGAAGCTAAAGACTATAGACCCATTAGTCTAACATCGTTTGTTTTAAAAACCTTCGAAAGATTAATAGATATACACATACGAAGTAGTATAAAACCGAATGTGTTGTCACCTGCCCAACATGCTTACACGAAAGGAAAAGGTGTTGAAACAGCCCTTCACAACTTAGTAAGTATAGTAGAAAAATCACTCAAGGACAAAGAGTATACTCTAGCAGCTTTTCTGGACATTGAAGGCGCCTTCAATAATGTACAGAATGATGCGGTAAAAAGAGCACTTGTAGACCTTGAAGTGGATAATTCCCTCGTAAACTGGATTATCTGTATGTTAAAACACAGACGGATTAACTCAGAACTAGGGGACGCACGGATCAAAGTATCCACATCTAGGGGGACTCCACAAGGAGGAGTTCTCTCACCACTATTGTGGATACTAGTAATGAACGAAATCCTGATTGAACTGAATAATAGCGGTGTCAAAGTAGTTGCCTACGCAGACGACCTGGCGCTGCTAGCGACCGGAAAATTTATTTCCACAACCAGCGAACAGATTAATTACGTTTTGTCAAAAGTCTGTACCTGGGCGGGGAAATGTGGACTCTCGGTAAACCCACAAAAAACCGAACTGGTTCTTTTTACTAACAAAAGGAAAATACCAGAATTTGTCCTACCATCAATAGAAGGAACCCAACTTAGACTATCAGATCATGCCAAATATTTAGGCGTAATTCTTGACAAAAAGCTAAACTGGGGTATGAACATCAAAGAAAGAGCCAAGAAGGCCATGATCGCTTTTTACTCCTGCAACAGGATCTTTGGTAAGACCTGGGGTCCAAGCCCTAAAATCATAATGTGGATGTACACGGCCATTATAAGACCGATCCTCACATATGGTAGCCTGGTTTGGTGGAGCGCGATGGATAAAGAATGTAATTATAAAACGCTTAACAAAGTTCAAAGACTAGCGTGCATAGGAATCACAGGGGCAATGAGGTCCACTCCCACTGCGGGAATGGAAGCCATACTCAATCTAAGACCCCTAGATCTATTCGTACAAGAAACTGCAGCCTATGGTGCTCTAAGATTAAGCCAGACCGATAGCTGGAAAAAGAACTCTGTAGGTCATGCACAAATTATGAACAAATTTACGGAGGGGTATGTATGCACAGACTTCACAACACCCCGTACAAATTTTGAAAAACCGTTTTCTGTATCCATCCCCACAAGAAAAGAACGGGAAGCTGGTTTACAACAATCAGATACACCGATGGTAGAAATTTACACAGACGGATCAAAGATGGATACGAGAGTAGGTGCTGGTTTCTTTTCAGAATCCCTTAATTTAGCGAACTCTTATAGACTCCCTGATTATAGCAGTGTCTTCCAAGCGGAGGTTCTTGCAGTGATTAAGGCTGCTGAACAGATCTCAATGTTGGCGATACCACGGGCTGATATCACCTTTTACATTGATAGCCAGGCAGCGATTAAAACTATCTCTGCAACAGAAATAAAATCCAAGCTGGTTTCATGCTGTCGCGAAGAGCTAAAGATTCTTGCCACACAGCACAACATCAGACTCTGCTGGGTTCCTGGGCACTGTGGAATTCTGGGAAATGAAAAAGCAGATGAACTGGCAAGGACTGGTTCATCGTTAGATCAAAGCCTAACGGACTCCGGTGTTAAAATTCCATCCTGTGCCATTAAACAGACAATTGGTAAGAAGATAGTGGAACTTACCAATGACAGATGGAACTCACTCGCAACTTGTACCACTACAAAGAATTTGTGGCCTAGCTACAATAAGAAAAAAACGCACCATGTCATAAACCTGAAAAAGAGATCCCTGAATCTTTTAATAGGAATTATCACGGGACATAATCTCTTAGGTTACCACAAGAAAAAGATGAGACTAAGTACTGAAGACCTATGCAGAGGTTGCGGTGACGTAGAAGTAGAGGAAGACACCCTTCACTTCCTAGGTCAATGTCCGGCACTATGCAATATAAGGAAAAAATATTTGGGTAGCTATTTCTTCAATGATCTAGCAGAAATCTCGAAGTCAACAGGAAATAACATCTCAAGTTTAATGAACTTCATCAACGCCTCTAAATGGTTCGATGCTCCATAGGATTTCATAGGTTATATTTTTAAAGGGATGGTCCAATCCATCAGGGTACCACAATGGATCAACATTGATCTAAGTGTGACGGGAACAAGATCCACCGTCAGCCCATCAACCTAACCTAACCTATGATTAAACTTTTAAAAAGGCTAATGGCCAGTTGCACCGACCTCTTTTAAATATTTATTGCTTCGTTTAATTTTAAAATGACAGCTATCGGTTGCACCAACAAATCTAAATCTAAAAGGCCAATAAACGAACCAATAAACTAAAGTTCCATTTTCCTCCAGATAAATTTTAAAAGCAAGTTTAAACGAACATATCTAACTACCTACAAACAAAATAATTCAATTTTATTTGACGGAATATTGTTAATTCCAAATTAAAATAACGAAAACAATAGGTGAAGGCATTTTGTTTCCTATTTATAATTCACTACTTAAATAAATAAATTATTCCAGAAAAATTGTAGACTGGCAGTGCTGCCACTCATAAATTAAAAAAAACAGTTTAAAATCATGATTTTAGTTAAAAAAATCATGACTTTAAGGTCTAAGTTGGAAAACGGTAAAAGAGATATTAAAAATTTTAAACTACATCGTAACAAGTAAAACAAATATTTTCAAATATTTATTGAGAGCATTATACAAAAATACAAAAATGGAAGGAATACGGGAATATAAAATATTATAAATAAATTATTATAATTTATACATATTTATGATTTTTTTTTTTTTTTTACACTTTTAGGTACATAGGTATTATATAGCACATTGAAAATCAAAAATATAGATAGTGTAAAATATTTTTTAAATTTTACGTAAGCAAAAAACTTATTTCCTTGGAGTATTCGTGTAATATCTGTTGAGAAGCTCTGTATGAACCTTAAATTTGGTTTTTAACCAAATGTTTAGCATGAAACAACCCATTTAGTGAATCAATCTCAAGGCTGTTTCTTAATTTTGTTTTTACCATATTAACCCTTAAACCCTACCCTGGGGTCCAGCGCGATGAAGAAACTTAACTTTATTAAATATTTTTTTAACAAAGCAACCCACGTTCGTCCTATTCATGGTATTCTTATAAATCATCACTGGGTGTCCTGTCATTAGCTTTTTTTTACAGTTAATGCAGTACAGTTGCTTATATAACCACTTCGGGGTCTCATAGACCCCAGGGTAGGAATACTGTAACATTTTCGAGTTCTTGTTTATTAAGTTATTGTCATTACGTTTGATTGGTAAGTCGATAAAATAGTTAGAACTTATTTATTAAATGCGTGTTTGAAGAAAATAAGTACAAAAAAAACTCAAGCAATCACATTGAAAGCTATGTAAAACGCTTTTTGATGTGTAAACATCTTAGCCCCATTGACACCCTATGCCCCAGCCGGGGTTACAGGACACGATTATGAAACATCTTAGCGCTCGGTATGGGTAAAATTGAAAATCGGCTGTAACGGATATGGGCTCACGGTTCCGTTTGGAACCATTTTGTTTGTTGTAGGTAAGTAGAACTCTGTAAACTCAATAGGTAAGGTAGTTTTCATTGTATACCCAATGGTTTTGGTATTTGCCAAGTGGAGTGAATTCCTTACACCCCGACTCCACAGTAGATAGTTTCTCTTAGAATGTTCGTCTTGACATTAAATATCTAATGGAGTCACTCCGTTTCATATCTTGATTGGATGTCAAGATGCAATCATATCTTGACAGAGATAATTGACATACATTTTGCCAGGTGAAGATTTTGTTGCTTTTTTTCTAGAAACTTAATTTTTTATTTCATTATTTTTTATCCATACGCTGCTTTTGATGTTAATCTCTGCAATCGCGGGTGGCAATTTTGGTTTGTGATATTAAGGGCCAGTTTTTCAGTGCGAGATCATCCTAGTCTCGGGGTTAAACCAGAGTTAACTCCAAAAACGTGTTTTTCAGTCAGTTGAAATCGAAAGTTAACTCGTCTAATGTGGTGAGTTAACTCAGGCACCAAATTGAGAGTCTTTTGAGTTGTGGCGCCATCTCGATTTCGATACTGAAAGTTATTGTCAGTGCAATTCGTTGTGGCGCCATCTCTATTCCTATGCGTAAAAGGCCTAGAAGGGTGATATCCATAGTGTTGCACATCGTTGGCCTCAGAATTTTTACAGCTGAAAGATAAAGTTAATCCTCAACTGAAAAACTGTACCTGAGTTAACTCAGGGTTATTTTATTTTCAGGATTAACTAACTCTGATTTAACTAAGAGTAAAGCCTGAACTGAAAAACTGAAAAAGTGTTATTTGCAATTTCTTGATTTGAAATGTCATAACATGATTTGCCAAGTGGCGCATTCTTTTCTGTTTCTCTAGTTGGCTGTGGTAAATGTGTCAAAAAGAAGTGTTGTTATGTCATATTTAAAAAAGTTACTTTGAGTTACTTTTCATTTAGGAACGACAAAAGCTAAAAATGTTGCTGATCTGTCAAACAAATTGGGTGAAAAAAGTTGAAATAAATTTGGAATTAAAAATCAAGAAGAAATTGTGATTTCATTATTGAAAAGAACTTTTATCAGCACTTCAAAAATGAATACATTTTTCAAATAAAATTTCATTTAACTTCATTCTAGCACAAAATTGAATATTTAAGCAAAAATATTTCCATTTTTTTTTTATCATTCATTACTTGCACAAATTTCTTTACTAAAAATCGATCAAATCAGATAAAAAAATGTCGCAAAACCTGGAAAAAATTTCAAAACTCACTACCGACGGTAAAATCAATAAAAATAAAAAAGCTTAGCTTTATATTTTCCCCCCGACCTGATCTGGATTGTATATGCATACATGTATTACAAAAACAACACAAAATCCGACCTTGCTTTTGGATTTCGATTTGCAAATTAATTCTGGCCATACACCCTTTGTACTTTTTTGCAAAAATGAGTTTTTTCTCTCACAGGTAGATGGCTTTTTGTGTTGAAGATAGGGAGAAAATAGATAGTAAAGTAGAGAGAAAATACAGAAACAAAAGGGTAAACGGGGATCGGATAGGTATATAACACTTGTCGCACTGGGATCCTGTTTGTTTTATTATGATAATCTAATCCGGATCAGATCTGGGGGATAATAAAATTAAACTATTACATATTAAAAAATGAGATCAATTCCAAACCGAACGATCGAGAAGCAAACAAAAGATAACTCAAAATGAAAACATCGTGATTTCAGCTGCTTTTGACGGATTAACCATTTCAACTCAGTATCAAAGAGATGAGTTGGAAAAATGTACTCAAAATTACTTTTTGACACTTTAACTTTGAATCCAGGAACAACTTTTTGACGTGATAAAGTTTTCTCGGAAGGTGTTTTTTAATGGGTAAATTCATTATAATTTGTATCGTGCAATCATTTTGTTTTAGCGCTTGTATTACAGATTCCTAATTTTTGCCATACGTGGTAATGACCCGATCCTTACCTTCAGGTGAAAACGAATGTTTACACATCTTCCACGCAAGTCCCGGTACTCACACATTTTTTTCCACTGCCACATTTTCCAAAAAGAGACCCACTTAAATACCATAATACATTTCGTTATATGGAAGTTGATTGCGAGGGTTAATATAGTCTATATTTATAATGCCAGTCATGTCTAAATATTCTTTTTTTAAAAAACAACTTGATGAAGAAACTTCTGAACGAACTTGATGTATTTTTGACTTTTCAGCTTGCATACATTTATTGAGTTTTGTAAAAAAAGGTAACACGAAACTTAGAAAGCTCAAATAGTCCCCTATTACACGATGATTCTTTGCGTCTGACTCTTTTTTCGAATTTCTCTTTATAAAATCATCCTGTGAGGCACGCGCTATTACACTGTGGTTCTCAACGCTTGATGCAAAATTGACAGTTCTCTTTTATTGCGAAATTCACTGCTGTGGTTTGTACTGTATATATACGAAAAATGGGAAAATACGGATAGTGATAAAAAGAAAGAGTCGCGGAAACCTTGGCCCACGACTCACAGGGTAGCTGGTCTTCCGTCTCATCTTTTTTCTCTTACGCTCATTATGTTCGAAAAGAGTCAGACGCAAAGAATCATCGTGTAATAGGGGACATACATATAATGCCTTGGATCGTTCAACATATTGGCCACGTTCAAACACCGAACTAAAGCGATCTGGATAGGTTTGTGTTGTTGTAATCCCTTGTTAAAACACAGCTGATGACGAAACAGCTGTTGGCAGAAAAGAGATCCCAAGCTATCCTAAAAATTTTAGGATAAAAAGCTATCCTATGAGTGTGGTGAGTAGCTAAAATGATGAGTTGTATAACAATATGAATTCCTAAGACCCTGTTTAGATTTGTTGGTTTCACTACGTAGTGAAAAGTCATGTCGTGTATACACTTTCCCCCATATTAATAAACTGTGGATAACAACGTGCTAGCGTTTATACACCTGTTAACTAGTAATTCTTATTAACAAATGCGTAATAGTCTGTGACGTGTGTTAACGTACGGATAACTTTAACTAACCAGATTCCACGTATAATGAACGGATAACTTCTTAACACATACACGCACGCATATGATAGCACCGTTTACTTCTACCAATATACACTTTGTAAGGCAGTGCATGCATGTGACACATGTATTAGAAAATCACCATAATTTGATGAAGTGGTGAATTTGGTGAAGTGATAAATACTGGAAAGATATCATATCTTTTTTAATAAGAAAAGTTATCAAGCGGACAAGTTGTCTATCCGTTTGCCAGTTAACACGTGTGTTAGGGAGCGGATACCAGTTTTTTATTAATACTGCTGTTTGTAATTTTCACACAAATGTATTTCTGCATGCTCATGGAATATTTGCAAATTGGAACATTTGATTTTGGACACCGTATGAGTATTTCTGCTCTCGATCTCGCCCAACCACATATCTAGGTAGAAAATTTGGAACCTTTTCTGTTGGACGCACAAGAAAAAATGAACAAAATGGAATGAAATGGACCATTTTGGTTATGAAACCTGACCGCTCACTCAAATTTTTATATTTTCTCCTTTTTACCTCACCGATTTCACCTACGAACTGTCGTCATGCTGTAATGAAACCAACAAATCTAAACAGGGTCTTACTTCATGAATTTTTGTATGGTGAATTCACATATGTATTCACAGACAATAAATTAAATCACAGAAACAAAAATGTAGTTATGCATTTGAGTCAAAGTGTCATTTTAACTATGTTTGTGTTTGTAATGTGTTCGTCGTTTCAGGTTGTAGTATTAGACATGTTTTGTCATGCTTAGACATGTTTTTTTTTTCAAAGCGACTATAAAAAGATATTTTTTTTTTTTTGAAATTAGAAAATCATGATTTTCGACTCGAAATCATTATAACATTAGTTGGGTCCAAAAAAAACATGAAAATAATGATAAATCATGATTTCTGGCAGCACTGTAGACTGGTCATCATGTGTTCATCTGATAACGAGAAACGAACTAAACCAAAAAAATGGCGAGACGTCGAAGAGTTGTTCAGGTTCACAGAGAAATCCATTTTCTGAATTCGATAACGTCGCTTTAAAATATTGGTTCATAATTTCCAAGAGTATGTCGAAAAAATATTAGTGTCAGTTGGTATCTATTTCAATAGTTTCATAATTTCTCTAAAAAAAAAAGAAAATAATAAGGGTATTCATGCAACGTCGTAAGTTTACAAATTGTGTAAAATGGTAAGTTTACGCAAAAGTTTGCATGAATGACCTTTTTATTAATTTGGTTAAATGCTGTGTAATTGAATCAGCTGTGGTACGTTTTTTTTCTAACCAAAGTTAACTATAGTTAACTTTCATCGTTCCTTTAATTCAAAAAAGATACTTTTTTTAATGTCGAATTCCTTACAACCAAATAATCGATTTTTTTCTAAACAGAATCGATTTTTTTCTAAACAAAATCGATTTTATTCTGTCAAAACAAATCTTGCATTTTCAGCAAGATTTCAAATCGATTTCACACACACTAGCAAGATTTGACATTTCTCTGGAGTTGAAAGTATTTTGCGGCGGGTTTAACAAATGTTCTAAAGTGTTCGTCGGTCATTTAAATACCTAGATTAAAAGCAAATAAATCATTGAAACTAATTTTAATTCATCAAAAAATATTGAATGGTCAGTTAGAAGTTATAAAAATATCAACTAACTTCGATTCAAAGTGCCCAAAGTCAATTAAAGATATAAATCGCGCGCTCGCCGATGTGTTTCTCGAATGATATGTTTCTTGGATGAATTTTTGTTGTTTTTTTTACTTTAATGGCCACATAACTATTTTCTGTTTATTTTTTGCAACTTTTCTTGGAAATGTATAGGTATGTTTTTAATCTAACAAAATGACGCGAAAAACTGAATGCACTTTAGAATATTTTTAACAAATTTGTATGCGCATAGTTTGTTTACTTTTTTGCCTCAAAGCTACTGTCAAATGACACACACACAGTCCCACACGAAAAATTTGATTTTTTGTGTGTTCCTTACAACCAACAAAAAAAATCGATTTGAAATTGTTGTAAGGAATTCAACATAAATTTATGATGTCATTGAGTCGTTCCTAAATTCAAAGTTAAAGTGTCAAAAAGAAATAGAGAAATATCAAAGCAATTCCAAATCATGACAGAAATTTGGTATTTTATGATTACTGATTAAAATATGGAAGGTTCACTGGTCAAGTTTTCATACATTTTAAAATTGTGATTAAGTAAGTAATTAACAGAAAACTTGCCAAGTAAATCCACCAAATTTTAATCAGTAATCATTAAATACCAAATTTCTGTCATGATTTGGAATTGCTTTGATATTTCTCTACTTAAGATATTTGATATTGAGCTTTATGAACTTAAAACTTGGCATATATTTTAGATCTCATTACTTTTTTTGGCTGACTTTTTACGTACAGGTTTCTTGTACTCATAAGAACTTGGCTCTTTTTTTAACATTTATGTTTTTGTTGTGATTTCACTCCTTTTTGCAAAGATTAACTTTACCAGGTGAAAATCAAGCCTTAGGGCCTTACAAAGTTTCATAATTCTACGACAACCGAAAGCGCTCCATATAAATAATAGCAATTCTGATAAAGTGGGTGGATGGCGCGCCCCCCGAATGCAAAATTCCAATTTTTCAATTTTTTTTCTTTCTAAGTACTTCAAGCCCTACCGACCTACCAATTTTCATTGTTCTATAACAATCAGAAGTGGTCCATATAATTTATAAGAGTTTTTAATAATGTGGGTGGGTGCCACGCCCCCTGAAGGGAAAATTCCAATTTTTCAATTTTTTTCTTTCTACGTACTTCAAGCCCAACCGACTTACCAATTTTCATCGTTCTACAACAATCGAAAGTGCTCCATATAATTTATAAGGATTTTTAAGAATGTGGGTGGAAAATTCCAATTTTTAAATTTTTTTCTTTCTAACCCTGAGGCCACACGAGCCAGTACTGGCTAGCCAGTCGCAATACACTCACACTTTTGTACTAACACATACAAACCTGAGCAACTGGCTCGTCAACTGGCTTGCCTTTTTCGTAGCCAGTTGGGAAGCCAGTAGAGCAGCCAGTAACAGGGTTCGGCAGTACTATTTCGTAGCATGTTTGGAAAAATAGGACTAAAACTTAAGTTTACTCACATTTTCTTTCACAAAATATTAATAAAATAAAAATCTGGAGTCCATGCCCATTCCCTATGAACTCAAAGTTTTATAAATTTGATAAGTGATCTAAAAATGTTTGAAGATGAATAAAGCCGGAACCACACTTGTCTCGTCTGTTGTGTTTTGGATTTCCGTTCGACAAGAAAGCCAAAAAAAAAACGAATGAATTGATAGAGAATTTTACGAATCTGTCAATTTCAAGAGTGACAGCTTCCATTGAGACGGAAGTGTCAAATTCCAAAGTGATATATTGCTATTTGTTAAAAAGCTCTATTAAATGCTTTCCCAAACCGACGCGAAACGTTCGCCGACGACAGTTTTTTGTTGTTGTTTACCATTGTGTATCTGTCGTATTTTGTATCGCTGCACACGAAAAATAAAACAAGAGTTTTTAAGATAAATATTATTTGGTGATAAAAATAAGTTAAGGCTCTCCAAAATCAAGGCGAAACATTAGTAATGCCAACGAAACTTTGGCTTTTGTTGTTTTATGCTAGTGACATTGCATGGCGTCAGTGCGTGTATTTTTAGTGCATTTCTATCTCCACATAAAAAGAAGTAGCATATGTTAAATACAACAACAATCCGGTATAGTTCCGTATTGCGCTTGCTTTAAATATGCTACTTTTTTAAGCGAAGATAAAAATGCACTAAATACTGCGTCTAATGACAGTTTGCAACATGTCAGGCTTGTTAAGTTAGCACAGAGTATTTAAAATGTCACTTCACATTACACAGAAGATAGAATGAAGTGGTAACATCTTCATTCTTGAAAAAGGTGGTAAATCATAGTAGTTAAATTTCTTTCCTTTAAATCGGAGTAGATTTACTCCATTTGGAGTAAAATCCGAACGCTGGCCAGTAGAGAAGCCAGTTTGATATGCCACCTACGTCACAGCATATACACGAATAGGAATTTGACAGGTAGTCTGTGTAGCCAACTGGCTAGCCAGTACTGGCTCGTGTGGCCTCGGGGTAAGTACTTGAAGCCCTACCGACCTACCAATTTTCATTGTTCTACAGCAATCAGAAGTGCTCCATATAATTTATAAGAATTTTTAATAATGTGGGTGGATGCCACGCATATTTTCGATTTTTTCCTTTGTATGCACCACAAGGTCTACCGTTGTGCGAAATTTCAAGTTTCTACGATGTCTGGAAGTGCTCCATAATTTTGATGATCTGTCAGTGAGTCAGTGAGTCAGTCAGTCAGTTACGGTTTTTGCGATTTTTGAAGTCCTATATCTCGGGAATTACTAATGCTAAAGAGTTGAAATTTGGTGAGCCACCTGTGTTTGATCAGCTCAGCAAATACTGCGAATTTGAAGCTTCTGACATTATTGGTACTGAAGTTAGAGGGGGGTTGAAAATCGCCTGAGTTTGTTCCTGTAAAAAGGGTGTAGTGCCGCGAATTTGGCTGGGCACTACCGTGCCCTTTGATTTGTGCTAGTAGTGAATGAAAAAAATGATAGCAAATATTTTGCTAAAAAATTCCATTTTGTGCTTGAATTTGAATGAAGTAAAATGAAATTCAATTTTTAAAAAATATGTATTTTCAAAGTGCTAATAAAAGTTCTTTTCAATAAATCTCATGGAATCACAATTTATTCTTGATTTTTAATTCCAAATCTATTTCGATTTTTTTGTTCATCCATTTTGTTTGACAGATCAACCATTTCTAACTTTGGTCGTTCCTAAATGAAAAGTAGCTCAGAGTAATTTTTTTAACTATGACTATGACATTGCACTCGTCTTTTTGACACATTAACCATAGTTAAAGTGCCTCTAAAGTACTTGAGAGTGCTAGGACGCCATATGGCCCTAGGCTCAATGATAGGAAAATCCCTATGCACACCTCCGCGTGGTAGAGGGCGGGTAACGCTAACGTGCAGGGGGACCGAATGGATGCCGGGATAAGCAGACAACCCAGCGTTGCTGGTCAGGGCACAAACTTGTCCTTGGGATGGTTAAAAGCCCCCTTAAGACGGATGAACTGCACGTAGCGGTCAACGGCATGATAGTCTGGTGGCGGAGGAGCTTTTTTGGTAAAAGGCCAACGGCAGCAGCAGGTAGCGTCTGTAACCCATATTGGGCGGCTACAAAAGGCGTCTGTTTTCCCATAGTGGGCGGCCTCGAGCAGTTATGTGTTTGACCATACAAAAGGCGGGTGTGCCTGTCAAATCTGAGCTTATGTATGTTATTAATCATATCTCGGAAAACACCATGGTGGAAGGATATAAGCAAATACATGAATTATGACAACAAATGGAAATGAGTCCCCAAGAGGTAATCTTTTTATAGAAAATCCTTCTGTAGCTTCGGTTGCAGTAAACCGCACATCGGATTTGGGGGTGCGGCATCTTTCATGTACGAGCGTCAATCAAGACGCCATAATAATAAGTGAATCGTTAACAAATAGAAGAAGTCTTTCAAGAAGCGCAAATGTTACTTTTGGCTACCGCATACGTACGAAAATCGGAGCATGGAACGTTCGATCCTTGTACAGCGATGGTAGATACGAGCAGGTTGAGCGTGAAATGCTTCGTCTAAACATCAGTATCCTGGGCATAAGCGAAACTAAGTGGAGAGGAAGAGCTGAATACAGATCAGACACTGGACAGACGAGAATGCTGTATTCCGGGGAAGATGAAAGAGAGGGTGGCCAAAGACTGCATGGTGTCGGAATTATGTTGAACGAAGAAGCGAGGCGTAGTTTGATCTCCTGGGCGCCCATTTCTGCGAGATTAATGACAGCAAGGTTTCGTTCAAAAATTCGTAACGTCACAATTATTCAGTGCTACGCCCCCACAAATGAAGCGACCGAGGAAGACAAAACCGCGTTCTACACTCATCTTAACTCGGTTTACAGTAGTGTTCCGAGAGCCGACATCATAGTCGTTATGGGAGACCTCAATGCCCAAGTCGGTTCAGACAATTACGGACTGGAACGCGTGATGGGAAGAAATGGCTTGGGGTCACGGAATGAAAATGGTGACTTGCTTGTCGACTTTTGTAACGCGAATCGTCTTGTGATAGGTGGGACTGTATTTAAGCATAAGACGTGCAACAAAATTACCTGGGTGCATCCGGATGGTCAAACCGAAAACCAAATTGATCATATCATGATTCAGCAGCGATGGAGGAAGTCTATGTGTGATGTCCGGAGTATAAGAAATGCCGATGTGGGAAGCGACCACCATTTGGTTCTGATGAGTCTCAAACTACGAACCGCTGCCGTACAAAAACCAGCGCAGGATGCAGCAAGGAGCTCAAAATTCATTACGAATGCTTTAAATGACCCCAACATATGTCGAAACTATGTCACCACCCTTAACGACAGAGCCTCGTCATTAAACGGAATCCAGAATTCAACAATTGATGAGATGTGGGGTGAAATTAAAAGTGTTTTTATGGAGGCTGGATCCGAAACTGTACCCAAGCGAACGAGACGTAGAGACTCTTGGATATCCCAAGACACCTGGGATAAGATCGAACTTCGCAAATCGTTGAAAATCCAAATAAATGCTGAAGCAGATGTTCAACGAAAGGCTGACTTGCGAAGAGAGTACCGCATTGCACATAAGATGGTCTATCGCTGTGTGAGACGTGACAAGAGGGTGAAGGTAGATGGACTCGCAGATAATGCGGAAATCGCTGCCAGAAGAGGAGATATCCGGGAATTGTACCAAATAGCCAAAGATGTTATCGGAAAAAAAAAACAACACCAATCATCCTGTAATGGATGTGGATGGCACACTTTTGGTATCAATTGAGGATCAGCTTCGTAGATGGAAGGACCATTTTTGTGCCCTGCTAAATGAGGATTCAGTTGAGCAGAGTGCTGAAATGCCCCAACTAAACGAGATGCGCAGGTCCTATAGGGGTATTGACATCGAACCCCCGTCAGAATCGGAAAACCAGACATCAATAAATCTCCTCAAAAACAACAAGGCAGCTGGACTGGACGGAATACCAGCTGAATTCCTGAAAGCCGATCCGGTAACAGCGGCTAGTATCTTACATCCGTTGATAAAAAACATTTGGGAAAACGAAAGCTATCCCAGGGATTGGAAGGATGGTGTGATTGTTAAGTTGCCAAAGAAAGGTGACTTAAAGAATTGCAACAATTGGCGTGGTATCACTGTTTTGTCCGTTTTCCCAAAACTAATGGCAACCATCATTCTCGAGCGAATAAAGGAGAGAATCGAGTCTACACTCAAGAGGCATCAAGCTGGCTTCCGCAGTGGTCGATCGTGTGTCGACCATATCAACACCCTGCGTATCGTCCTCGAGCAGTCGATGGAATTTCAATCACCGCTTTACCTCATGTTCGTGGATTTTGAGAAAGCCTTTGATCGAGTTAACCGAGAATGTATATGGAGATCGTTGCTTGGTAGAGGAATTCCACCAAAAATAGTTGCCATTATTAAAGAGTCCTACAACAACGCAAGGTGTTTTGTTTTGCACAATGGGCAGCTATCCGACTCCTTTGTAGTGCAACAGGGTGTGAGACAAGGGGATGTTCTATCGCCAATTCTCTTCCTGCTGGCGATGGACGACGTATTGACGGCCAGTGTAGGTACAGCAGAGCGACAGGGCATTCAATGGAGACCGTTCGAAAGGCTCAGTCATTTAGACTATGCCGATGACATATGTCTACTGGCAAATAACATCAGTGGGCTGAACGGGATGTGCCAAACACTGCAAGTGAAGGGAGAGTCGAGTGGTCTAAGAATAAACAGCAAAAAGACAAAAATAATGCTCACAGGCCGCTCCACACAGCAGCGTATTATTCTACAGGAGACGCCAGTTGAAGTAGTGGAACAGTTCAACTACCTTGGCAGTATTGTCTCTGCAAACGGTGGTACGGATCTGGACGTTAAAAGTAGAATAAATAAAGCTCGTGCTGCCTTCGGTACTCTGTCCCCAATCTGGAAATCAAGTCAAATCTCCTTACGCACTAAGTTGAGATTCTTCGAATCCAATGTCAAATCCGTGCTGTTATATGCTTGTGAAACCTGGAAAGTCACGTCTATCATTTCGAAGAAATTGCAGGCTTTTGTGAATCGCTGTCTTCGCCATATCCTAAAGATTCGCTGGCCACAAATAATATCAAATGAGGAATTGTGGCGCAGGACAAGTCAAGAGCGGCTGGACGTCGACATAAGAAAGCGTAAATGGCGTTGGATTGGTCACACACTGAGGAAACCAAACAATGAAATTGCAAAGCAGTCCTTTGAATGGAATCCTCAGGGTGCACGGCGGGTTGGAAGACCAAGAACAACATGGAAATCAACTGTCTTAGCGGAAGCAGAATCCCAGAGAAAGACGTGGCCACAGCTAAAGTACCTTGCAGCAGACCGTGAAGGATGGAGACGTTTTGTTGACGCCCTATGCCCCAGCCGGGGTTACAGGACACGATGATGAAAGTGCCTCTACACTATCCAACAAAGTATTAACACATGTCAGAATAAAGTGGGAAGAAATTTCATACGACTGCCAAATTTGTGTGATGTAACTGACTTTCATATTTTCCTTCCACACTTGCATCAAAAATTAGTTTCATCATAACCTCAAACGCCCAAGTGGGATAGAAAGTGTGATGGTTTTAGAACCGATCCTAAATATTTTCAAGTATTAACACATGTCAAATCGTGTCGGATGCGCTGTCAAGTTGTGTGTGATGAAATTTCATATTTTGTTTCCACACTACTTTACATGATTTCTTCACACTTTTTTGACATGTGTTAATACTCAGTGGGATAGTGTGGAATGGCTATCAACTAGAGTAACATAAAAGAACGCACCACTGTTCGTTAAACGTCAAATATTTGGGCGCGTTCGGCTTGGGTCCATAGAGTACCTATATTATCTAGAGTCGCGACTCGTACCCCTCTTGCCTGGAACACCCGCAAATTTTATTTGAGCTAACTAAGAGAAAACTCTCTTAAATTCCCTGTCCGTGAATACGTGTGCATTGTGGATTAAAATAAAAAATCGCGTCAGTAGCTCAAAAAGTTGACGTTTAGTTTTTTTTTTAATTATTAAAGTCAAAATGAAAGTTCTAATTTGTGGTGTGTTAAATTTGTAAATTTGTTAAATTCTTTTTGTGAAAAAAACCTTTTCATAATAATTTCAAGTGAAAATATTAGCTTAATTCTCCACATTTAAAAAGAAAGAAGTGAACTTTGTAAAACAACAACAAAAAAAAACCATAAACTTCGCGTGAATACAAAATATAATTCAATTTTCCACATTCTTTTTTGATTAATTTCCTTATCATATTTTGAAAATAAATTAAGGATATTGAATGGTGTTTTTCAAAAAATAAAACGATATTAGTAAGTTCTGAAAATATCAATGGTTTCTTTTACCTCTTCAAGATAATTGGGCCTATTCGGCGAGATCTTTTATTCTGTTAATCTGTTATGAATTTCCATACAAAAGATTGAGCTGTCAACAAATCTTTTATCAATAATTATTTTGGTATTCGGCACACCATATCTGTTATGAAATCTGCTACGAAATCTGTTATGACCTGTCAAAATTTTGAACTCTGAAAAAATCCTTTATGAATAGCTATTTTGGTATTCAGCATGCCAAGATCTGTTATTAAATCTGTTATAAATCATAAAAGAATAAAAGATAAACTTTTCTGACTTTTATCATAAAAGATTTCAATAGTACCCAGAAATATGAAGTAAAAATGTAAAATTAATCTTTTATTTCGTCAAATAAATGTTTTTAAAATGTGAGAAATGTAAGGAAATATATTAAAGTACGTATGTATATAAACAAAACTATTTTTGTTTATGAAAGCACTTATTGGAAGGCAAGATAAAAAAGTAATCCCCTTGATGTTCCTGATTTACATCTCATACAGCTTCTCAAATTGGATACATTTAAGGAAATAATTCTAAGAAAGAAAATGCAACAATTCACAAGAGCCACAAATATAATAATTTGGTTTCAAGTAGGTACACAAGGTAAATCTTAAAAAAAAAATAAATGCAAACAAATGTTGGTAAACCATTTTTCTATTTTTCAGACGAATCATTTTATTTAAAAATTGAAATATTATTTTTACAAATAAGAAAATAAAAATAAAAGTAAATTTGAAGACGAAAACACAGATCACTGGAAGGAACTATAAGTTATAAAAAGTAGTCACTTTGATCTTTTAGTCACTTTGAATGCTTATTTACAAATTGCAACATTTACGCTTTCACAAACACAACAATTCCATTTCAAATACAGGGATAGGTTAAATAAGAACAAATTAAATGTAAATAAATGTTGGCCATTTTATTATTTTGTCAAACGAAATTTTTCTTCATAGCAGATCAGCTGATTTTGACAACAGATTTTAGGTCTGTTTGGTAACAAATTTCGTTTTCGAAGTTTCATAACAGAAATGCATAAAAGATCGAACTGCTGAATGCCAATTATAAAAGATATTTATGTTGAAAATCTTTTATGGTTGATAGCAGAAAATTCATAGCAGAATAAAAGATGTGACAGAATAGGCCTAAATATTCTTTTCGAAGTGGCTACCGAAAAAAAGTGCGTTCCGAAATAGTTTATCCTTTTTTCAATGAAGATTCCCTTATAGTATTATACCTAGAATCTCTACAGGGCTGGAAGTAAATAGAAAGGAATCACCTCAAAGAATCCCGATTTCCGAAGTTAACTTCGTGAGCGGTGGCAATGCGAAATTGAACGTGGATCATGTCGGGCATTGATATACGACATGACGGTATCTGTTGGAGTGGTCAAGACATCCCAAGACGAGTTGGTCTTATATGTACTTATATAAATGGAGCAATTTGGAAGAGTAAAAAAGCCTTTTCTAACTAACATTATATTTTCTGTGCTAACATTATATTTCTTAGGACTTCTTGTCAGACTCGACTCAAACTGTCCAGACAATCGATGTTCCCATGTGTGTTGATGTCACAGTAAGCTCAAATGAAAGAACTGGCGGTGCCAGTATATGAAATGAACAATCGTTTGCGATTCCACTTTCGATGTGGGTCATTGGTTAAGCTGTGTTCGAACTGTCGCCGAACTTTCGAGTGGCTAAGGGCCAGTTGTACAAATATTTAATTTGTGGTTCAGCAATTTTAACTCACCGACTTCGGAGAATAGACTGAGGTTCAAAAGATCTTCTACACTCAAAGAAACGTATTTATTAGATTTTCTTAGAACACGCTTGGGCAGTTGTCCAGCTAGTCAATGCCTAAATAGTTTAGGCAACTTGTTATTTATAAACGCATTCCAACAATTGCCAAAATTTGACCTCATTTATTCACTGACATGCCTGTATTTATTCATTTTTTAATGAATTAATGAATTTTATAGCCCGATTCTCCCCCTTGTGAGGAATCACAAGTCACAAGCTCTTGTGACTACTCCTTGTGAGGATTGTTGTGACTCGATAACATTTTGGTATTCTCCCCCTAGTAGTCACAAGAAAACTCACAACGAAATTCACCACAGCATTTTGTTGGTAGCTTCTTGACCGATGAGCGCACACATAAACAACTCTACAAGTAATCGCAACGAACTTAACCAACACACCCACAATATGTATACTAGTCTCATAAATACAAAGCAAAAGAATATCGCGCCTTTGTCCTATTCTTTTGCTTAAGAAATGAAAGAATACATACAATTTGTTCTCTTTCACACAGAGAACATAACGCCTCCTTAAAAAAAATATAATTCAATGATTTGTAGAAACTCAAGTAAATTGTGAGTTGTGACCTACTCTGGAGGAGATCACAGTTTCGGTTGTTTTTATGACTCTCAAAAGTTGTGACCTTAGGGGGAGAATACGAAAAAGTCACAAAATCAGTTTCACCACTTCTTGTGACTTGTGAGGTATCAGTGATGATGGGGAGAATAGGGCTGTTAGTACGCTTTGGGGCACGTTCAACTAGCTTTTCATTCATTTCAAAACTAGAAAATTAGAAAACCAGAAATATTTGCCCACCTTATTCATTAAACGTGTCTACTTTGAAATAAGAATTGGACAACCCATTTCAGTGGCTAAGTTAGCCAATCGGTGCTAAATGTTTATAAATAACATTTTGGAGTTGGGCAGGTGTCTAAAGTTAGACATTGCTTGGAATGTGTTTATAAATATAACTGAAGGTGTCTCAACCTTTGCATAACGGATTTGAATCTCTCCGATGAGTATGTGCACAAAAAAATCCATAGCAGCATGAATCCAAGTGAGACACAATTAAATATAAATGCAACGTTCCATGGCATTTTTTGGAATAGGCTTCGGTGATTGCCCTTCAGGATGAATGTTTCAAGTGTAAGTAAAGTCGATTTTTTATTTACATTTTTGGAAACTTTTGTTTTTATGTTTTGTATTTTTTTGTTTGTATGTTTTAAAGACCTATTGGTCTAAGAATGTTGAAACCAAAAATAGATTGTTGTTGTAAGTAATTAAGACTACATTTACAGTTAGAACTACTTATACTATTGAATTATAGCTAGTGGTTTTTAAATGCAAGCTTTTTACATTAACAACTTATAGGAATTTCATATGAAGTTCCTTATGAAGGTTTTGATACTTGTTCTTCAACACTTTTTTTAAATATTTGTTTGAATTAAAAACGGGTTTGAGAACCACGCAGAGCGTCTAAATAAAGACTAAGTAGCATTTAAATTATTGAATTGTAGCTAGTGGGTTTCAAATTCAAGCGTTTTACATCTACAACTTATATAAATTTCATATGAATTTCCTTATGAAGGTTTTGATACTTCTTCTTCGAGATTTTTTTTTAATATTTGTTGAAACTTAAAACTGGTTTCAGAACCACGTAAGGCGCCTAAATTAAGACAGAGAAGCATCCTGTTCACGATACAGATTGCTGAGGCCTCCTAGATCTCTCTTTCTTTCTTTTCTGAATATGTCTGTTTTTTTTTATTTTTTTTTATTTTGTCTTTATTTACAGGTCACACTCACAGTCCGAGCTGGGCCAGTCAAATCTACAGTAGGCTAGAGCAACAATACAAAATTGAAAGATTGTATACAACAAAAATTGAATTACAAAAAATTCGAAAAAGCATCCTTCACACTGATAACATAATGTCATATTATGTTTTTCGAGTTTCAAATTAAATACTTTGTACCATGAAGGGAAAAGTCTCATCGGAAGACGATGAAAAACTAGAAATTTGTTTCTACTGTATTAATTTTGCATCCCAATTTACAATTTGTTAATTGGATGCTTTTATCTGTTTTCTTATGAAATTTTAATAAAATACAAAAATTAAATTTTTGCTGATAACTTAAGAATTTTTTTACTTGCGATATTGGATATTAGGAGAAGTTTCGAATTCGTAAAAAAAAATCGAGATAATAATCAACCGTGTCATTACGATGATAGAGCACACCAAAAATTAACGGCTAACCGATTGCAATTAAAATGTGTAGGTACCTATGCAATTATTTGTATCACCTGTGCAAATTTCAGCCTTCTAGCCCCACCCCTTGGAAAGATAAAAATCAAATACAACATTAGTTCAAATAACCATTGCAACAACTCTACTTCTTTGTTTTTGCTTTAAAATTAACTTAAATTTCCCAACTTCGTACAAAAAAAAAACTTTTTTTTCAGCTACTGTTTTGGCAGTAAAAAAATGTCTGTTAAATGTTTTTTACATCAATCGACTAAAATGGTAGGAGGACATTCCGTATTGATCAGTTCAAATAAACAATGTTATATAATTACTAATAATATGTAAAGAATAATGTTTGCATTAAATAATTCGTTATTTTACCGCTGATATAAATACATGTCATTAAATTAATTTACTTCCACCGCGTATTATACGTTGTTGCACAATAATTTCCAAATATTGCATTGATACCTCATGAAAGGCAAATTATTCCAGATCAACATCTTATCACTCTTCCTCAGTTGGTGCTTGGAAATTGGTACCAAAAAGACTGTTGTTGCACACAACAATGGCAACATTCTTACGGCCGATTTTGTTAATTTCCGATCGTCAACAATAGGCGTTTTCCTTTGGAGGTGGCGAAGTACTTTGCCACCTTTTTTCAATGGAACAAACAAACTGCTTTCACATGTAAAATGTATCTACTCGCGCATGAGAGCATGTGCAGTTGGTAGTACTAGATTATGGTTTTCATCTACTAGTAAGTACTTCACCACCTCCAAAGGAAAACGGCTAATAACAACAGATTGAGCGGGGTTAGCGCATCTCCGTTAGTTCCACAGTCTGTATAAGTCAAGCGACGGCGCATCTAATAAATTATTTAAATTATCCTTTCTTATTTTTGTTTAAGGGAATTTATTAAATTTCTTACAATTCACAAAAGTGAAACTGGATGCATAATTTCCCAGTTAGGTGGAAACTCATAACGATCAACGGGCTTCTTTGATGCATTTGTATCAGTATTTTGTTGCGAATTATGCTGAGGTGCACTTAAGTGGAACTCTGGCATTGCACATGGGAGCCCTCATTTTTCCAAGCAGTGAATAGTTTATGCAAAGCATACGAAACAAGATTAACCATTGGTAAGTCATCAATTTCTTCGTGAATGTTCGTAACCCTGAAAAAAAGTATGACAAAATTAGGTTTTCAAATATATCTGAAAATACACTTCTTTTGTTTTAGGATGTTTTCGGCATCTTTTTCAAAATACAAATCTTACGATGCAATTATTAGCACTATAAAATACATAATCTAAAAATATCAAAACCATCTCTTTGGTTCAAACCGTTTCAAAATCTCATCACAAACCAATTACCAGACTCAGATTTTATTGTAATTCTGAAAAAAGTCAATTGGGCTGTGATCTAGCAATGTAACAACAATTTCCTTACGAAAGATACTTTGGGAGTTATACCCAAAGTTATACCCTAGGATAAATACTTTGGGAGTTACACCCAAGAACAAATGCCGTGTTTTTCTTGTTCTTCTTGTTCTTGAGTGTAACTCCCAAATGCCGTGTTTTTCTTGTTCGGTTGACCTTCTTGTTCTTGGGTGTAACTCCCAAAGTATTTATCCTAGGACAATATTTGATGCACCCCTAAATTCGTATTCGAGTACTGTTGAAATTGGCATTTACCAATTTTAATTCGAGCCAGCGGTTCAAAATTTGACTTTTGGTCAGAGGGTACCTACGTTTAAGTAAGAATTTGAAGAAAATGGTATTTGTTCTTGGGTATAACTCCCAAAGTATTTATCCTAGGACAATAGTTGATGCATCCCTAAATTCGTATTCAAATACTGTTGAAATTGGCGTTTACCAATTTTATTCGAGCCAGTGGTTCAAAATTTGACTTTTGGTCAGAGGGTACCTACATTTAAGTAAAAATTTGAAGAAAATGGCATTTGTTCTTGGGTGTTACTCCCAAAGTATTTATCCTAGGACAATAATTGATGCCTCCCTAAATTCGTATTTGAATACTGTTTAAATTGGCTTTTACCAATTAGAACTCGAGTCAGCGGTTTTACTTTTAGTCATAGGGTATGTACTTTAAGATGAGAATTTGAAAACATTGGCATTTGTTTTTGGGTGTAACTCCTAATGTATCTTTCGTAGGAACATTGTTGATACATTGCTAGATCACAGCCCAATTGACTTTTTTCAGAATTACAATAAAATCTGAAATAGGCAATTGGACTGTGATGAGATTTTCAAACGGTTTGACCTACAGAGATGGTTTTTACTTTTTGGAACTCTATATTTAATAGTGCTACTATTTGCATATGAATTTTAAATTTGAAACAAAATTTCAAAAAATCATATAGTAAAATAAGTATCCTTTTAGGTTTTCAAGAATAACTGTAAGTAAACTTCTTTTGTTGTAGGATTTTGTTTTAAATACAATTCTTTTGATGCAATTAGTAGCACTATAAAATTCATAATCCAAAAATATAAAACCATCTCTGTGGGCCAAACCGTTTTGAAAAATCATTACAGTCGAATTGCCTTTTCCCAGATTTTGTTTAAATTCGAAAAAAAAAATCATTTAGACAGTGATGATTTTTCTGAATGGTTTAACTCACAGAGATGATTTATACCTACATATGTTTTTGAACTCTATATTTAATAGTGCTTCTATTTGCATTATTAATTTTAAGTTTGAAGTGAAATTTCAAAAAAATTTTATATCAAAACAAGTATCCCTTAAGGTTTTCAAAACGAGATTTTTATACATTAGAAGATGAGGTAGTTGAATATTTTCTAGTGTAATAAGTTAAGGAAAACTTTAACAGCTAGGCCCATGGGCGAAATGCTGAGGGAAAAACAAACAAATCCATATTACTGGTGAAAGTTAATATTCGGACGGTATCCAAACAGGAGCTTTTAGCTTTTAGAGTCCTTCAAGAAAATAGTGTACAATGGTTTTTGTCATTTTGAAAATGATTGATGAATAGGCATGTTCAGGAAAATGAGATCTCAGAGCCCTCAGCAATGTCTCTTGAACAATTTTATCGATATAAAAGAAAACAACTCACACAGAAGATCAAGTAATTTATCGTCTATCGACCAAAGTTCAATTTAAGCCCTTCAGACTAATACCAACATCTTACATCACCATGATTCTTCAAGAATCGTTGATGATGCTTGAATGTATATAAAATTTGCGTAAATGCACTGTTTATCAAAAACCACACATGACAAAAAAAACCTCGAGGACCAGATTTGTATTTTCGAAATACTGCCTGATAAAAACAGCAATTATTTGTGATAAAGTGCTTTAAAAAATGTACTTACCATGAGCTTGGGTTTTCCTCATTTGAGTGAGGATGCTGGAAAGTTCTTAGCGCTTCCTTTCGGCGCGGATGTGTGTTCCCAATAGACTCTTTAAGAATTTCAAAGCACGATTATCCTTGGACACTTTAAACAATCCCATGGTGCTCCTCTTGTAAGGAGCGTGGCAAACAACTTCCCGAACAAGATCCTTCATGGATGTTCTTAAGACGAGAACCACGTAGTCCATTGACTTTCCTGTCACCGGTGAATTTAACATTCTTTAGTTGGATTGTTTTATGTGCCCGATTGAGATCAATACAAAGTTCGTAGGGAACGGCCATTGTACTCTAGACGACAATGGGTGGAAACAGTGATGGGAACTATCGAATAAAAACTATGGAATTATTTGATAGTAGCTAAATGTTCATTTATTCGATAGTATTTAGTTATACATTCGTTCATTCAGTAATGCAATTTTCGTTCAATCGCTTTTTCACTCGATATTAACTTTAAACGATTTAAGTATACTAGCTGCGTTTTTTTGTATGTCCATATGGAGTTTGGCGAAAAAAACGACATCGGGACATTTCAACATTTGCCTTGGTCTGCCATTTTGTTCTGAACTATCTAACCAACAAACATTTGACATTTCTATACAAATTATCGATAACACAACGACAATGGTAGTCTGGCAATATCGTTTTATCGGGACAAAAGTTAACTCCAGTTAATTATCTGGACTTAGCTAACTCTATATGGACATAGTTGTTGTTGTATTTAACATGTAAATTGTTTTGCTTTGTTGTCGTTTTTTTTCAAACAATTTTATTTGGACATGAAAAAAAACACTTTCTCACTCGACTTCTACTACTACTACTAGTTCCGATTCTGGAATCGTTCATTGGCTTTTCCTTCGATTACTTTTTTGACCGATAGTATTACTGAACGATTTTATATTACTTTTTTTTGTGTTGTTCTTGTTATACTCTATCCAACAAAAAATGTCAGTACAGGGAAGATAGGACGTTTGCCTCTCAGTCTGGTTGCATTGGCTTGCATACATCTGTCTCAAGTTAAAGCTCTCGCAGGGTTTCCATACTTTGAATTGTAAATTGCCGCAAATCGAAGAACAATGTGCATATGGCTACCATGGAAACCATTTCAAACATATTAAAAAAATATCCATTTATCTTTTTTACCACACCACACCTTTTCAAAGGAATTTGATCACGTAACGCTTTGCAAATATTTGAAAACTTAGCGCAAATACCTTTTTTCTTCTTAATGACTTAAATCGTACAAATTTGAACTGCATTTTAAAGGTTTATTCAGAAATACAAACAAAATAATAAGGGGACAATCAAAACGACAACACTTTTGACTCTCACCTTTATTAATTTTGTTCTCTAAAGCTTCAAAGCCGAAAGTTCTTTCATAACAACTACTGAAAAGTTTTGTTGTATTGTTGCGACCATAGATAAACCATATATATATTTCATATTCTCTGGTTGCGACTTGGTAAAGACAACTCTATTGGAATGTGAATTTTTTGTTTTATTTCACACAGCGAAGGTAGAAGCGAAAGCGAGTATACGATCAGAATGCTTTTGGCATTGAAAGACGATGGTTATGTTGGAGCGTACGAAATGTTTCAAGGAATTACAATAACAATTCCTGTATGTTAATCAGTGGTTTAGTATCTTTTTCAGTGGCAGGTTTGTTATTTTAGTGTTGTGATGGTATACACAGGCACCACAGTTTTGAAAAAAGCTCGCCCATAAGCCTTGTACTGACAATTTTTGCTGGACGGACTATAGTCAGATATTACTGTTACTATTTTCATTAATTTCATTCGCATTCTTGCTCTTTCTGGTATAGTTTTCGGTTGTTTTACTCTACTATATTTTCTATGCGCTATTTATTGAAAATTTGGAATAATAGTGTAAATTTGATATCTGAGATTTGAGTGAAACTTGATATATGTTTATATTGTTTAAGTTTATTAATTCATCGATATCGTGGGCATCATTTGATTTGTCATTTTCATTTGTCAGTTAATAGTCTAGCGAATAGAAGACAGACTCTACTTTGACACCCAAAAAGTATTTTTTTTAAATGTCACCCAAAATCGCTAAAATTGCTCTTTTCCGGAGATAAAAAATAAAATTTTAAATTTTTTTGAGGTTTTTTAATCCATCGCCATCTTTGGGTATAAATTGACAGTTTTAATGGACAAATAATTATTCTTTGATGCAGAAAGAGTTTCACGTTTCACCCAAAGCCCTAAAATTGCCCTTTTCCGGAGCAATAAATAAAATCACTATATTTTCATATTTTTAAAGAGTTTGTTTAATCCATTGACATTGCAGCCATCCGTTTGTGAAATTTGACAGTTTATGATTTTAAAAATAGAAGAACTATTTTTCTTTGACGCACACAGAGTATTTTGTTCAAAATAGTACCTGATGGAAAGTTCGAAAATTTCTCTTTTTGTGGTCAAAACAAGATCTCAATTTGTTCGTATTTTTTTAAAAGTTTTTAATCTATTGTCATCGTAGCCATCCTTTGCTGAATTTGACAGGTTATGGCTTGACAGAAAGGGACTGTTTTCTGAGCGACAAATAAAATAATCCGATACTTTTTGGCTTTCTTTTCTTTTTTCATAGTTTTCAATTTTCTTTTAAATAGTAAAAAAATATTCTTACGACAACTCCGGTCGTATTTTAGTCTAAAAACGTATCTACAAGTATCATTTTCCTAAAAACAATCAACACCTTTTTCTATTTCAACCGAATAAATGAATGAACTCGTTCGATAGTTAAAATCATTCAGTTACTAACTATCGATAGTTCAAATCATTCGATATTTCCCATCACTAATGAAACATGCAACATGCAACTTGTACATGCAACTTGCACATGCAACTTGCAAATGCAACTTGCACATGCAACTTGCACATGCAACTTGCTTATGCAACATGCACATGCAACTTGCACATGCAACTTGCACACGCAACTTGCACATGGAACTTATGCATGCAACCTGCACATGCAACTTGCACATGCAAATTGCACATACAAATTGCACATGCAACTTGCACATGCAACATGCACATGGAACTTGCACATGCAACCTGCACATGCAAATTGCACATACAAATTGCACATGCAACTTGCACATGCAACATGCACATGCAACTTGCACATGCAACTTGCACATGCAACATGCACATGCAACTTGCACATGTATCTTGCATATGCAACTTGCACCTGCAACTTGCACATGCAACTTGCACATGAAACCTGCACATGCAACTTGCACATGCAACTTGCACATGCAACTTGCACATGCAACTTGCACATGCAACTTGCACATGCAACTTGCACATGCAACTTGCACATGCAACTTGCACATGCAACTCGAGAATGCAACTTGCACTTGCAACATGCACATGCAATTTGCACATGCAACATGCACATGAAACATGCAACATGCACATGCAATTTGCACATGCAACTTGCACATACAACATGCTTACATATGCAACTTGCCCATGCAACTTGCACATGCAACTTGAACATGCAACTTGCACATGCAACATGCACATGCAACTTGCACATGCAACTTGCACATGCAACTTGCACATGCAACTTGCACATGCAACATGCACATGCAACTTGCACATGCATCTTATACATGCAACTTGCATATGCAACATGCACATGAAACATGCAACATGCACTTGCAATTTGCACATGCAACTTGCACATGCAACTTGCACATGTAACCTGCACATGCAACTTGCAGAGGCAACATGCACATGAAATTTGCACATGTAACTTGCACATGCAACTTGCACATGCAACTTGAACATGCAACTTTCACATGCAATTTGCCATGCAACTTGCACATTCAACTTGCACATTCAACGTGCACATGCAACTTGCACATGCAACATGCACATGCAACTTATACATGCAACATGCACATGCAACTTGCACATGCAACCTGCACATGCAACTTGCACATGCAACTTGCACATGCAACTTGCAACTGCAACTTGCACATGCAACTTGAAAACACAACTTGCACTTGCAACATGCACATGCAACCTGCACATGTAACTTGCACATGCAACTTGCACATGCAACTTGCACATGCAACTTGCACATGCAACTTGCACATGCAACTTGCACATGCAACTTGCACATGCAACTTGCACATGCAACTTGCACATGCAACCTGCACAAGCAACTTGCACATGCAACTTGCACATGCAACTTGCACATGCAACCTGCACATGCAACTTGCACATGCAACTTGCACATGCAACTTACACATGCAACTTGACATGCAACTTGCACATGCAACTTGCACATGCAACTTGAAAATACAACTTGCACTTGCAACATGCACATGCAACCTGCACATACAACTTGCACATGCAACTTGCACATGTAGCTTGCACATGCAACTTGCACATGCAACATGCACATGCAACTTGCACATGCAACTTGAACATGCAACTTGCACATGCAACTTGCACATGCAACTTGCTTATGCAACTTGCACATGCAACTTGCACATGCAACTTGCACATGCAACTTGAACATGAACTTGCACATGCAACATGCACATGCAATTTGCACATGCAACTTGCGCATGCAACTGGCACATGCAACTTGCACATGCAACTTGCACATGCAATTTGCACATGCAACTTGCGCATGCAACTTGCACATGCAACTTGCAAATGCATCTTGCACATGCAACTTGCACATGCAACTTGCACATGCAACTTGCACATGCAACTTGCACATGCAACTTGCACATGCAACTTGCACATGCAACTTGCACATGCAACTTGAAAATACAACTTGCACTTGCAACATGCACATGCAACTTGCACATGCAACTTGAAAATACAACTTGCACTTGCAACATGCACATGCAACCTGCACATGCAACTTGCACATGCAACTTGCACATGCATTTTGCACATGCAACTTGCACATGCATCTTGCACATGCAACTTGCACATGCAACTTGCAAATGCATCTTGCACATGCAACTTGCACATGCAACTTGCACATGCAACTTGCACATGCAACTTGCACACGCAACTTGCCCATGCAACTTGCACATGAAACATGCACATGCAACTTGCACATGCAACTTGAAAATACAACTTGCACTTGCAACATGCACATGCAACCTGCACATGCAACTTGCACATGCAACATGCACATGCAACTTGCTCATGCAACTTCCACATGCAACTTCCACATGCAACTTGCACATGCAACTTGCACATGCAACCTGCACATGCAACTTGAACATGCAACTTGCACATGCAACATGCACATGCAATTTGCACATGCAACTTGCGCATGCAACTGGCACATGCCACTTGCACGAGCAACTTGCACATGCAACTTGCACATGCAACTTGCACATGCAACATGCACATGCAACTTCCACATGCATCTTGCACATACAACTTGCACATGCAACTTGCACACATATGCAACTTGCACATGCATTTTGCACATGCAACTTGCACATGCAACTTGCACATGCAACTTGCACATGCAACTTGAAAATGCAACTTGCAATGCAACCTGCACATGCAACTTGCACATGCAACTAGCACATGCAATTTGAACATGCAACTTGCACATGCATCTTGCACATGCAACTTGCACATGCAACTTGCACATGCAACATGCAACTTGCACATGCAACTTGCACATGCAACTGGCACATGCAACTTGCACATGCAACTTGCACATGCAACCTGCAACTTGCACATGCAACTTGCACATGCAACTTGCACATGCAACTTGCACATGCAACTTGCACATGCAACTTGCAAATGCAACTTGCACATGCAACTTGCTTATGCAACTTGCACATGCAACTTGCACATGCAACTTGCACATGCAACTTGAACATGCAACTTGCACATGCAACATGCACATGCAATTTGCACATGCAACTTGCGCATGCAACTGGCACATGCCACTTGCACGAGCAACTTGCACATGCAACTTGCACATGCAACATGCCCATGCAACTTGCACATGCAACTTGAAAATACAACTTGCACTTGCAACATGCACATGCAACCTGCAACTTGCACATGCAACTTGCACATGCAACTTGCACATGCAACTTGCACATGCAACTTGCACATGCAACTTGAAAATACAACTTGCACTTGCAACATGCACATGCAACCTGCAACTTGCACATGCAACTGGCACATTCAACGTGCACATGCAACTTGCACATGCAACTTGCACATGCAACATGCCCATGCAACTTGCACATGCAACTTGAAAATACAACTTGCACTTGCAACATGCACATGCAACCTGCAACTTGCACATGCAACTTGCACATGCAACTTGCACATGCAACTTGCACATGCAACTTGCACATGCAACTTGCAAATGCAACTTGCACATGCAACTTGCTTATGCAACTTGCACATGCAACTTGCACATGCAACTTGCACATGCAACTTGAACATGCAACTTGCACATGCAACATGCACATGCAATTTGCACATGCAACTTGCGCATGCAACTGGCACATGCCACTTGCACGAGCAACTTGCACATGCAACTTGCACATGCAACTTGCACATGCAACATGCACATGCAACTTCCACATGCATCTTGCACATACAACTTGCACATGCAACTTGCACACATATGCAACTTGCACATGCATTTTGCACATGCAACTTGCACATGCAACTTGCACATGCAACTTGCACATGCAACTTGAAAATGCAACTTGCAATGCAACCTGCACATGCAACTTGCACATGCAACTAGCACATGCAATTTGAACATGCAACTTGCACATGCATCTTGCACATGCAACTTGCACATGCAACTTGCACATGCAACATGCAACTTGCACATGCAACTTGCACATGCAACTGGCACATGCAACTTGCACATGCAACTTGCACATGCAACTTGCACATGATACTTGCACATGCTACTTGCACATGCAACTTGCACATGCAACTTGCACATGCAACTTGCACATGCAACTTGCACATGCAACATGCAAATGCAACTTGCACATGCAACTTGCACATGGAACTTGCACATGGAACTTGCACATGCAACCTGCACATGCAACTTGAACATGCAACTTGCACATACAACTTGCACATGCAACTTGCACATGCAACATGCACATGCCACTTTCACTTGCAACTTGCACATGTAACATGTACATGCAACTTGCACATGCATCTTGCACATGCAACTTGCATGTGCAAATTGCATGTTCAAGTTCCATGTGCAAGTTGCAAGGGCAAGTTGCATAAGCATGTTGTATGTGCAAGTTGCATGTGCATGTTGCATGCGCAAGTTGCATGTGAAAGTTGCATGTGCAAGTTGCATGTGCAAGATGCATGTGCAAGTTGCATGTGCATGTTGCATGTGCAAGTTGCATGTTCAAGTTCCATGTGCAAGTTGCATAGGCAAGTTTCATAAGCATGTTGTATGTGCAAGTTGCATGTGCATGTTGCATGCGCAAGTTGCATGTGCAAGTTGCATGTGCAAGTTGCATGTGCAAGATGCATGTGCAAGTTGCGTGTGCAAGTTGCATGTGCAAGTTGCATGGGCAAGTTGCATAAGCATGTTGCATTTGCAAGTTGCATGTGCATGTTGCATGTGCAAGTTGCATGTTCAAGTTCCATGGGCAAGTTGCATGGGCAAGTTGCATAAGCATGTTGTATGTGCAAGTTGCATGTGCATATTGCATGTGCATGTTGCATGCGCAAGTTGCTTGTGAAAGTTGCATGTGCAAGTTGCATGTGCAAGATGTGCACATGCAACTTGCACATGCAACTTGAACATGCAACTTGCACATGCAACATGCACATGCAATTTGCACATGCAACTTGCGCATGCAACTGGCACATGCAACTTGCACATGCAACTTGCACATGCAACTTGAACATGCAACTTGCACATGCAACATGCACATGCAATTTGCACATGCAACTTGCGCATGCAACTTGCACATGCAACTTGCACATGCAACTTGCACATGCAACTTGCACATGCAACTTGAAAATACAACTTGCACTTGCAACATGCACATGCAACCTGCACATGCAACTTGCAAATGCAACTTGCACATGCATTTTGCACATGCAACTTGCACATGCAACGTGCACATGCAACTTGCTTATGCAACATGCACATGCTACTTGCACATGCATCTTGCACATGCAACTTGCACATGCAACTTGCACATGCATCTTGCACATGCAACTTGCACATGCAACTTGCACATGCAACTTGCACATGCAACTTGCACATGCAACTTGCACACGCAACTTGCACATGCAACTTGCACATGCAACATGCACATGCAACTTGCACATGCAACTTGAAAATACGACTTGCACTTGCAACATGCACATGCAACCTGCACATGCAACTTGCACATGCAACTTGCACATGCAACTTGCACATGCAAAATGCACATGCAACTTGCACATGCAACTTCCACATGCAACTTCCACATGCAACTTGCACATGCAACTTGAAAATACAACTTGCACTTGCAACATGCACATGCAACCTGCACATGCAACTTGCACATGCAACTTGCACATGCAACTTGCATATGCAACTTGCACATGCAACTTGCACAAATGCAACTTGCACATGCAGCTTGCACATGCAACTTGCACATGCAACTTGAACATGCAACTTGCACATGCAACATGCACATGCAATTTGCACATGCAACTTGCGCATGCAACTGGCACATGCCACTTGCACGAGCAACTTGCACATGCAACTTGCACATGCAACTTGCACATGCAACTTGCACATGCAACATGCACATGCAACTTCCACATGCATCTTACACATGCAACTTGCACATGCAACTTGCACACATATGCAACTTGCACATGCATTTTGCACATGCAACTTGCACATGCAATTTGCACATGCAACTTGCACATGCAACTTGAAAATGCAACTTGCAATGCAACCTGCACATGCAACTTGCACATGCAACTAGCACATGCAACTTGCACATGCAACTTGCACATGCATCTTGCACATGCAACTTGCACATGCAACTTGCACATGCAACATGACACTTGCACATGCAACATGCAACTTGCACATGCAACTTGCACATGCAACTGGCACATGCAACTTGCACATGCAACTTGCACATGCAACTTGCACATGCAACTTGCACATGATACTTGCACATGCAACTTGCACATGCAACTTGCACATGCATTTTGCACATGCAACTTGCACATGCAACATGCAAATGCAACTTGCACATGCAACTTGCACATGGAACTTGCACATGGAACTTGCACATGAAACCTGCACATGCAACTTGAACATGCAACTTGCACATACAACTTGCACATGCAACTTGCACATGCAACATGCACATGCAACTTTCACTTGCAACTTGCACATGTAACATGTACATGCAACTTGCACATGCATCTTGCACATTCAACTTGCATGTGCAAGTTGCATGTTCAAGTTCCATGTGCAAGTTGCATGGGCAAGTTGCATAAGCATGTTGTATGTGCAAGTTGCATGTGCATGTTGCATGCGCAAGTTGCATTTGAAAGTTGCATGTGCAAGTTGCATGTGCAAGATGCATGTGCAAGTTGCATGTGCATGTTGCATGTGCAAGTTGCATGTTCAAGTTCCATGTGCAAGTTGCATGGGCAAGTTGCATAAGCATGTTGTATGTGCAAGTTGCATGTGCATGTTGCATGCGCAAGTTGCATGTGCAAATTGCATGTGCAAGTTGCATGTGCAAGATGCATGTGCAAGTTGCGTGTGCAAGTTGCATGTGCAATTTGCATGGGCAAGTTGCATAAGCATGTTGCATTTGCAAGTTGCTTGTGCATGTTGCATTCGCATGTTGCATGTTCAAGTTCCATGTGCAAGTTGCATGGGCAAGTTGCATAAGCATGTTGTATGTGCAAGTTGCATGTGCAAGTTGCATGTGCATGTTGCATGCGCAAGTTGCATGTGAAAGTTGCATGTGCAAGTTGCATGTGCAAGATGCATGTGCAAGTTGCATGTGCATGTTGCATGTGCTATAAACTCAGCGAACGACACCAGCGCTGAGATCAAACGAAGAATTACTCTTGCCAATCGCTGTTTCTTTGGGCTAAGAAGGCAATTGAGAAGCAAAGCCCTCTCTCGAGCAACTAAACTGTCCCTGTATAAGACGCTTATCACCCCGGTCCTGATGTATGGTGCAGAGGCATGGACACTGCTAACAGTGGATGAGAACGCGTTAGGCTGTTTTGAGAGGAAAATTCTCCGGGTGATTTTTGGTCCCGTCTGCATAGATGGGGAATGGAGAAGAAGATACAACAACGAACTGTATGGGCTGTACAGCGACACCGACCTAGCCACAAAAGTGAAAAGCCAACGACTGAGATGGCTGGGTCATCTAGAGCGAATGGACACCAATGCTCCGGCCCGGAAAGTCTTTGAATCCAACCCCGTGGGACAACGCAGTAGAGGTGGACAGCGTAAAAGGTGGCGCACGCAAGTGGAAGAGGACCTCAACCAACTTGGCGTGAGAAACTGGAGACAGCTAGCTAGAAACCGAGCCGGCTGGAAGAAGCTTGTTGGTTGAGGCCCTGGTCCACCCCGGACTGTAGCGCCACCTTAAGTAAGTAAGTAAGTAAGTTGCATGTGCAAGTTGCATGTTCAAGTTCCATGTGCAAGTTTCATGGGCAAGTTGCATAAGCATGTTGTATGTGCAAGTTGCATGTGCATGTGTCATGCGCAAGTTGCATGTGCAAGTTGCATGTGCAAGTTGCATGTGCAAGATGCATGTGCAAGTTGCGTGTGCAAGTTGCATGTGCAAGTTGCATGTGCAAGTTGCATGTGCAAGTTGCATGCGCAAGTTGCATGTGCAAGTTGCATGTGCAAGTTGCAGGTGCAAGTTGCATGTGCAAATTGCATGTGCATGTTGCATGAGCAAGTTTCATGTGCAGGTTGCATGTGCAAGTTGCATGTGCAATTTGCATGTGCAAGTTGAATGTGCAAGTTGCATGTGCAAGTTGCATGTGCATGTTGCATGTGCAAATTGCATGAGCAAGTTGCATGTGCAGGTTGCATGTGCAAGATGCATGTGCATGTTGCATGTTTCATAAGCATGTTGCATGTGCAAGTTGCATGTGCAAGTTGCATGTGCAAGTTGCATGTACATGTTGCATGTGCAAGTTGCATGGGCAAGTTGCATGTGCAAGTTGCTTGTGCAGGTTGCATGTTGCATGTTGCATGTGCAAGTTGCATGTGCAAGATAAATGTGCAAGTTGCATGTGCAAGTTGCATGTGCAAGTTGCATGTGCAAGTTGCATGTGCAAGATGCATGTGCAAATTGCATGTGCATGTTGCATGTATAAGTTGCTCGTGCAAGTTGCATGTGCAAGTTGCATGTGCATATTGCATGTTGCATGTGCAAGTTGCGTGTGCAAGTTGCATGTGCATGTTGCATTTGCAAGTTGCATGTGCAAGTTGCATGTGCAAGTTGCATGTGCAAGTTGCATGTGCAAGTTGCATGTGCAAGTTGCATGTGCAAGTTGCATGTGCAAGTTGCATGTGGAAGTTGCATGTGGAAGTTGCATGTGCAAGTTGCATGTAAATGTAGAATGTGCAAGTTGCATGTGCAAGTTGCATGTGCAAGTTGCATGTGCAAGTTGCATGTGCAAATTGCATGTGCATGTTGCAAGTGCAAGTCGCATGTGCAAGTTGCATTTGCAAGTTGCATGTGCAAGATGCATGTGCAAGTTGCATGTTCATGTTGCATGTGCAAGTTGCATGTGCAAGTTGCATGTGCAAGTTGCATGTGCAAGTTGCATGTGCATGTTGCATGTTGCATGTGCAAGTTGCGTGTGCAAGTTGCATGTCTATGTTGCATTTGCAAGTTGCATGTGCAAGTTGCATGTGCAAGTTGCATGTGCAAGTTGAATGTGCAAGTTGCATGTGCATGTTGCATGTGCAAGTTGCATGTGCAAGTTGCATGTGCAAATTGCATGTGAGAGTGTCATGTTCAAGTTGCATGTGCAAGTTGCATGTGCAAATTGCATGTGCAAGTTGCATGTGCAGGTTGCATGTGCAAGTTGCATGTGCAAGTTGCATGTGCAAGTTGAATGTGCAAGTTGCATGTGCATGTTGCATGTGCAAGTTGCATGTGCAAGTTGCATGTGCAAATTGCATGTGAGAGTGTCATGTTCAAGTTGCATGTGCAAGTTGCATGTGCAAATTGCATGTGCAAGTTGCATGTGCAGGTTGCATGTGCAAGTTGCATGTGCAAGTTGCATGTGCAATTTGAATGTGCAAGTTGCATGTGCAAGTTGCATGTGCATGTTGCATGTGCAAATTGCATGTGCAAGTTGCATGTGCAATTTGCATGTGCAAGATGCATGTGCAAGTTGCATGTGCATGTTGCATGTGCAAGTTGCATGTGCAAGTTGCATGTGCAAGTTGCATGTGCAAGTTGCATGTGCAAGTTGCATGTGCATGTTGCATGTTGCATGTGCATGTTACATTTGCAAGTTGCATGTGCAAGTTGCATGTGCAAGTTGCATGTGCAAGTTGCATGTGCAAGTTGCATGTGCAAGTTGCATGTGCAAGTTGAATGTGCAAGTTGCATGTGCATGTTGCATGTGCAAGTTGCATGTGCAAGTTGCTCGTGCATGTTGCATGTGCAAGTTGCATGTGCAAGTTGCATGTGCAAGTTGCATGTGCAGGTTGCATGTGCAAGTTGCATGTGCAAGTTGAATGTGCAAGTTGCATGTGCATGTTGCATGTGCAAGTTGCATGTGCAAGTTGCAGGTGCAAATTGCATGTGAGAGTGTCTTGTTCAAGTTGCATGCACAAGTTGCAGGTGCAAGTTGCATGTGCAAGTTGCATGTGCAAGTTGCATGTGCAAGTTGCATGTGCATGTTGCATGTGCAAGTTGCATGTGCAAGCTGCATGTGCAAGTGGCATGTGCAAGTTGCATGTTCAAGTTGCATGTGCATGTTGCATGTGCAAGTTGCATGTTCAAGTTGCATGTGCAATGTGCATGAGCAAGTTGCATGTGCAAGGTTCATGTGCAAGTTGCATTTGCAAGTTACATGTGCAAGATGCATGTGCAAGTTGCATGTGCATGTTGCAAGTGTAAGTGGCATTTTCAAGTTGCATGTGCAAGTTGCATGTGCAATTTGCATGTGCAAGTTGCATGTGCAAGTTGCATTTGCAAGTTGCATGTGCAAGTTGCATGTGCAAGTTGCATGTGCAAGTTTCATGTGCAGGTTGCATGTGTTAGTTGCATGTGCAAGTTGCATGTGCAAATTGCATGTGCATGTTGCATGTTTCATGTGCATGTTGCATGTGCAAGTTGCATGTGCAAGTTGCATGTGCAAGTTGCATTTGCAAGTTGCATGTGCATGTTGCATGTGCAAGTTGCATGTGCAAGCTGCATGTGCAAGTGGCATGTGCATGTTGCATGTGCAAGTTGCATGTTCAAGTTGCATGTGCAAGTTGCATGGGCAAGTTGCATGTGCAAGGTTCATGTGCAAGTTGCATTTGCAAGTTACATGTGCAAGATGCATGTGCAAGTTGCATGTGCATGTTGCAAGTGTAAGTTGCATTTTAAAGTTGCATGTGCAAGTTGCATGTGCAATTTGCATGTGCAAGTTGCATGTGCAAGTTGCATTTGCAAGTTGCATGTGCAAGTTGCATGTGCAAGTTGCATGTGCAAGTTTCATGTGCAGGTTGCATGTGTTAGTTGCATGTGCAAGTTGCATGTGCAAATTGCATGTGCATGTTGCATGTTTCATGTGCATGTTGCATGTGCAAGTTGCATGTGCATGTTGCAAGTGCAAGTTGTATGTGCAAATTGCATGTGAGAGTTGCATGTTCAAGTTGCGTGTGCAAGTTGCAGGTGCAAGTTGCATGTGCAAATTGCATGTGCATGTTGCATGTGCAAGTTTCATGTGCAGGTTGCATGTGCAAGTTGCATGTGCAAGTTGCATGTGCAAATTGCATGTGCATGTTGCATGTTTCATGTGCATGTTGCATGTGCAAGTTGCATGTGCATGTTGCAAGTGTAAGTTGCATGGGCAAGTTGCATGTGCAAGGTTCATGTGCAAGTTGCATTTGCAAGTTACATGTGCAAGTTGCATGTGCAAGTTGCATGTGCAAGTTGCATGTGCAAATTGCATGTGCATGTTGCATGTGCAAGTCGCATGTGCAAGTTGCATGTGCAAGTTGCATGTGCATGTTGCATGTGCAAGTTGCATGTTCAAGTTGCATGTGCAAGTTGCATGGGCAAGTTGCATGTGCAAGGTTCATGTGCAAGTTGCATTTGCAAGTTACATGTGCAAGTTGCATGTGCAAGTTGCATGTGCAAGTTGCATGTGCAAATTGCATGTGCATGTTGCATGTGCAAGTCGCATGTGCAAGTTGCATGTGCAAGTTGCATGTGCATGTTGCATGTGCAAGTTGCATGTTCAAGATGCATGTGCAAGTTGCATGGGCAAGTTGCATGTGCAAGGTTCATGTGCAAGTTGCATTTGCAAGTTGCATGTGCAAGATGCATGTGCAAGTTGCATGTTCATGTTGCATGTGCAAGTTGCATGTGCATGTTGCATGTTGCATGTGCAAGTTGCGTGTGCAAGTTGCTTGTGCATGTTGCATTTGCAAGTTGCATGTGCAAGTTGCATGTGCAGGTTGCATGTGCAAGTTGCATGTGCAAGTTGAATGTGCAAGTTGCATGTGCATGTTGCATGTGCAAGTTGCATGTGCAAGTTGCAGGTGAAAATTGCATGTGAGAGTGTCTTGTTCAAGTTGCATGCACAAGTTGCAGGTGCAAGTTGCATGTGCAAGTTGCATGTGCAAGTTGCATGTGCAAGTTGCATGTGCATGTTGCATGTGCAAGTTGCATGTGCAAGCTGCATGTGCAAGTGGCATGTGCAAGTTGCATGTTCAAGTTGCATGTGCATGTTGCATGTGCAAGTTGCATGTTCAAGTTGCATGTGCAAGTTGCATGGGCAAGTTGCATGTGCAAGGTTCATGTGCAAGTTGCATTTGCAAGTTACATGTGCAAGATGCATGTGCAAGTTGCATATGCATGTTGCAAGTGTAAGTTGCATTTTCAAGTTGCATGTGCAAGTTGCATGTGCAATTTGCATGTGCAAGTTGCATGTGCAAGTTGCATTTGCAAGTTGCATGTGCAAGTTGCATGTGCAAGTTGCATGTGCAAGTTTCATGTGCAGGTTGCATGTGTTAGTTGCATGTGCAAGTTGCATGTGCAAATTGCATGTGCATGTTGCATGTTTCATGTGCATGTTGCATGTGCAAGTTGCATGTGCATGTTGTAAGTGCAAGTTGTATGTGCAAATTGCATGTGAGAGTTGCATGTTCAAGTTGCGTGTGCAAGTTGCAGGTGCAAGTTGCATGTGCAAATTGCATGTGCATGTTGCATGTGCAAGTTTCATGTGCAGGTTGCATGTGCAAGTTGCATGTGCAAGTTGCATGTGCAAATTGCATGTGCATGTTGCATGTTTCATGTGCATGTTGCATGTGCAAGTTGCATGTGCATGTTGCAAGTGTAAGTTGCATTTTAAAGTTGCATGTGCAAGTTGCATGTGCAATTTGCATGTGCAAGTTGCATGTGCAAGTTGCATTTGCAAGTTGCATGTGCAAGTTGCATGTGCAAGTTGCATGTGCAAGTTTCATGTGCAGGTTGCATGTGTTAGTTGCATTTGCAAGTTGCATGTGCAAATTGCATGTGCATGTTGCATGTTTCATGTGCATGTTGCATGTGCAAGTTGCATGTGCATGTTGCAAGTGCAAGTTGTATGTGCAAATTGCATGTGAGAGTTGCATGTTCAAGTTGCGTGTGCAAGTTGCAGGTGCAAGTTGCATGTGCAAATTGCATGTGCATGTTGCATGTGCAAGTTTCATGTGCAGGTTGCATGTGCAAGTGTCATGCAACTTGCACATGCAACTTGCACATGCAACTTGCACATGCAACTTGCAAATGCAACTTGCACATTCAACTTGCACATGCAACTTGCACTTGCAACATGCACATGCAACCTGCACATACAACTTGCACATGCAACTTGCACATGCAGCTTGCACATGCAACTTGCACATGCAACATGCACATGAAACTTGCACATGCATCTTGCACATGCAATTTGCACATGCAACTTGCACCTGCAACTTGCACATGCAACTTGAACATGACACCCTCACATGCAATTTGCACATGCAACTTGCACATGCAACTTGCACATGCAACATGCACATGCAACTTGCACATTCAACTTGCACATGCAACTTGCACATGCAACTTGCACATGCAACTTGCACATGCAACTTGCAAATGCAACATGCACATGCAACTTGTACATGCAACTTGCACATGCAACATGCTACATGCACGTGCAACTTGCACATGCAACTTGCACATGCAAATTGCACATGCAACTTGCACATGCAACTTGAAAATGCAACTTACACTTGCAACATGCACATGCAACTTGCACATGAACCTTGCACATGCAACTTGCCCATGCAACTTGCACATGCAACTTGAACATGCAACTTGCACATGCAACATGCACATGCAACTTGCACATGCAACTTGCACATGCGACTTGCACATGCAACATGCACATGCAATTTGCACATGCAACTTGCACCTGCAACTTGCACATGCAACTTGCACATTCTTCATTTCGTGCAACTTGCACATGCAACATGCAACCTGCACATGCAACTTGCACATGCAACTTGCACATGGAACTTGCACATGCAACTTGCACATGCAACTTGCACATGCAACTTGCACATGCAACTTGCACATGCAACTTGCAAATGCAACTTGCACATTCAACTTGCACATGCAACTTGCACTTGCAACATGCACATGCAACCTGCACATACAACTTGCACATGCAACTTGCACATGCAGCTTGCACATGCAACTTGCACATGCAACATGCACATGAAACTTGCACATGCATCTTGCACTTGCAACATGCACATGCAACCTGCACATACAACTTGCACATGCAACTTGCACATGCAGCTTGCACATGCAACTTGCACATGCATCTTGCACATGCAATTTGCACATGCAACATGCACATGAAACATGCAACATGCACATGCAATTTGCACATGCAACTTGCACATGCAACTTGCACATGCAACCTGCACATGCAACTTGTACATGCATCTTGCACATACAACTTGCACATGCAACCTGCACATGCAACATGCACATGTAACTTGCACATGCAACTTGCACATGAAACAAGCATATGCAACTTGCACATGCATCTTGCACATGCAACTTGCACATGCAACTTGCACATGCAACCTGCACATGCAACTTGCACATGCATCTTGCACATGCAACTTGCACATGCAACTTGAAAATCCAACTTGCACTTGCAACATGCACATGCAACTTGCACATGCAACATGCACATGCAACTTGCACATGCAACATGCACATGAAACATGCAACATGCACATGCAATTTGCACATGCAGCTTGCACATGCAACTTGCACATGCAACCTGCACATGCAAATTGCACATGCAACATGCACATGCAACCTGCACATGCAACTTGCACATGGAACTTGCACATGCAACCTGCAAATGCAACTTGCACATGCAACTTGCACATACAACTTGCACATGCAACTATCACATGCAACATGCACATGCAGCTTGCACATGCAACATGCACATGCAACTTGCACATGCATCTTGCACATGCAACTTGCTTATGCATCTTGCACATCCAACTTAAACATGCAACTTGCACATGCAACTTCCAAATGCAACTTAAAACATGCAACTGGCACATGCAACTTGCACATGCAACTTGCACATGCAACTTGCACATGCAACTTGCACATGCAACATGCACATGCAACTTGCACATGCAACTTGCACATGCAACTTGCACATGGAACTTGCACATGCAACCTGCACATGCAACTTGCACATGCAACTTGCACATACAACTTGCACATGCAACTTGCACATGCAACATGCAACTTGCACATACAACTTGCACATGCAACTTGCACATGCAACATGCACATGCAACTTGCACACGCAACTTGCACATGCAACATGCAACATGAACATGCAACTTGCACATGCAACTTGCAAATGCAACTTGCACATGCAACATGCACATGCAACTTGCACATGCAACTTGCACATGCAATTTGCACATGCAACTTGCACATGCAATTTGCACATGCAACTTGCACATGCAATTAACACATGCAACATGCACATGCAATTAACACATGCAACATGCACATGCAACTTGCACATGCAACTTACACATGCAACTTGCACATGCAACATGCACATGCAACTTGCACACATATGCAACTTGCACATGCATTTTGCACATGCAACTTGCACATGCAATTTGCACATGCAACTTGCACATGCAATTAACACATGCAACATGCTCATGCAATTAACACATGCAACATGCACATGCAACTTGCACATGCAACTTACACATGCAACTTGCACATGCAACATGCACATGCAACTTGCACACATATGCAACTTGCACATGCATTTTGCACATGCAACTTGCACATGCAACTTGCACATTTATCTTGCACATGCAACTTGCACATGCACCATGCAACCTGCACATGCAACTTGCACATGCAACTTGCACATGCAACATGCACATGCAACTTGCACATGCAGCTTGCACATGCAACATGCACATGCAACTTGCACATGCATCTTGCACATGCAACTTGCACATGCAACTTGCACATGCAACTTGCGCATTTAACATGCACATGCAACTTGCACATGCATCTTTCACATACAATATGCTTATGCTACTTGCCAATGCAACTTGCACATGGAACTTGAACATGCAACTTGCACATGCAACATGCACATGCAACTTGCACATGCAACTTGCACATGCAACATGCACATGCAACTTGCACATGCAGCTTGCACATGCAACATGCACATGCAACTTGCACATGCATCTTGCACATGCAACTTGCTTATGCATCTTGCACATCCAACTTAAACATGCAACTTGCACATGCAACTTCCAAATGCAACTTAAAACATGCAACTGGCACATGCAACTTGCACATGCAACTTGCACATGCAACTTGCACATGCAACTTGCACATGCAACTTGCACATGCAACTTGCACATGCAACATGCACATGCAACTTGCACATGCAACTTGCACATGCAACTTGCACATGGAACTTGCACATGCAACCTGCACATGCAACTTGCACATGCAACTTGCCCATACAACTTGCACATGCAACTTGCACATGCAACATGCACATGTAACTTGCACATGCAACTTGCACATGAAACATGCATATGCAACTTGCACATGCATCTTGCACATGCAATTTGCACATGCAACTTGCACATGCAACATGCACATGCAACTTGCAAATGCAACATGCCCATGCAACTTGCACACGCAACTTGCACATGCAACATGCAATATGCACATGCAACTTGCACATGCAATTTGCACGAGCAACTTGCACATGCAACTTGCACATGCATCTTGCACATGCAACTTGCACATGCAACTTGCACATGCAACTTACACATGAAACATGCACATGCAACTTGCACATCAAACATGCACATGAAACATGCAACATGCACATGCAATTTGCACATGCAACTTGCACATGCAACATGCACATGCAACTTGCACATTTAACTTGCAAATGCTACATGCACATGCAACTTGCACACGCAACTTGCACATGCAACATGCAACATGCACATGCAATTTGCACATGCAACTTGCACATGCAACTTGCACATGCAACTTGCACATGCAACATGCACATGCAACTTGCACATGCATCTTGCACATGCAACATGCACATGCAACTTGCACATGAAACTTGCACATGCAACTTGGACATGCAACTTGCACATGCAACTTGCACATTCAACTTGCACATGCAACTCTCACATGCAACTTGCACATGCAACTTGCACATGCATCTTGCACATGCAACATGCACATGCAACTTGCACATGCAACTTGCACATGCCACTTGCACATGCTACTTGCACATGCAACTTGCACATTCAACTTGCACATGCAACTTGCACATGCAACTTGCACATGCAACTTACACATTAAACATGCACATGCAACTTGCACATGCAACATGCACATGAAACATGCAACATGCACATGCAATTTGCACATGCAACTTGCACATGCAACTTGCACATGCAACTTACACATGCAACTTGCAAATGCAACATGCCCATGCAACTTGCACACGCAACTTGCACATGCAACATGCAATATGCACATGCAACTTGCACATGCAACTTGCACGAGCAACTTGCACATGCAACTCGCACATGCATCTTGCACATGCAACTTGCACATGCAACTTGCACATGCAACTTACATATGAAACATGCACATGCAACTTGCACATGCAACTTGCACATGAAACATGCAACATGCACATGCAATTTGCACATGCAACTTGCACATGCAACATGCACTTGCAACTTGCACATTTAACTTGCACACGCAACTTGCACATGCAACATGCAACATGCACATGCAATTTGCACATGCAACTTGCACATGCAACTTGCACATTCAACTTGCACATGCAACTTGCACATGCAACTTGCACATGCAACTTGCACATGCAACTTGCACATGCAACATGCACATGCAACTTGCACATGCATCTTGCACATGCAACATGCACATGCAACTTGCAAATGCAACTTGCACATGCAACTTGCACATGCAACTTGCACATGCAACTTGCACATTCAACTTGCACATGCAACTTGCACATGCAACTTGCACATGCAACTTGCACATGCATCTTGCACATGCAAAATGCACATGCAACTTGCACATGCAACTTGCACATGCAACTTGCACATAAAACTTGCACATGCAACTTGCACATGCAACTTGCACATGCAACTTGCACATGCAACTTGCACATTCAACTTGCACATGCAACTTGCACATGCAACTTGCACATGCAACTTGCACATGCATCTTGCACATGCAACATGCACATGCAACTTGCACATGCAACTTGCACATGCAACTTGCACATGCAACTTGCACATGCAACTTGCACATGCATTTTGCACATTCAACTTGCACATGCAACTTGCACATGCAACTTGCACATGCAACTTACACAAGAAACATGCACATGCAACTTGCACATTCAACTTGCACATGCAACTTGCACATGCAAATTGCACATGCAACATGCACATGAAACATGCAACATGCACATGCAACTTGCACATGCAACTTGCACATTCAACTTGCAAATGCAACTTGCACATTCAACTTGCACATGCAACTTGCACATGCAACTTGCACATGCAACTTACACATGAAACATGCACATGCAACTTGCACAAGCAACATGCACATGAAACATGCAACATGCACATGCAATTTGCACATGCAACCTGCACATGCAACTTGCACATGCAACTTGCACATGCAACTTGCACATGCAACTTGCACATGCAACTTGCACATGCAACTTGCAAATGCAACATGCCCATGCAACTTGCACATGCAACTTGCACATGCAACTTGCACATTGAACTTGCACATGCAACTTGCACATGCAACTTGCACATGCAACTTGCACATGCAACATGCACATGAAACATGCAACATGCACATGCAATTTGCACATGCAACTTGCACATGCAACATGCACATGCAACTTGCACATTTAACTTGCAAATGCAACTTGCACATGCAACTTGCAAATGCAACATGCCCATGCAACTTGCACACGCAACTTGCACATGCGACATGCAATATGCACATGCAACTTGCACATGCAACTTGCACGAGCAACTTGCACATGCAACTTGCACATTCAACTTGCACATGCAACTTGCACATGCAACTTGCACATGCAACTTGCACATGCATCTTGCACATGCAAAATGCACATGCAACTTGCACATGCAACTTGCACATGCAACTTGCACATAAAACTTGCACATGCAACTTGCACATGCAACTTGCACATGCAACTTGCACATGCAACTTGCACATTCAACTTGCACATGCAACTTGCACATGCAACTTGCACATGCAACTTGCACATGCATCTTGCACATGCAACATGCACATGCAACTTGCACATGCAACTTGCACATGCAACTTGCACATGCAACTTGCACATGCAACTTGCACATGCATTTTGCACATTCAACTTGCACATGCAACTTGCACATGCAACTTGCACATGCAACTTACACAAGAAACATGCACATGCAACTTGCACATTCAACTTGCACATGCAACTTGCACATGCAAATTGCACATGCAACATGCACATGAAACATGCAACATGCACATGCAACTTGCACATGCAACTTGCACATTCAACTTGCAAATGCAACTTGCACATTCAACTTGCACATGCAACTTGCACATGCAACTTGCACATGCAACTTACACATGAAACATGCACATGCAACTTGCACAAGCAACATGCACATGAAACATGCAACATGCACATGCAATTTGCACATGCAACCTGCACATGCAACTTGCACATGCAACTTGCACATGCAACTTGCACATGCAACTTGCACATGCAACTTGCACATGCAACTTGCACATGCAACTTGCAAATGCAACATGCCCATGCAACTTGCACATGCAACTTGCACATGCAACTTGCACATTGAACTTGCACATGCAACTTGCACATGCAACTTGCACATGCAACTTGCACATGCAACATGCACATGAAACATGCAACATGCACATGCAATTTGCACATGCAACTTGCACATGCAACATGCACATGCAACTTGCACATTTAACTTGCAAATGCAACTTGCACATGCAACTTGCAAATGCAACATGCCCATGCAACTTGCACACGCAACTTGCACATGCGACATGCAATATGCACATGCAACTTGCACATGCAACTTGCACGAGCAACTTGCACATGCAACATGCACATGCAACTTGCACATGCATCTTGCACATGCAACTTGCACATGCAACTTGCACATGCAACTTGCACATGCAACATGCAACCTGCACATGCAACTTGCACATGCAACTTACACATGAAACATGCACATGCAACTTGCACATGCAACATGCACATGAAACATGCAACATGCACATGCAATTTGCACATGCAACTTGCACATGCAACATGCACATGCAACTTGCACATTTAACTTGCAAATGCAACTTGCACATGCAACTTGCACATGCAACTTGCACATGCAACTTGCAAATGCAACATGCACATGCAACTTGCACACGCAACTTGCACATGCAACATGCAACATGCACATGCAATTTGCACATGCAACTTGCACATGCAACTTGCACATGCAACATGCACATGCAACTTGCACATGCATCTTGCACATGCAACATGCACATGCAACTTGCACATGCAACTTGCACATGCAACTTGCACATGCAACTTGCACATGCAACTTGCACATTCAACTTGCACATGCAACTGGCACATGCAACTTGCACATGCAACATGCAACCTGCACATGCAACTTGCTCATGCAACTTGCACATGCAACTTGCACATGCAACTTGCACATGCAACTTGCTCATGCAACTTGCACATGCAGCTTGCACATGCAACATGCACATGCAACTTGCACATGCATCTTGCACATGCAACTTGCACATGCAACTTGCACATGCAACTTGCGCATGCAACATGCACATGCAACTTGCACATGCAACTTTCACATACAATATGCTTATGCAACTTGCCCATGCAACTTGCAAATGGAACTTGAACATGCAACTTGCAAATGCAACATGCACATGCAACTTGCACATGCAACTTGCACATGCAACTTGCACATGCAACTTGCACATGCAACTTGCAAATGCAACATGCCCATGCAACTTGCACACGCAACTTGCACATGCAACATGCAATATGCACATGCAACTTGCACATGCAACTTGCACGAGCAACTTGCACATGCAACTTGCACATGCATCTTGCACATGCAACTTGCACATGCAACTTGCACATGCAACTTGCACATGCAACTTGCACATGCAACATGCAACCTGCACATGCAACTTGCACATGCAACTTACACATGAAACATGCACATGCAACTTGTACATGCAACATGCACATGAAACATGCAACATGTACATGCAATTTGCACATGCAACTTGCACATGCAACATGCACATGCAACTTGCACATGCAACTTGCACATGCAACTTGCACATTCAACTTGCACATGCAACTTGCACATGCAACTTGCACATTCAACTTGCACATGCAACTTGCACATAAAACTTGCACATTCAACTTGCACATGCAACTTGCACATGCAACTTGCACATGCAACTTGCACATGCAACTTGCAAATGCAACATGCCCATGCAACTTAAACACGCAACTTGCACATGCAACATGCACTATGCACATGCAACTTGCACATGCAACTTGCACGAGCAACTTGCACATGCAACATGCACATGCAACTTGCACATGCATCTTGCACATGCAACTTAAACATGCAACTTGCAAATGCAACATGCAACCTGCACATGCAACTTGCACATGCAACTTACACATGAAACATGCACATGCAACTTGCACATGCAACATGCACATGAAACATGCAACATGCACATGCAATTTGCACATGCAACTTGCACATGCAACATGCACATTCAACTTGCACATTTAACTTGCAAATGCAACTTGCACATGCAACTTGCACATGCAACTTGCAAATGCAACATGCACATGCAACTTGCACACGCAACTTGCACATGCAACATGCAACATGCACATGCAATTTGCACATGCAACTTGCACATGCAACTTGCACATGCAACTTGCACATGCAACATGCACATGCAACTTGCACATGCATCTTGCACATGCAACATGCACATGCAACTTGCACATTTAACTTGCACATGCAACTTGCACATACAACTTGCACATGCAACTTGCACATGCAACTTGCACATTCAACTTGCACTTGCAACTGGCACATGCAACTTGCACATGCAACATGCAACCTGCACATGCAACTTTCTCATGCAACTTGCACATGCAACTTGCACATGCAACTTGCACATGCTACTTGCTCATGCAACTTGCACATGCAGCTTGCACATGCAACATGCACATGCAACTTGCACATGCATCTTGCACATGCAACTTGCACATGCAACTTGCACATGCAACTTGCGCATGCAACATGCACATGCAACTTGCACATGCAACTTTCACATACAATATGCTTATGCAACTTGCCCATGAATCTTGCACATGGAACTTGAACATGCAACTTGCACATGCAACATGCACATGCAACTTGCACATGCAACTTGCACATGCAACTTGCACATGCAACTTGCACATGCAACTTGCACATGCAACTTGCAAATGCAACATGCCCATGCAACTTGCACACGCAACTTGCACATGCAACATGCAATATGCACATGCAACTTGCACATGCAACTTGCACGAGAAACTTGCACATGCAACATGCACATGCAACTTGCACATTCACCTTGCAAATGCAACTTGCACATGCAATATGCACATGCCACTTGCACATGCAACTTGCACATGCAATTTGCATATGCAACTTGCACATGCAACTTGCACATGCAACATGCACATGCAATTTGCACATGCAACTTGCACATGAAATTAACGTATGCAACATGCACATGCAACTTGCACATGCAACTTGCACATGCAACTTGGACATGCAACTTGCACATGCAACTTGCACATGCAACTTGCACATGCAACTTGGACATGCAACTTGCACATGCAACTTGCACATTCAACTTGCACATGCAACTTGCACATGCAACTTGCACATGCAACTTGCACATGCATCTTGCACATGCAACATGCACATGCAACTTGCACATGCAACTTGCACATGCAACTTGCACATGCAACTTGCACATGCAACTTGCACATTCAACTTGCACATGCAACTTGCACATGCAACTTGCACATTCAACTTGCACATGCAACTTGCACATGCAACTTGCACATGCAACTTACACATTAAACATGCACATGCAACTTGCACATGCAACATGCACATAAAACATGCAACATGCACATGCAATTTGCACATGCAACTTGCACATGCAACTTGCACATGCAACTTACACATGCAACTTGCAAATGCAACATGCCCATGCAACTTGCACACGCAACTTGCACATGCAACATGCAATATGCACATGCAACTTGCACATGCAACTTGCACGAGCAACTTGCACATGAAACTTGCACATGCATCTTGCACATGCAACTTGCACATGCAACTTGCACATGCAACTTACATATGAAACATGCACATGCAACTTGCACATGCAACATGCACATGAAACATGCAACATGCACATGCAATTTGCACATGCAACTTGCACATGCAACATGCACTTGCAACTTGCACATTTAACTTGCAAATGCAACTTGCACATGCAACTTGCACATGCAACTTGCACATGCAACTTGCAAATGCAACATGCACATGCAACTTGCACACGCAACTTGCACACGCAACTTGCACATGCAACATGCAACATGCACATGCAATTTGCACATGCAACTTGCACATGCAACTTGCACGAGCAACTTGCACATGCAACATGCACATGCAACTTGCACATTCATCTTGCACATGCAACATGCACATGCAACTTGCACATGCAACTTGCACATGCAACTTGCACATGCAACTTGCACATGCAACTTGCACATTCAACTTGCACATGCAACTTGCACATGCAACTTGCACATGCAACTTGCACCTGCATCTTGCACATTCAACATGCACATGCAACTTGCACATGCAACTTGCACATGCAACTTGCACATGCAACTTGCACATGCAACTTGCACATGCAACTTGCACATGCAACTTGCACATGCAACTTGCACATGCAACTTGCACATTCAACTTGCACATGCAACTTGCACATGCATCTTGCACATGCAACATGCACATGCAACTTGCACATGCAACTTGCACATGCAATTTGCACATGCAACTTGCACATGCATTTTGCACATTCAACTTGCACATGCAACTTGCACATGCAACTTGCACATGCAACTTATACATGAAACATGCACATGCAACTTGCACATTCAACTTGCACATGCAACTTGCACATGCAAATTGCACATGCAACATGCACATGAAACATGCAACATGCACATGCAACTTGCACATTCAACTTGCACATGCAACTTGCACATGCAACTTGCACATGCAACTTACACATGAAACATGCACATGCAACTTGCACAAGCAACATGCACATGAAACATGCAACATGCACATGCAATTTGCACATGCAACTTGCACATGCAACTTGCACATGCAACTTGCACATGCAACTTGCAAATGCAACATGCCCATGCAACTTGCACATGCAACTTGCACATGCAACTTGCACATTGAACTAGCACATGCAACTTGCACATGCAACTTGCACATGCAACTTGCACATGCAACATGCACATGAAACATGCAACATGCACATGCAATTTGCACATGCAACTTGCACATGCAACATGCACATGCAACTTGCACATTTAACTTGCAAATGCAACTTGCACATGCAACTTGCACATGCAACTTGCGCATGCAACATGCACATGCAACTTGCACATGCAACTTTCACATACAATATGCTTATGCAACTTGCCCATGCAACTTGCACATGGAACTTGAACATGCAACTTGCACATGCAACATGCACATGCAACTTGCACATGCAACTTGCACATGCAACTTGCACATGCAACTTGCACATGCAACTTGCAAATGCAACATGCCCATGCAACTTGCACACGCAACTTGCACATGCAACATGCAATATGCACATGCAACTTGCACATGCAACTTGCACGAGCAACTTGCACATTCAACTTGCACATGCATCTTGCACATGCAACTTGCACATGCAACTTGCACATGCAACTTGCACATGCAACTTGCACATGCAACATGCAACCTGCACATGCAACTTGCACATGCAACTTACACATGAAACATGCACATGCAACTTGCACATGCAACATGCACATGAAACATGCAACATGTACATGCAATTTGCACATGCAACTTGGACATGCAACATGCACATGCAACTTGCACATGCAACTTGCACATGCAACTTGCACATTCAACTTGCACATGCAACTTGCACATGCAACTTGCACATTCAACTTGCACATGCAACTTGCACATAAAACTTGCACATTCAACTTGCACATGCAACTTGCACATGCAACTTGCACATGCAACTTGCACATGCAACTTGCAAATGCAACATGCCCATGCAACTTGCACACGAAACTTGCACATGCAACATGCAATATGCACATGCAACTTGCACATGCAACTTGCACGAGCAACTTGCACATGCAACATGCACATGCAACTTGCACATGCATCTTGCACATGCAACTTAAACATGCAACTTGCACATGCAACTTGCAAATGCAACATGCAACCTGCACATGCAACTTGCACATGCAACTTACACATGCAACATGCACATGCAACTTGCACATGCAACATGCACATGAAACATGCAACATGCACATGCAATTTGCACATGCAACTTTCACATGCAACATGCAAACTTGCAAATGCAACTTGCACATGCAACTTGAACATGCAACTTGCACATGCAACTTGCACATGCAACTTGCACATGCAACTTGCAAATGCAACATGCAACCTGCACATGCAACTTGCACATGCAACTTACACATGAAACATGCACATGCAACTTGCACATGCAACATGCACATGAAACATGCAACATGCACATGCAATTTGCACATGCAACTTGCACATGCAACATGCACATGCAACTTGCACATGCAATGCAACTTGCACATCCAACTTGCACATGCAACTTGTACATGCAACATGCACATTCAACTTGCACATTCAACTTGCACATACAACTTGCACATGCAAATTGCACATGCAACATGCACATGAAACATGCAACATGCACATGCAACTTGCACATGCAACTTGCACATTCAACTTGCACATGCAACTTGCACATGCAACTTGCACATGCAACTTACACATGAAACATGCACATGCAACTTGCACATTCAACTTGCACATGCAACTTGCACATGCAAATTGCACATGCAACATCCACATGAAACATGCAACATGCACATGCAACTTGCACATGCAACTTGCACATTCAACTTGCACATGCAACTTGCACATTCAACTTGCACATGCAACATGCACATGAAACATGCAACATGCACATGCAATTTGCACATGCAACTTGCACATGCAACATGCACATGCAACTTGCACATTTAACTTGCAAATGCAACTTGCACATGCAACTTGCACATGCAACTTGCGCATGCAACATGCACATGCAACTTGCACATGCAACTTTACATACAATATGCTTATGCAACTTGCCCATGCAACTTGCACATGGAACTTGAACATGCAACTTGCACATGCAACATGCACATGCAACTTGCACATGCAACTTGCACATGCAACTTGCACATGCAACTTGCACATGCAACTTGCAAATGCAACATGCCCATGCAACTTGCACACGCAACTTGCACATGCAACATGCAATATGCACATGCAACTTGCACATGCAACTTGCACGAGCAACTTGCACATTCAACTTGCACATGCATCTTGCACATGCAACTTGCACATGCAACTTGCACATGCAACTTGCACATGCAACTTGCACATGCAACATGCAACCTGCACATGCAACTTGCACATGCAACTTACACATGAAACATGCACATGCAACTTGCACATGCAACATGCACATGAAACATGCAACATGTACATGCAATTTGCACATGCAACTTGGACATGCAACATGCACATGCAACTTGCACATGCAACTTGCACATGCAACTTGCACATTCAACTTGCACATGCAACTTGCCCATGCAACTTGCACATTCAACTTGCACATGCAACTTGCACATAAAACTTGCACATTCAACTTGCACATGCAACATGCACATGCAACTTGCACATGCAACTTGCACATGCAACTTGCAAATGCAACATGCCCATGCAACTTGCACACGCAACTTGCACATGCAACATGCAATATGCACATGCAACTTGCACATGCAACTTGCACGAGCAACTTGCACATGCAACATGCACATGCAACTTGCACATGCATCTTGCACATGCAACTTAAACATGCAACTTGCACATGCAACTTGCAAATGCAACATGCAACCTGCACATGCAACTTGCACATGCAACTTACACATGCAACATGCACATGCAACTTGCACATGCAACATGCACATGAAACATGCAACATGCACATGCAATTTGCACATGCAACTTGCACATGCAACATGCACATGAAACATGCAACATGCACATGCAATTTGCACATGCAACTTGCACATGCAACATGCACATGCAACTTGCACATTTAACTTGCAAATGCAACTTGCACATGCAACTTGCACATGCAACTTGCGCATGCAATGTTGTGCTTTATTTTGTTTTTAACTTGAGACGCACGAATCTCAAGCGGGGTCTTACCTTTTTTAGTGTTCTTGTTCTTTTATGTGAAGCCAAACAAAATATAGTTTGTGTTTTTATTTTATTAAATTTTATTAAACATTTATTTAGGTTCAATTTGGTTCTTATCACTAATTTACATTCTTATTTTTATAATTTGAAAAAAAAGATTCAGAGTTTCTTAACTTAGTTGAATTCAAGATTTGGAAAAGGTTTAGTACTTCAAAAATACAAAAAAATAGAAACGAATTAGAATTTCTTAATATGACTCGACGATGCGGCGGTCCGATTCTTAGTGTCGGATATCTGCCTCGCTACCCTACTCGAGAACACACACAAAAAAAAACATGTCACCGACTCCGAAGTGTGCCTGTGCACAGCTGGGAGTAATGCACGTTTTTTGTGTCAAGAAAAAAAATGAAATTGGATAGTGTGGATTGGAAAAAAAAAGAGTGCATTTGGATTCAGAGTTGAACAATAAAGTAAATGATGAATATGGAATATGGAATATTGGTCAATCGAAAGGAAATGATGACTGTGGGAATTTGAAGTGGCAATGGTTACAATTGAAAATGAATGGATGGGTCATGAAAGGGCATGAGAAATGGAAGTGGGTGAGGAAAAGACGTTGGAGGTTGTGAAGTGTGTACTTTACAACACCTCCCCCCTTAAGAACGAAACTTGTACCTTGGAATGGTGCGAGTTTCGGCTTTAGATGATGGAATCGGAAGTGAACGAGAAAGATTAGATGGGGCTAGACGAGGTGTAGGTATTGGTAATGGTTCTGGAATTTGTACGTTTATGGTTTGGACTGGGTCTGAGGTTTTTATTTCTTCTAATGGTAAGCAATTCGATATTTTGTTGGTGCTTACTAAAGTTTTATTTTTATTTCGCATGAGTAATATGATTATAACCATAAGTATGGCGGAAAACATTGCAAGAAGGAACACTATTATCATATTTTTATTTTCGTGATCGACTTCAGAATATGTGAACTTGGAGTTTTTTATGTTTTCTATATCTTTACTGATGGAATTAAGGTCATCAATCTGGTTATGTATATTGAAGGACTTTGTCACGTAACTGGGAATTTTCTCAAATTGTGGTTGTGTTATATTAAATGAAAGATAAGGATTTGATGAAATAAAGTTGAGATTGGTTTTTGTTTCGAAATTTGTTTTGGAGTTAATGGATTGGTACCTAGTGTTTGCGATACAGTTCGGTTGGATTTTAAGAATACCGGTTGCATTTATGTTTATTTGAGAGTTAAGATTTTGGCATTTAATAATAAGATTTTCTGGATTTGGGGAAACGAAAATCCAAGAATTGGAGTCTGCTAGCTGTAGGAAAATAGGGTGATATATTTGCATTAATTGAATATAGCAATTACTTATTTCACTTGGAAGAATGGAAAGTAAATTCAGTTCGCAGGCACTGCTTGATGAGGTGAAAAGGATTGGTGCGTTTCTTTCGCAAAGATAATTATTTTTTGAAGTTGTTTGACATTTGTCTATGTCATGTTTATCATAGAGAAAATACGATTGTTTTTCTGAGTCTACGATAAGAAAAGGTTTTTCGGGTATTATAATTCCATACGTTTTGTTTTCGATGAGATTTGGTATACTAGTCATTTTATAAACGTTATAGGTTTTGAAGAAGTAAGAGGGATTCTTAATACGAAATTAATTTGGTTTTCAATGTAGTAAACATGAGTTTCTAAGAGATTAAAAAGTGTATCTATATATTGTTCTTGTAGAGGAAGTGGTAAACGATTTTCTTCTGGAAGGAGTAACTGTACTTTTTTAATTTCTTCAGTGAGTTTAGAAGGATCAATAAGGTATGGATGAAGTTTTCCATGAGCTGCGGAGTAAATAGCGTTAAGAAGGTGATCTTTTGTTGAATAGTAATATTCTGATAAAGAGTTGAACATTGTGAAAAGTTCATTTAGTTGAAGGAAGGATTTATTAATTATGTTATTATTATTTGAGTTTTTGTTTAATTGATTAATGATTTTATCGGTTTCCTTAATTTTTTCTTTTATTTTAATAATTTGGTCGTTTGTAAGATTTAATTGGTGGATGATATTTTTTGATATCGAAATTTGTTTTTCGTGTAATTGGGATTCGTAATGTTGTTGTTGGTTAAGTTTATTTATGTGTCGAGAAAAAGTTTTTGCATCCTCGTCGTCGAGGGTGCCAAATAGTTGTTTGGATATAGAACCAATAGCATTTATTAATCCTCTCTTTTGTAATCTAGGTTTTATGGTTGTACCTAAGTATTTGTTAATAATTTGATCTTGAGATTTTATTCGATCAAGTATTAAAGTAGATAGGGTAGGAAGTGATTCGCATTGGGATGGGAGTTCGTGAGAAGAGAGAAGTTGCTTACAAGTAGATAGAATTTTGTCATAGGTAAGTAAAATAGAACTATATTGTGATTTGAGTTCGGTAAAGTTAGTATATATGACTAAATTCCAATGGTTAGAGAAGAGCTTAAGGTTACCAACGTGTTCGTAGTATATTCCAGTCTTGTTTTTCAAATCGACGATTTCATATGGTTGCTCGTGGTTGATCATCATTGGGTCACTCAGAATTATGTTACAGATGAGAATTACGAATATTAGTTTCTCCATTTCTGGAAGGAATATTGAGATTGAAGATTTTGATTAACTTGAAAAAATTTTTAGGTCTATTGTTGTGGACTTTAACTATTTTATTTTTAATTTTAATTTCGGAGTTTACTCCTGACTTGGATAAGATTTCGTAAGGTCCTGACCAAAGAGGAAGAAGCTTTTTGTTTTTATTTTTTGGATTACTTTCATTTTTGAGTAGAACAAGCGTTCCTATCTGGAAGTCTCCAGGATTTTGCCTTTTATCGTACTGAAGTTTTGAAGATTCCTTACTCTTGAGAAGTTTGTCTCTAGCAATTTGATGACAATGTTGGAGCCTTGATTTTAGTTCGTTTGCATACAAATCGTAATTATAGCAGATTTCAGGGTTTTTTGTAACACTAGAAGGAAGTTCAATTTGTCTACCGTACATAAGTTCAAAGGGAGTGTATGACGTTGAAGTGTTGGGAGTCGTGTTATGGACGAAAACGGCATATTTAATCCAGTTATCCCAATCATCTTGAGATTTATTGATAAAACAACGTAGATATTCAACGAAGTTTCTGTGGCTTCTTTCGCAAGATCCATTTGATTGTGGTCGGTATGCAGTAGTTTGGAGTTTAGTAATTTTAAGAAGTTTACATACGTTTTTGAATATATCGCTTAGGAAATTTTGGCCTTGGTCGGACAAGACGTAATTGGGTGTGCCATATCGAAATATTATTTCTTTGACGAATGCTTCGGCGATTGTATTCGCCTCTTGATTTGGTAAAGGAATTGCATCAGTGTATTTAGTAAGATCATCGATGAATGTTAAAAGATATTTATTATTATTATTAGTTATAGGATAGGGACCAACGATATCAATAGAAATCTTTTCGAAGGGGTATTTGGAAGTTGAAGTTATGACCATAGGTTCCATGGTGTATTTTGTTACTTTATTTTTCTGACAGAGTTCGCAATTTTTAATGTAGTTTTTTATATCTTGAAACATATTCTTCCAATTGTGATATAGTTTTATACGTTTAAAGGTTCTGTTGACGCCACAGTGTCCTCCAATTGGATTTAAATGGAATTCCTTAAGAATAGTTTTGATTTCATTTTCCGACAAATCTGGTTTTGCCGAAGAAATATTCGAAGAGTTAGTAGTTATGACTGAAGGCGTTGAACAAGAATTAGAACTAGGTTGTAAGGAATTAGAGTTGTTATTTGAAGATGTTGAAGCACTTGAAGAAGAAGAATTATTATTATGATTTGTAGATGAAGGAGATGCTTCTGGATCATTATTTATAATAGAAGATGTGGAACAAGAATTAGTATTTTCATTTGAAGCATTAGAACAAGAATTCGTATTTGTTGATTTGGAACTGGGATTGGAATTAGTTTTCGAAGATTTGGAACAAGATATTGAAGAAGAATTTGAATTTGTATGTGGAGATTTAGAACAAGGACTAGGAATTGGTTTTGAACAAAAATTAGAAATTGGAGATTTAGAAGACGAACTTGAATTTATGGATGTTGGACAAGAATTAGCAGTTGGCGATGAATAAGACAAATTCGTATTTGTTGGTGGTGATGAACAAGAACTAGGAACTGACGATGTAGAAAAAGAATTAGTACTTGCAGACGATATGGGAGATGATGAAGATGACGAATTTCGAGAAGAAGTAGAAGAGGATTTTGTATCGGATCGAAGAGTCATTTTTGCGATTCTGCTAAGACAGTCAGCGTTTGTATTTTGTTCACCTTTTTTATGGATGATTTCATATTCAAACTCTTCGAGCTGTAGGCGATATCTCATCATTCTGGAATTTATATCTTTACAGTTGTGAATATAAATTAGAGGTTTATGATCAGTGTATAGTTGAAATTTTCTACCATACAGATAAGGTCGGAAATGTTTGACTGACCAAACAATAGCTAAAAGTTCCTTATCAGTAGTAGAATAATTTTTCTCACTTTTATTAAGAGTTCTTGAGGCATAAGATATAGGAAGGTCATTACCAATTTCACCTTGTGAAAGGACACTACCAATAGCTACATCGCTAGCATCCGTTGTTAAGATAAAGTTTTTGGTGAAATCAGGATATTGAAGGAGAGGCGGATTAATTAGTCTTTCTTTTAATCCATGAAAGGCATTTGAACAAAGAGGAGTCCAGTCGAAGCGAACATCCTTGCGTAAAAGGTTAGTAAGAGGTTTGGAAATTTTTGCAAAATCTTTAATAAAGCGGCGATAATAACCTGCAAGTCCTAGGAAGCTTTTTATTTCTTTGGCGTTTTTAGGTTGAGCGAAATTTTTTACGCATTCGATCTTTTGCGGATCAGGTTTGATACCTGATTCATTTATCACGTGTCCTAGGTAGGTGAGTTCTGTTCGCAAAAACTGGCATTTATCGGGTTGCAATTTAAGATTATGTATTTTGAGACGTTCAAAGATTTCTTTTAATTTTGAATTGTGTTCATCTAAGGTTTTACCATAGACCACGATGTCATCCATATAAACAAAGGTTTTTATACCTTGTAGACCAGTCAATACATTATTCATCAACCTTTGGAAGGTGGCTGGGGCACCTTTTAATCCATAAGGCATTCTAATGAATTCGTAATGACCAAAAGGTGAAGAGAAGGCGGTCTTCTCTCTATCTTCCGGTCTAACTTGGATTTGATGGAATCCACTGGCGAGGTCTAAAGTAGAAAAAAATTTGAACTTCCCAACTGATCTAGAATATCAGTTATGTTGGGTAATGGAAATGCATCACCGACAGTTTTGTCGTTGAGTTTGCGAAAATCGACGACGATTCTCCATTTCTTATTACCATCTTTATCAGGTTTTTTCGGAACAACAATAAGTGGGAAATTCCACGGACTATTCGATGGTTGGATAATATTATCGTCCATCATCTCATGGATTTGTTTATCCACTTCTTGTCGTTGTGCTTCCGGCAACCTGTAGGGTTTTATATAAGTAGGTGTTGCATCCGGGGTAAGGATTGGGTGTTGTACAGAAGAGGTATGAGTTAACTTATCTCCTTTTATAAAAAATAAGTCACTATACAAGCAACATAAATTTAGAATAGATTCCTTTTCTTTTTTTGTCATGTGGTCTGTCTCGACTAGCTCTTGTATAGTTTTAATTCTATCATAAGAAGCAGGATATTGTTGTATTTGCAGAACATTGTAGTTAGAAACTTCGTCAAATACTATGTCATCAGTATTAAGCTCAATGAGGGATTCAGAGGAATTAACGACCGATATGTACGAGATAGAACTATTGGCAGGAGTAATACTATTGCCAATATATAATCCATTGGGAAATTGTTGGGAGAGACATATACTATCCACATTAATTTCTTTGAGAACGGGTACTATGATTTCTGATCTAGGTGGGATAGTAACAAGACTTGAAGGGATTAGATCATATTCAACAATGAAAGTTTTCCAAGGGAATGTAAGCATTTTAATGCCGTAGTCGATTTGAGCTTTATGATCATCTAAGAAATTGTTACCTATTATCCCGTCAGTACTTATAGGGAAGTTTTTATCTACTACATGAAAAGGATAAGAAATAGTTATATTTTTGGGAAGATTGATACGCAGTTGTATAACCCCTTTGGTATGAATAACTGAATTTGTAATGCCAGAAAGAGAATGAATTATGTTAGAGTCTACATGTAGTTCTGGCTTTAATTTATCTATTTTAATCAAACAAATTTCACTACCACCATCGACGAGAAATTTTGAAGGTTGAGGATTAAGCAAGGTTTCAGATGAAATTTTGATTGAGTCTACTCTACTTATTTTATTATTTAAATTTATATGGAAGATGTGGCGAGAAGAGATTAAGTTTGAGTCCGAAGCCTGCCACTGGTTCCGGCCTCTGAATGGTTTTCCGTATGCTTATTTGTTGAGGAGGAGGAAATTGCATTAGAATTGTTTTGTTTTCTATTATTATTGTACTCCCTTTTTCTGCATTCGTTTATATGATGTCCGAGGTTCTTACAATAACTACAAGTAATTGTTACTTTTTTAACCTCACTTTTGAAAGAAGGAAGCTGTTCTTTGTTTTTCTTTAAGTAACATTGTTCGATGCTATGTCCAGTTTTTTTACAAAAATTACAAGAGGTAGGATTTCTGGGTTTTAGTTGTGATGGGTTATAGGAAGTTTGGTTATTATATGAGAAACCACTTTTCTCTTCTAACACGGCAGCTTCTATAGCTTCCGTCAGAGTTGTGAATCTCGAAGCTTTGATGATGAGACTTATTCTAGGATTAAGGCCTCTCTCGAATGCTTTTAAAGCAGTTTTACTGTTGAGATTGATAATAACGCTAGAACTTTCTGACCCTTCGCTAGCTATGCAAGCATCGTTCAGATTTGCAAGCGTTTGTTCCAATCTATTAGAGTAAGAACGCACTGTCTCATTTGTTCTTTGCTTTATATGTATTAGTTCCAACTGGAGTTGGGACAGAGATTTTGTTTCTAAGAATTGTTGAACTAGTTTTTCCTTGAGGGATTCCCAGGAGGTGAATTCTGTGTATTTTACTATATTATATGCTGGACCAATAAGTTTAGTTTTAATAATTAGGAGAAGGATAGGAATTTCGGTAGCGGCGATATCTTCGGATATCAAATCACACGCATTTAGGAACTTGTGGAGATTAGCTCTGTTCCCATCAAATTCGGGAATTAGTTTGAGGGCAAAAGATCGATCTAGTTTTGGAGCCATTTCAGTTTCGGTTTCTAAAATGGAATTAGTGATCTCGGAGGAGGAGGAGTTTTCGACAGTACTAGAATCGGAATCTTCGCAGTCGGATATTTCGATAGTTTTATTCTCGGACATAAACTGATTATATTATAATAATAAGTATTTAAGAAAGAAGAAAAAAAAAAAAAAAATTTATTCAAAAAAAAAAATTGATTCGAATTTAAAAAAAAATTAGATAGATAAAAGTAATGATAATAATATATATTAATTGATATAGGCAATAAATAATATATAATTTTTTGTTTGATAAAAGTACATTAATTTTACATTGTATAATTAATTAATAATACCTAAATACTTTCTTGCCTGTTTTTGTGCGTAAGTTAGAGATGAATGAGATAAAGGCGTTGCTGTTGGTTAAAGATGTTGTAGATGTTAAAGATGTTGTAGAAGTTGATGTTCCAGATGTTGTAGATGTGTGAATTTTGATTGTCTTTTATTTTATTTTATTGAATTTAAGTCTTTTTCTTTTTCTCTATTTTTCTTGTAAGTTTTTTTTTTTTTTTTTTTTTGTTAAATTTTGTTGTTGTTTCACTTTTTGTTATTTTTTTTTTTTTTTTTTGTTTCACTTCTTGTTTGCACTTGTCACTTTTCAGGCAAACCCCACACCTGACACCAATTTTTATGTTGTGCTTTATTTTGTTTTTAACTTGAGACGCACGAATCTCAAGCGGGGTCTTACCTTTTTTAGTGTTCTTGTTCTTTTATGTGAAGCCAAACAAAATATAGTTTGTGTTTTTATTTTATTAAATTTTATTAAACATTTATTTAGGTTCAATTTGGTTCTTATCACTAATTTACATTCTTATTTTTATAATTTGAAAAAAAGATTCAGAGTTTCTTAACTTAGTTGAATTCAAGATTTGGAAAAGGTTTAGTACTTCAAAAATACAAAAAAATAGAAACGAATTAGAATTTCTTAATATGACTCGACGATGCGGCGGTCCGATTCTTAGTGTCGGATATCTGCCTCGCTACCCTACTCGAGAACACACACAAAAAAAAACATGTCACCGACTCCGAAGTGTGCCTGTGCACAGCTGGGAGTAATGCACGTTTTTTGTGTCAAGAAAAAAAATGAAATTGGATAGTGTGGATTGGAAAAAAAAAGAGTGCATTTGGATTCAGAGTTGAACAATAAAGTAAATGATGAATATGGAATATGGAATATTGGTCAATCGAAAGGAAATGATGACTGTGGGAATTTGAAGTGGCAATGGTTACAATTGAAAATGAATGGATGGGTCATGAAAGGGCATGAGAAATGGAAGTGGGTGAGGAAAAGACGTTGGAGGTTGTGAAGTGTGTACTTTACAACAGCAACATGCACATGCAACTTGCACATGCAACTTTCACATACAATATGCTTATGCAACTTGCCCATGCAACTTGCACATGGAACTTGAACATGCAACTTGCACATGCAACATGCACATGCAACTTGCACATGCAACTTGCACATGCAACTTGCACATGCAACTTGCACATGCAACTTGCAAATGCAACATGCCCATGCAACTTGCACACGCAACTTGCACATGCAACATGCAATATGCACATGCAACTTGCACATGCAACTTGCACGAGCAACTTGCACATTCAACTTGCACATGCATCTTGCACATGCAACTTGCACATGCAACTTGCACATGCAACTTGCACATGCAACTTGCACATGCAACATGCAACCTGCACATGCAACTTGCACATGCAACTTACACATGAAACATGCACATGCAACTTGCACATGCAACATGCACATGAAACATGCAACATGTACATGCAATTTGCACATGCAACTTGTACATGCAACATGCACATGCAACTTGCACATGCAACTTGCACATGCAACTTGCACATTCAACTTGCACATGCAACTTGCACATGCAACTTGCACATTCAACTTGCACATGCAACTTGCACATAAAACTTGCACATTCAACTTGCACATGCAACTTGCACATGCAACTTGCACATGCAACTTGCACATGCAACTTGCAAATGCAACATGCCCATGCAACTTGCACACGCAACTTGCACATGCAACATGCAATATGCACATGCAACTTGCACATGCAACTTGCACATGCAACTTAAACATGCAACTTGCACATGCAACTTGCAAATGCAACATGCAACCTGCACATGCAACTTGCACATGCAACTTACACATGCAACATGCACATGCAACTTACACATGCAACATGCACATGAAACATGCAACATGCACATGCAATTTGCACATGCAACTTGCACATGCATTATGCACATGCAACTTGCACATTCAACTTGCACACGCAACTTGCACATGCAACATGCAACATGCACATGCAACTTGCACATGCATCTTGCACACGCAACTTGCACATGCAACATGCAACATGCACATGCAACTTGCACATGCATCTTGCACATGCAACTTAAACATGCAACTTGCACATGCAACTTGCAAATGCAACATGCAACCTGCACATGCAACTTGCACATGCAACTTACACATGCAACATGCACATGCAACTTGCACATGCAACATGCACATGAAACATGCAACATGCACATGCAACTTGCACATGCAACTTGCACATGCAACTTGCAAATGCAACATGCCCATGCAACTTGCACACAAAACTTGCACATGCAACATGCAATATGCACATGCAACTTGCACATGCAACTTGCACATTCAACTTGCACACGCAACTTGCACATGCAACATGCAACATGCACATGCAACTTGCACATGCATCTTGCACATGCAACTTAAACATGCAACTTGCACGAGCAACTTGCACATTCAACTTGCACATGCAACTTGCACATGCAACTTGCACATGCAACTTGCACATTCAACTTGCACACGCAACTTGCACATGCAACATGCAACATGCACATGCAACTTGCACATGCATCTTGCACATGCAACTTAAACATGCAACTTGCACATGCAACTTGCACATGCAACATGCACATGAAACATGCAACATGCACATGCAATTTGCACATGCAACTTGCACATGCAACATGCACATGCAACTTGCACATTTAACTTGCAAATGCAACTTGCACATGCAACTTGCACATGCAACTTGCGCATGCAACATGCACATGCAACTTGCACATGCAACTTTCACATACAATATGCTTATGCAACTTGCCCATGCAACTTGCACATGGAACTTGAACATGCAACTTGCACATGCAACATGCACATGCAACTTGCACATGCAACTTGCACATGCAACTTGCACATGCAACTTGCACATGCAACTTGCACATGCAACTTGCACATGCAACTTGCAAATGCAACATGCCCATGCAACTTGCACACGCAACTTGCACATGCAACATGCAATATGCACATGCAACTTGCACATGCAACTTGCACGAGCAACTTGCACATTCAACTTGCACATGCATCTTGCACATGCAACTTGCACATGCAACTTGCACATGCAACTTGCACATGCAACATGCAACCTGCACATGCAACTTGCACATGCAACTTACACATGAAACATGCACATGCAACTTGCACATGCAACATGCACATGAAACATGCAACATGTACATGCAATTTGCACATGCAACTTGGACATGCAACATGCACATGCAACTTGCACATGCAACTTGCACATGCAACTTGCACATTCAACTTGCACATGCAACTTGCACATGCAACTTGCACATTCAACTTGCACATGCAACTTGCACATAAAACTTGCACATTCAACTTGCACATGCAACTTGCACATGCAACTTGCACATGCAACTTGCACATGCAACTTGCAAATGCAACATGCCCATGCAACTTGCACACGCAACTTGCACATGCAACATGCAATAGGCACATGCAACTTGCACATGCAACTTGCACGAGCAACTTGCACATGCAACATGCACATGCAACTTGCACATGCATCTTGCACATGCAACTTAAACATGCAACTTGCACATGCAACTTGCAAATGCAACATGCAACCTGCACATGCAACTTGCACATGCAACTTACACATGCAACATGCACATGCAACTTGCACATGCAACATGCACATGAAACATGCAACATGCACATGCAATTTGCACATGCAACTTGCACATGCAACATGCACATTCAACTTGCACATTTAACTTGCAAATGCAACTTGCACATGCAACTTGCACATGCAACTTGCACATGCAACTTGCAAATGCAACATGCAACCTGCACATGCAACTTGCACATGCAACTTACACATGAAACATGCACATGCAACTTGCACATGCAACATGCACATGAAACATGCAACATGCACATGCAATTTGCACATGCAACTTGCACATGCAACATGCACATGCAACTTGCACATGCAATGCAACTTGCACATCCAACTTGCACATGCAACTTGTACATGCAATATGCACATTCAACTTGCATATGCAACTTGCACTTGCAACTTGCACATGCAACTTGCACATGCAACTTGCACATGCAACATGGACATGCAACAAGCAACATGCACATGAAACTGGAAACACTGATCTCTATAATACACGTGGTGGAAAGGACATGTGTTTCTTGGATGAATTTGGGTTGTCATTTTTACTTTAATGGCCACATAACTATTTTCTGTTTATTTTTGTAACTTTTTTTGGAAATGTATATGTTTTTAATCTAACAAAATGACGTGAAAAACTGAATGCACTTTGGAATATTTCTAACAAATTTGTATGCGCATAGCACAGATACTATAGTTACATAGTAATCGCACGCAGAGCAAATAAAAATGACTACTTTTTATCGTGGGACGTAGAGCTACATCCCAATTATATCAATATTGTGTGAGTTATGGACCACACATGATGTTAAAAAATATAGATGTACATACATAGACATAAATACAAAACGTCAACAACATTTCATCAGTAGTTTGATCAACCGATTCGACTTTTGAGGACGAAACAAAAGAGCTTGCAATCACAAAATATTGGAAAATGGTCATTTTTATTTGCACTGGATGCGATATCTATGTTACTCAAGTATCTGTGTGCATAGTTTGTTTACTTTTTTGCCTCAAAGCTACTGTCAAATGACACACACACAATCCCACACGAAAAATTTGATTTTTTGTGTGTTCCTTATAGAGTAAGATCCCAGGGCCGCCAGACATACGTCATTTTATCATAGCTGAATTTTTTTCTGTGAATAAACCCTATGTAGGTATTAACGAGTGGATACTACGAGCCTTGAACCCGGGTGCGTTTCGGTGGTATTGAGTGCTTAAAGTGCATAAGATGATGCAAAATCACAGTACACATATTAAAGGTAATATATTCCAAGTTTTCATTTTCGTTCAAGTTCGCGCATATGTCAACATCTCAGAGACCGCTGTCAGTTCATTGAGTGTGTACTGTGACATGTTCAACACTTTCCAAATTTAACATTTAGATTTTCAGTTTTCTCAAATTTCCAAACCTCTGATTGGCCAGAATTCAGAAATCTGAAGATTCAGTACTGAAATTGAGGCATTGAATGTACCCATTGTCAATTTGACAAGGTCCCTGAGAATTAATTTGTTTTTTTGTTCAGTATCTGACAACCGATTTTTGAAAACATGCGCAATATATTACCTTTAATATGTGTACTGTGATGCAAAATTACGTTATTTTATCAGAGCTGATTTTTTTATATGTTTCAAAGAAAGTTATGATAAGCTTATTTTGACACTTGCCAGACACCTGCGTGGGGACCCAATACTAGCCAGACCACTGATCTCTATATATATATAGAGATCAGTGAGCCAGACACGTTGAAAGCGTCAAAAAAGTCGTCAAATTTACGTTATAGTATCAGAGCTGAATTTTATATAAAGGCTTGGTCAAACAGAGCGCGATCCGACGGGACGGTCAATACTTTACTGGGAGAGAAAGAACGCGACGGTCAAATTTTCTTTGTAAATTTTTACAAAGATCGCCGGACCGCGCTCTGTTTGACCAGGCCTTAAATGTTCTTTGGGCAACTGTTTCAAGATATTTCCCAAGCTTCCAGACACCTACATGGGGACCCAATGCCTGCCAGACACCTTTTAAGGTATCAACAAATCATTAAATCGCGTTATAGTATCAAAGCTAATTTTTCTTAGAATATAAAGATAAAACACTTGTATTTTTGTTCCACGGTTTATAAAACTTTTTATTTTAATAATTTGGCCGACGCGTTTCGTCTGGTTAGGACATCCTCAGGGCACTGATTATACATTTTAAAAACAAACTTGTGCAAAGCTCAATGGTTAATGAGAATGAAGTGTAGTAATTTAATTTTTATAAAGAAAATTAAAGATTGAAAAAACAAAAATTAACGACATGAAAATTATAAATTAAACAACATTATTTGTTAAAAGAAAAATAAATAAATTATTTTAAAAGTGGACTATTGTTACATAGGTCTATTTGGCAATTTAAAATATTAAGCGTCTTGTGTCTATTTATTTCTAAAATCTCGTACTTATCAAGTACGCGTCCGGAAGGTAAAGAGTGTAGAAGTTCTATATCGTCTATAGAACAAACATGTCCAGAGTCTTTGAGGTGCTGTGAAAGGCCTGAAGTTGGATCCGAGAGCATGGAACCCCTTTGATGTTCAATAAAGCGCGTCTGTAAGGTCCTAGCTGTTTTACCAATATATACACCGTCGCATCCTTTGCATGATATTTTATATACGCCACTTTTTTTAATATCGTCAATTTTGCGTTTAATTTTGTTATTGCATAAGGTTTTTTGAAGGGTGTGATCACTAAAAAAGGCCGGTTTTATTTTAGCTACCGAAAGAAACGGTATCAACTTTTCTGATACGGTAGGGACATAAGGGATTTTCCGCCAATTCGTATCTCCTGTTTCTTTGGTTATAGGGAATGTGGACTGAATTGCATACCGGTGAGATTTCTGACGAAGAATATTAAAAACCACTTGTTTTTTGTATCCATTTTGTGTTGCAATGTGAAGGATAGTACAAAGTTCCTTGCAGTAATTCTTTTTATTAAGTGGCACTTTTAATAACCTATCCACCATAGAGTGGAAAGCTGCAATTTTTGTGCTCCAAGTATGGGCCGAAGACATTGGAATAATCATATCAGTGCTTGATTCTTTTCTAAAAATGTTGAATTCCAATTTACATCCTACAACAGATATAGTCAAATCCAAAAAGTTTAGCTCATTGGGCCCATATTCAATTGTGAACTGAATTTTATCATCAATTTTATTTAAGATCTCATTTTGGAATATGATGAGGTTCCGATGAGTACGTGTCCAAATACAGAAGATGTCATCCACATAACGAATCCACAGAAATATATGTTTTAAAACAGTATTTTTTAAAGCAAACATTCTTTGCTCAAAGTTATCCATGTACAACTCAGCTCCAAAAGGTGAAAACGACGATCCCATTGCTAAGCCAGATGTTTGTGTGTACATCTTCCCATTAAATTCAAAATAGTTTTGATCAATGCATAATGCAGCAAGCCTTTCAATTTGCTTACACTTCTCGATATCTTGAATACGCAACGAACAAGATTCTTTAAGTATTACCTTTAATTTGTCGGTTGGAATCGATGAGAATAAGCTTTTAACGTCAAAAGAAACAAGCTTAGCATTTGAAGGCAAAACTAAATCTTTCACTTTATCAATGAAACTCATTGAATTTTTAACGGAGTATTTAGGTTTGAATTCTAAAATACTTGGCAAAATGTTTGAAAGTTTTTTGCCTAACTTCTGTGAGGGCGCGTTAAAAGAAGAGGAAACCGGACGTACTGGTACATTAGCCTTGTGTAATTTAGGCAGACCATACAATGTTGGGATGGAGGGGTTAGGATTTTTAAGAGAAAACTTCTCATTCTGATCAAAAACCAAACTCGATGCGTTAATACCTTCATACACTTGCCTATTAAACTTTATTGTTGGATCAGATGTCAATTCTATGAGTTGCATTTCATCTAAACAACTCTGCATTTTTTGTATATACACCTCCTTCGGTAGTACTGATATTGAATTTCCTTTATCTGCTTTCGATAATATAAGATTATTGTCATTAATTTTCAATTTAACATCTTTTATTGTCTTTGATAGAACAGCTCGTTGTTGGTTGAACGAAAAGTTTGCATTCACTTTGTTGATGATTTTCGCACACTCTATTCTGCATTGAAGATTGTCATCGGGTATTGCAGCATCAGTGTACACAGCTAGGTTGGTCAGGTCTCGTGACTTTTGGTTAGGTACAAAAGCAAAGTTCAAACCTAACCCAAGAAGGTCCAACTCGTTGGGAGAGAATTGAACTTTGGACATATTTACCACTCGTGCTTGAAAAGGGAATGTGTTGGCTCCGTCGTTGTGAGTAGCTTTGTTGTTGTAATTAACTACCTTAGAACAAAGGTTTTCTATTTTGGACTTTTGGCGAGTGTATTGTTTGTGTGAAATTTCACTAGCATTAGTATGAGCTTCTTCTTGTAAAATAGAAAATTGAATGAAATGTAATCGAAAAGCTAATTCAGAGTGAATAACTTTCAAATGAAAACTGATATTGTCTCTTTTGCGATAAAACCTTTTTAATTCCTCAGATATCCACAACTTTTTGGCCCTATACAAAGCCATTCTACTCACTCTGGAGATGGAATTAGTTTTGATTGTGATGTAGTTCGGGAAAATATTCTTCTTTCTGCAAATTGTATTGAACCATATGTGATTCCACGTTGATTTAAATTGTATAATGAGACGTTTATAAAACACAATTAATTTGTGGGTTTCGCAAGTTTTGATAAGCTCAACAGAGCATTTTGTAGGCACTTGATGGAACAATAACATCTTAGAATATAAAGATAAAACACTTGTATTTTTGTTCCACGGTTTATAAAACTTTTTATTTTAATAATTTGGCCGACGCGTTTCGTCTGGTTAGGACATCCTCAGGGCACTGATTATACATTTTAAAAACAAACTTGTGCAAAGCTCAATAGTTAATGAGAATGAAGTGTATTAATTTAATTTTTATAAAGAAAATTAAAGATTGAAAAAACAAAAATTAACGACATGAAAATTATAAATTAAACAACATTATTTGTTAAAAGAAAAATAAATAAATTATTTTAAAAGTGGACTATTGTTACATAGGTCTATTTGGCAATTTAAAATATTAAGCGTCTTGTGTCTATTTATTTCTAAAATCTCGTACTTATCAAGTACGCGTCCGGAAGGTAAAGAGTGTAGAAGTTCTATATCGTCTATAGAACAAACATGTCCAGAGTCTTTGAGGTGCTGTGAAAGGCCTGAAGTTGGATCCGAGAGCATGGAACCCTATATACACCGTCGCATCCTTTGCATGATATTTTATATACGCCACTTTTTTTAATATCGTCAATTTTGCGTTTAATTTTGTTATTGCATAAGGTTTTTTGAAAAATTAAACGCAAAATTGACGATATTAAAAAAAGTGGCGTATATAAAATATCATGCAAAGGATGCGACGGTGTATATATTGGTAAAACAGCTAGGACCTTACAGACGCGCTTTATTGAACATCAAAGGGGTTCCATGCTCTCGGATCCAACTTCAGGCCTTTCACAGCACCTCAAAGACTCTGGACATGTTTGTTCTATAGACGATATAGAACTTCTACACTCTTTCCGGACGCGTACTTGATAAGTACGAGATTTTAGAAATAAATAGACACAAGACGCTTAATATTTTAAATTGCCAAATAGACCTATGTAACAATAGTCCACTTTTAAAATAATTTATTTATTTTTCTTTTAACAAATAATGTTGTTTAATTTATAATTTTCATGTCGTTAATTTTTGTTTTTTCAATCTTTAATTTTCTTTATAAAAATAAAATTACTACACTTCATTCTCATTAACCATTGAGCTTTGCACAAGTTTGTTTTTAAAATGTATAATCAGTGCCCTGAGGATGTCCTAACCAGACGAAACGCGTCGGCCAAATTATTAAAATAAAAAGTTTTATAAACCGTGGAACAAAAATACAAGTGTTTTATCTTTATATTCTAAGATGTTATTGTTCCATCAAGTGCCTACAAAATGCTCTGTTGAGCTTATCAAAACTAATTTTTCTATTTTTTCTATAGACAACTGTATTAAGATATTTCCCTGCCAAACACCCAAAACAGTGACAAGTGACAACAGTGGCACCTAATATCAGCCAGGGAGATACACATTTAAAAGTACCCAAGATATTCCCCAAACTATCAGACACCTACACCTAAAAGTTTGCAAAATGATCGTGTTTCATACGGTTCAATATCAAAGTTATTTTGATCTACCAAGCAATAATATGTTCCTTGGATAACATTATTTAACAATATTTTTAGCCAAGAGTGCGAATGATATCCTTATAGGTTCCAAAGCTTCACTGGTGCTCAAAAATACCTACCTATCAACATTTTCTTAGCATTTATTAAAAAAAAATATCTGCTCGAAGAGGTACTATGACTTTGGATTTGGAATGCCCATTCCATGCTCAGGGGTCGAGTACTATGGCTCCACTTAATATGAATCGTACTGAAATACCGTAAGGCCGCGGCCACGCAGTAAGCGGCTGAGCGGCTGAGCGGAAAAAAAAATATAAAACATATGAAATCACATAGAAGCGGCCACGCTATGAGCGAGCGGCGAAACAAAATTCTGAGCGGCTAAGCGGCGCCGCTCAGCAACCAAACCTGTTTTAATTTTTAGTAATGTTCTGAGCGGCAAGAAGTAAAGATGGCCAAAGTAAACATTGAGTTGTTAATTTCGTGTGTGCAATCTACATTTTAACTACTAATCGCTCAAAAGCAGTCACTCAGTGCCTGGCCATACGTCGCTTAGAGCTGCCACTCAGCCGCTAGCCGCTCGGCCGCTTAGCCGCTCAGCCGCTTACTGCGTTGCCGAGGCCTAAGTCTGCCCACCACTGGCTCTTAGACTAATATTATTTATTGATGCACTGCTTAATCGCAAAGGCCCCAGTCGTGGACTGCAAGACTTTGATTTTTTGAATTGCTTTTAATGAAGCTTTCAACGCCTATACTTTTGTTTGCTATCACTCACACCCAAAATCTGCTATGGGCTCTTAGTCTATATATTTAAGCACCAGTGAAGCTTTGGAACCTAGATAAGGATATCATTCGCATATTGTTAAATAATGTTATCCAAGGAACATATTTTTGCTTGTTAAAATAACATTGATATTGAACCGTATGAAACACGATTATTTTGAAAACTTTTAGGTGTAGGTGTCTGATAGCTTGGGGAATACCTATCTTGGATACTTTTAAATGTGTATCTGTCTGGCTTGTATTAGGTGCCACTGTTCTGGGTGTTTGGCAGGGAAATATCTAAAAACAGTTGTCTATAGAAAAATTAGCTTTGATACTATAACGCGATTTAATGATTTGTTGATACCTTAAAAGGTGTCTGGCAGGCATTGGGTCCCCATGTAGGTGTCTGGCAGCTTGGGAAATATCTTGAAACAGTTGCCCAAAGAACATATATAAAATTCAGCTCTGATACTATAACGTAAATTTGACGACTTTTTTGACACCTTTAAACGTGTCTGGCTAGTATTGGGTCCCCACGCAGGTGTCTGGCAAGTGTCAAAATAAGCTTATCATAACTTTCTTTGAAACACATAAAAATCAGCTCTGATTAAATAACGTAATTTTGCATCATTTTATGCACTTTTAGCACTCAATACCTCCGAAACGCACCCGGGTTCAAGGTTCGTAGTATCCATTCGTTAATACCTACCATAGGGTTTATTCACAGAAAAAAATTCAGCTATGATAAAATGACGTATGTCTGGCGGCCCTGGGATCTTGGTCGGTCTATTACAACCAACAAACAAAATCGATTTGAAATTGTTGTAAGGAATTCGACATAACATTCTTTACAATGACATTTCAACATTTTTTTTTTGACACATCAACAATTATTGTTAAAATTTAGAGAAAAGGAACGGACCACTGGCACTATGTCTGGCCTAAACACTTTTATTTTTAAGTCACTCATAACGAATACACTTTTCCGCACATTTTATTTTTTATAAATAGAAACTTACACGCAATATTCTTTTATGCGACCGATCATAATAAATTTTTCACAATAAACAAACTTTTTTTTATACTTTTTTTCATCTGTCAAGATATTGAGCTACAAGTTACATGATTTGGTAAAAGTAAGGCAGCTACGCATATGGAGTTTTAAGGGTGCGCTTCTACTTTTTGGTGCATTTTCTTTCATTTTAATAAAAATATTCATAATTATTGTTTTATTTGTATGCCAGAAGCGACGAAAATTATTTTTGTCATAGTTTTTGTTCGAAAAGAGTTTAAAAACCCAATTGTATTAAAAAGAAAAAAATATTTTCAATGTTTGAACTCAGAATTCATATTTTAAATATCTGAGCGCAGGGTTGTCCAAAAAATTTACGCACAGCGCTGTGACCAAATTTTTTTCGCTGTGTTGGTGCAGTCTCCATTTAAAATGCACGGGGAAATTAATACATGCTCATAAATTTGGGCAAAATGCTCTCACTTCAGCTTGTAGGGTCAAAGAGAACAAACCACCGGAGTCGCGACTCTAGATAATATAGGTACTCTATGCTCACCATGATGAGCAAAAATATTTCAATGCTTAGCTCAATTGACAACTTCCTCATCAATGAGATCGTCTCTGATCCAATAAGGGCCTGGGAGTCGGAGGTGTATCCCTCCCCCTCAAGTGTTTCTCTCGTGGGGATTGTGTCGGCTCCCGATGCATCTACCCCTGCATTTTATATTAAGGCCATCTCGGGCCACAACCGCGCCTAACATAAATTATTACGCATTTTAACACCAATGAATGACCAACGATCTACTAACCTCCACAGAAATTGCCTCCCAGACGATGGTCGGTTAAAGTATTTCCTCACATGACTACTAGTGGTGGGCAGTACTCCCCTTTTATTATACTCAGCTTTCTAGCTTCATCTTACCCCGAGGCCACACGAGCAAGTGCTTGCAAGCAAGTTGCAATACATACACATTTGTTTACTAACACAGACAAACCCAAGCAACTTGCTTATCAACTGGCATGCAAGTTTTGAAGCCAGTAGTGAAGCAACTTGAGAAGCAAGTTGGGAGACAAACAAGTGGAATGCAAGTGGAAAGCAAATGGGAGGCAAGTGGAATGCAAATTACGAATTTGACGGGTAGTGTATGTAGCAAACTTGCTTGCAAGTACTTGCTCGTGTGGCCTCAGGACGGTGTTCATACCAGCTTCACGTGAGGCGACTCATTTTGACGTCTCTCTTTTTTATCTCATTCCTATCTATTGGAAGGAAAGAGATGGCGAGGTGAGGCAGAAGTTTTTAAATTTTTTGAAAATTTCTGCCTCACCTCTCCATCCCTTTCTTTTCAATAAATAAGAACGAGATACAAAAGAGAGACGTCAAAATGAGTCGCCTCACGTGAAGCTGGTATGAACACCGTCCAGGGTTAGTAAAAAAAAAAATAAAAACAAAAAATCTCATTTTTACCAAAAATGTATAATTTAAATGAAACTTGTATACTAGTTACTGTTCAAATGACTATTTGTATCCCTCAGATACGTTCGTACTTCTATTTATATTATTATTTATTAATTATTTATATTCTGTATTGGATTTACAATATTAATGTTCATTCTCACACATACTCTTTATTTAAATAATGGACAACTCAATATCATAATATGTATTCTTTTTATCTTAAAAATAAAACGTAAATGTTTATCACAAACTCTTAATACGATATTTAGGTCTAAGTGCATATTCAAGAAATCAAATGTTAAAATGTCTAATTTCAATCAGCTAATTTATTTTGCACTTCCACCCAATTTAAAACGACATGTCAATAATATTTTAATTATACTCATTCTCAGCGCCCAAGCGCATTCGTAATGTAAAAGAGACAAGCATAAGTATACTGCGTATACATCCCTCTGACTCTTACTTTAGGCCGTGTGCAAATTGCGTTAAAATTCTGGTTAAATTTGATCCCAGTTAAATGTTATCCCTTTTTATAGGGGTGAGTAAAATTTAAGGTTTTTGCTGTGTCAATTGGATTAAATGGGATTTTTTTACATTCACTTCCCATTAGTTTTGTTGTTGCATTTTTCTCAGTGATGATAGTTCGCAAACATATCAGTTTGCAAAATGAATGAATCATCTGAAAAAGTATTTTTAATAAATTTTATTGATTCTTTTACATTATCAAGGATTTATCTCAAGTTATTCAAACTTCTTCTTGAGTGCATACTTAAATTTATTATAAGGTCTTTGTCTATATTTCTTAATCCTTTCATTTAATTTTAGTTTTTTTTTTCCATTTTTCATCTTTCCCGATAGGATTCATGACTTCTTGATAGCAAAATAAAATATTTATCTACATCTCCCTCAGCTGTTTTTTATAAGGGCTTACAACAACACAAACAAATCCGGATCGCTTAAGATACGCAGCCGAACGCGCCCATAGACATGTCAAAAATTAACCACCGACTAAAATTTTAACGAGCTCCTGAGCAGGTTAAATTTTGAAGTCTATATTCACCTCGGTAATGTCAAAATTTAGCCATGGGATCAAATTTAACCAGGATTTTAACGCAATTGGCACACGGCCTTAGTTTTAAGCTATTATTAGGAACACTGTATATATGTATATAATCTTATATCTATAAATGAGACACAAACGTCTTAAAGTAATTGTAATGCTCCTGAGCAAGAGCAGTCTTACTTAAATTTCCCTCAATGACAGCCATGTGGCAAACTTTTAATAGCCGTTTTCCTTTGGAGGTGGCGAAGTACTTACGAGTAGATGAAAACCCTAATCTAGTACTACCAACTGCACATGCTCTCATGCGCGAGTAGATACATTTTACATGGGAAAGCAGTTTGATGTGTTCCATTGAAAAAAGCTGGCAAAGTACTTGCAAGTACTTCGCCACCTCCAAAGGAAAACGCCTAATGTAACAAGACAGAGCAGGCAATACAATATAGTCGCAGATAAGAAACATAAAAGCAACCGAAACAAAAACACTACTCTGTAAAATATCTACTAGTCTCAATAAAGAAAACTTAAAAAAAAAAAAATTATACTTTCTTCTTGACTTACCCCTCCCTTTTTACCTCACCAATTTCACCATTGAACTGTTGTCATGCTGTAGTGCAACCAACCAATCTAAAGACCCTGGTTAGATTTGTTGGTTTCACTACGTAGTGAAAAATCATGTCGTGTATACGTATAAACTTTGTAGTTTTCACACAAATATTGACGACTAGAAAAGTCAAAATGCGATACCTGGTGGCAGATAAAACAAATGCATGTATTTACATTCAGGTAAAATAATTGTTTTATAAATAAAAATTGATCTTATTTCAATCAAAATATACTTAAATGACTTTATTAACATATTTCGTTCTATTTTATTTCAGTTTTCGAAAGAAAAAAACCAACAGAAGAAAACAAGGACAAAAAGAAAACATTCATAACCAGCCGACAGCCGTAAGTAACTACAGTATTTTATCTAAAACAAAAATATATTTACAAATTCTTCTTATTTTAATCTAGTGTACACCAGCGGTAGGTGCTCCTGAAATTATTCTCCGGGTAGAGAATGCAATCCCGGGCTGTTTTTCAATCCCGGGATTTCGGGATTCAAAAACTTCAATCCCGGGATTTCAAAAATATTTTTTAAAAAGTTATTAAGAATTTATTTTTGTTTGAATTTGTTTGTTTTCCAAATTAAAAACGCTTTTCTGAGTATGCAGAGAGTTAATACTTCTGTTTCGGCCTCCGCCTGGTAAGAAAATTAAGTTTTATGGTTGAAATGTTTTTATTTAGAAGAAAAAAACCATATTCTCCATGTTTTATCTTAAAACAGAAAAGTTCTTAGGAAATAAAGAAACAAAATATCTAGTTATTTCATAAAAATGTACCTTTAACTGCCTGAACAGAATGCAAGATGGAGCTGGAATAGTTGTCAAAAATGGTGCAGCTGGAGCTGCAAGAGTTGAATAATTTTTAACTTTAACTACAGCATTTTTGACATCTATTCCAGCTGCGTCTTGCATTCTGTTCAGGCAGTATGGCTACCGAACTTTAATTCTAAGAGGTCAATAAATTAAAGTTCCATTTCCTTCAAATACAATTTTAAAAGCGAATTTTAACGAAAATACTGAGTTGATGAGAACCATAACTCGCAATACCCAGAGAAACTCGCCATAATTAAATTTAATTATTAAATATATTTTAAATGTGAAACCATAACAAAATCATTTAAAACTTATTAAAAATTAAATTTGATCGTGAAAAATTTTTCTCGCATGAATTTGGCAAGTTTTGGTTTACAACAAAACTGGGAACTAAAATATAATAGATTTATTGACAATTTTTAAAGAAAAAATATTAAGGGTATTCATGCAACAGCGTAAAGTCGTCGTAAACGTGGTAAAGTTGTAAACTTCGTAAATCTGTCAAATTTTCCATACAAATTGTGACAGAATTACGAAGTTTTAAACTTTACAACGTTTGCGGCGACTTTACACTGTTGCATGAATACCCATATTATATCTTGTGTAATATTTGTTTTATTTGTTTAAGAGTGCTTCGGACTGAAATGCTGATTTCATGAAAAAGATTGTGAAGCGTGTACTTGTCCGATCAAAACGATTGAGGTGTATATGGACAGATAAACTCATTCTCTAGGACATCATTGGAAAACAAATTAATTGTGTGCTCTAGTTTTTGGTAAAAGCCTTTAAGAAATCGAAAAACGGCGAAAATGGCTGTTTTTCAAAGCAAATGTAGCTTACACTATAGCATTTTTTGCAAAATAATGTTTCATAACATAAAATTCCATATTTTTATTAGAAGAAAATTTTAAATTTTGTTCCTAGTAAAAATTTTAATAATACAAAATAAAGATGCTTGTAAATTTTGAAAAACGTATTTTTAGCAGTTTTTTTGTGGATATAAATTCAATTTATTTTTCACGATTTTCATTAATTATGTAATCATAAATGTTTAATTTAATATTGAAATTTTCAAATCTTAAAGGCATTTTTTGAAAGAAAATTCATGGGAATTTGTAAGTTAAAATCAGTTACTTTTACAAAATAGTTTTTTTTAGTACAATTATACGCCTACTAGAGACCAATTAGTAACCATACAAAGTCTTATAAAACAAAGTATCTGATGAAAGTGAAAACCCGGTCTTATATGTATATGCAAAAAAAAGTTAGCAAGTTACTGGTTTTGTTCAGTTCGGAACCCTCTTAAAAAAAATATTTTATTCAATATTTAATATTTTTCATACTTTTTGAACTCAACTGAAACCGACATCGATAGAATCATTGACTTATTAGGTACAGGAAGTCAATGGGTTGAATAGGCGTACGGTTACGCAACGAAAAATAACAAAGGGGGACGACCAGTTTTGACCTATATAAAAATTGTTGGCAAATTGTTCCTGTACGAAAGTCTAAATGCAAGCTAGGAACAAAAATTGTATCCGAATATTTTAGCCACCAATCCCGGAAATCCCGAGATTAAAGCATTATAATCTCGGGATTTTCGGGATCCAAAAATGGCTCGGGATCCCGGGATTCGGGATCCCAGGATTGCATTCTCTATCTCCGGGGTCCAAATTATTTCAACTGCAACAAAATGAAAAGATTTAAGTGCGATGTGCGTTGTGAAGTGTTGGAAATCAAACAAGTTGTTGCTGGTGGATGATGTGTTGCCCTCAATTGCCACATCATTGAGTAACAGTTAAGGAAACAATTGGCCTAGACCTTCCTAGAGCACAAAAGCAATAAAAGATTCAACGGACAATCCCAACCGATTTCTTAAAAGCCAGTGAAATTCGTGCACTCAATCCAGATGTTGAATTCTATGTTTCTTCAGTGACATTCAAAGTAATCAAGGGCAATAGACCTACATCCTAGGCCAGAATCTTACGAATGACACGATCACCAAGGAGGAATAATCGTTAAATATTCCTAAATTATTAAATAAACACGAACAATTTACGGGCGAGAGCACCTACGAAATCGTTTTCACTTTGGTTTGCAAGTTTTACTTTATTATTTAATAAAAATATAGTTTTTAAATTTATTAGAATAGTTTTTCTTCTTTTAAGCATTAGTTTACAGCTCCGATGCGAAAAAAAAATCAAAATTTTCAAAGCGATTTTCCACCTATTCTGCGCACCAAGTTGAATAATATTCAAGCCGAAAAACGTTTGCTTTGGCCTAAACCACCCATTGAGTCATTAATTTACCCTTATACTATGTTCCCACCAAAACGAAATCTGAGATTTCAGCTGAAAAATTTGGAGTTCTCGACTTGGTGGAGCGGGATTTCATTAAGATTTCGATGAAATCTAGAGATTTCATTGAGATTTCGTTGAAATTTCCATGAAATCTTGTTCCATCAACTTGAAATATCCAAAGTTTTCAACCGAAATCTCGGATTTCAATTTGGTGGGAACATAGCATTATACTACGTTCCCACCAGAGTGAAATCTCGGATTTCAGAGATTTCAGTCCAAATCTTCACATTTCCCCATACAGTTTTGAGATTTCGAAATGCGAGATTTCGTTGAAATCTCAATGAAATCTTGTATCGATGCGAACATATCTTTATGAACAGACCCATTTTCAGCTTTCACCACACAATGGTGAAAAGCTTTTTGATACAAACTGTGATCTTTCACTCCAACGCCAAGCAGGCAGAAAGAGAGAGTATGATATTGTATTTGACATTTGGGTGGAGAGAAATACAAACACATAGGAACACAAAGGTAGTAGTTTGTATTTATATGAGACGAAATCTTGGTTTTGGCAGTGTGAACACTAATTTGAAATCTCGAAAGTTTTCAGCTGAAAACCCAGATTTCGCTTTGGTGGGAACATAGTATTAATTGACAAATTGTAGGCCTTAAAATGGAAAATAATTATTTTTGGATGCGAAAACCATTTGCATGCAAATAATGCCTTGAGGTGAATATATTTTATTTTTTGGAAGTATAAACCGACCATCAAAAAAAAAATTTTATTCACCACACTTTTTTTCGCATGCAAATCAATTACCGGTCCATTGTTTTGCATGACATTCCATGGCAGCATAGTTTTTTTATTTGCATGAAACTGTAAACCAATCATGCAAACAATTAATTTTACATTTCACCTCAATTATTTTTGACATGCGAGAATATTTGCATAGATTTTTTTTTTTGCGCACAGGAACTGTAAACTAGGCTTTAATAAATAATTTCGGAAAAACACTTCACAAATCACATACGATTTACAACAAATGTTGACATCTTATGTAGTTATCCTGTTGCAAGTTTTGCCCGGTAGAGTACTGCCTCCAGTCGTCAATGCATGCTCATGGAATATTTGTAAATTGGAACATTTGATTTTGGATACCGTATGAGTATTTCTGCCCTCGATCTCGAAATTAGGAACCTTTCTGTTGGACGCACAAGCAAAAATGAACAAAGTGGACCATTTTGGTTATGAAACGTGACTGCTCACTTAAATTTTTATATTTTCTTCTTGACTTACCCCTCCCTTTTTACCTTACCGATTTCACCACAGACCTGTGGGCATGCTGTAGTGAAACCAACCAATCTAAACAGGGCCAAACAGGGTCTTGATAACTGTCCATTTACCAATCGTGTAAATCCGGCATAAATAGGAAATGACGCACAAGCTAAAAAGGTGTCGTAATGTTGTATTCTCTTATTCACATTGCATCACTTTTCCGGCTGTCTTGAGGGCGGGGAGGCGTAGCCTGCCAGTGACAGACAGGACAGACACAGAAGTCCAAAAGAAGTCAAGTAAAAAGAGCGCCATTTATTATCCGCATTTTTAAATACAAAATTATAATTGGTGTAAAAGAATTTTTATCATTTGTCATAATTAACAATACAAGATAAACCGATATTATTGTTTGGTAAGCTTTTTTAACTAAAGAAAACGAAAATTAATTAGGAAAGAAAGCGATCTCAAAGCAGCAGAAAACTTAATGCAATAAAAAAAAGAATTCGTCCAAATGTTATTTCGGAATGTTATTGGCCGCTGACTGAACGCGTTTCTTGTCCGAGTACATAAATTATACCTACAATACACTGATTTAGATTTATACCTATCAATATTCTTGACAAATTCGGGTTTTTGACTATAGCCGAAACACGTTATCATTTTAGTTGTGAAGTTGTTTACATGCAGTCGTAATTAAAATCAAAAACTGCGCATGTTTTTTCAGTGAAATGCATTTAACGTAATAATCATGTATTATAAGACCTTCCTACGTTATTAACTTCGGAAGAATTGCCGGGAGAAGTTCTTATTCCATGTCCAGCACGTTCTGTATTGCCTATTTGATATAATGCTTAATAATAATGAAAGTGTAATAAGTAAGTACATTATGTATGTTCATTATACAGGGTGTCCTGTAAATAATGGATAACCTGGCAACTGGTTGCAGCAGGCCTTATGACAATTTCAGAAAAAAATATAAAAAAAATATTTTCCCTGTGGTTACTATGTTATGATGTTTTTTCAAAAAGTTGTTAACAAGTACTACTTTCCTCGAATACGTGAACGCTACACCATGGAAGAACAATTTTTACTATTTTTATATTTTTGTAATATTCTAGAATAACTGTTGTAATAGATGGGTGGTAAAATTTAACAGTAGTTATTGCATTTTTTTTATTATAATTTTTTAAAATATTTTTTTCAGTACAAAAATGTATTTTCGAAAAAGTTTGACCATCTCTAATAAATTAAAATTGTATGAGAACATGAGTGGCCAATTGCTTAAAAAAGTTGTCGATTCAATGCACTTTTCAAAATGGTATAACACATGCTTGTGTATTAACGAAATAACCGAGAAAATTTGTCAATCATCTAATAAAGCTGCTTTTAACATTTTGGCAAAATGTCTATCAAAATGTTACAATAACCTCCAAATTTGGGTTGGACAAAATTTTTCGCTTTTGATGTGTAAGGGGGTTCAGTGCAAGTATAAAACTCTATTTTAGGTGTTGAAAGACCCACCATTTGGCCACCATATTGAAAAACAAGTTCTGCAAAGTTTTCCATGGCAACTTAAATTTTATTAGTCTCAGAAAAAAAACTTTGGTACAAATTTGTAGCAAATTCAATTCTCTTCAATTTATGTTAACATACTTTTTACCCTAAAGTTATAAATAAGAAAGTTATAATCAAAAACAAATGAATTTTTTCAATATTTAAATTTTTATTATAACTTTTTTATTTATAACCTTAGGGTAAAAAGTATGTTAACATAAATTGAAGAGAATTGAATTTGCTACAAATTTGTGCCAAAGTTTTTTTTTCTAAGACTAATAAAATTTAAGTTGCCATGGAAAACATTTTAGAACTCGTTTTCCAATATGGTGGCCAAATGGTTGGGCTTTCAACACCTAAAATCGAGTTTTATACTTGCACTGAACCCCCTTACACATCAAAAGAGAAAATCTTTGTCCAACCCAAATTTGGAGGTAATTGTAACATTTTAATAGACATTTTGCCAAAATGTTAAAAGCAGCTTTATTAGATGACTGACAGATTTTCTTGGTTATTTCGTTAATACACAAGCATGTGTTATACCATTTTGAAAAGTGCATTAAATAGACAACTTTTTTAAGCAATTGGCCTTTCATGTTCTCATACAATTTTAATTTATTAGAGGTGGTCAAACTTTTTCGAAAATTAATTTTTGTACTGAAAAAAAAATATTTTAAAAAATTATAATAAAAAAAATGTAATAACTACTGTTAAATTTTACCACCATCTATTACAACAGTTATTCTAGAATATTACAAAAATATAAAAATAGTAAAAATTGTTCATCCATGGTCGTAGCGTTCACGTATTCGAGGAAAGTAGTACTTGTTAACAACTTTTGGAAAAAACATCATAACATAGTAACCACAGGGAAAATATTTTTTTTATATTTTTTTCTGGAAAGGTCATAAGGCCTGCTACAACCAGTTGCAAGGTTATCCATTATTTACAGGACACCCTGTATACATACGTCCTTACGGCATAGATGCCCGAATAGCTAAATCGATTGCGATGATAAAGATGTCGTTGGAAAGCTTATAGCTTCGTATTTATAGACCAATTTTAACACCTGCGATGATAAAGATGTCGTTGGAAAGCTTATAGCTTCGTATTTATAGACCAATTTTTACACCACAGGGTATAAAGCAAGTTAAATAAAAGAAGGAAGTTATAGGTTATAGCTGCTTACTGAAATGATAAAAATGTTCCGTACCTATATTGTTTGGAATTCCGTATCGGTGAGTTCTTGTCTCCGGAGCCTTCTTCCGGACCACTAAACTAAAACGCTATAAGGTCGACTTGTACGAAAGATTTTTTTTTGGCAGCAATCGCTGATTGATAAATTTTTGTGATGTGAATCTTATCATTCAGTTACAGTCTTAGAGATGGCTGCTTATTTTTGGTTTGAACGCATAACCAAAAAATGAGTATGAGGATCTGTAGGTGCTTGCATCCTGACATAGGATTCAAGTCTGGCAGGTTTTTTTTTAGCTCTATTAACTAAACCGTTAAAATTAAATTCTGTGGACTTAAAGAAAATCATTTCCCATTTTTAATACATGAATTGAAGTGCATGTGCTCTTTACACAATATTCTGAAAACCGCTATTTTCAACCCCTCGCACCAAACACGGGCGCAAAAAAAATCCTGCAAGACTTGTATTCGATGTCAAGATGCAAGCACCTACAAACCATACTCATTTTTTAGTTATGCGTTCAAACCAAAATTAGCAGCCAGCTCTGGCCCATTAGCTGATACGAAACTTAACTGTTTATGTTGAATATAAACGCTTTACTGGCATTGCTTTGCGCCAAACTCAAACCTAAACTTAAAAGTTGTTAAGTCGAACATACTAATAATTTATGTGTAGGATGAAGTGTCGCATAAGATTTTTAAGTAAAAGATAAATGATTCAAACACGCGTTATAGCAATTTTGGATGTTCATTGTTGTAACTTATATAAAGTAAATTCAACAAAATCAATATAAAAATAAAATAAAATATATTTCGAATTCTGGATATGTTAGATGATGACGTTGAAATCTTTAAAATTACATAGGTATATAGTTCCTCGTTAAATATACGAGAGAAATTAATACTTTTCTTCGTTTTTAATGAGCTCTCGTTTGAAAAAAGGTTTCGCTTGATAAAATGAATAACTATTGTTGTTTTAGAGAAAATAGAAAGACTATTATCCTTGATCACGTGAAGAAATTCAAGCATTTTCTGCGATTTGTGATGGTGAGTTGAACTTGCAGAAGAGGGAGGGGAATGAAATATTTTAAAATATTCGGTGTAGAAAATTGACGTTCTCTTTTGTGTTGCCTTTCCTATCCAATCCAACCAATCAAATCTTATGTTTGTTCCTTGCCGACTTTCAAACAGTTTGAAACCGCCAGATTTAGTCCGAAGTCGTTCCACACTTGAAAAATTGTACTGGTCCGCACCAAATCTGGCGGTCTGAAACTGTTTGAAACTGTTAGGGACTAAAGCTAGAACTATAATGCTCGGAGGGGCACTTAAGTGGTCGGAAGAAAACAAGCGAATACACGGAAAGCATATGGCGCCGACTATAGTTGCGAAGTGGAGCGTTTCGTCAAGTTTCGTTCAACTTTGGTTACGGAAGTGAGGTGCGCTCCCGAGCGCACCTCACTTAAGTAAAACTGACATTTGGTGAAATAGGAATACCAAAAAGAGATAGATAATAATTACATTATGGGTGTGTTCCCCTTTTTTCGGTACGGAAAGCTACTTTTCGTTGGTTTTTGACATTCGCTTCAGTGCCCTTCCGACTATTATAGTTCTACCTTAACCAAGAAACAGGGTTCGTGTCTTTCATTATGAAAATACGAAAAACACAGAGAAGAACAAAATCTGCAGAATAATTTTCTTCACAACTGAACACTTTCGTTCTTCACGTGTAAGCAAGCACATTAAAATGTCCTTCAAACAGGTGTAGTGTTACAGTACAGGTAAAATAGTACGAAAATTCGTACCATCATGAAACTTGGTGCAAACGTTTCATGTAAAGGGTCCGCCAAATAACTTTTTTTTTTTTAATGCTACTACTACATGGAGTGTAGCTTCGGCTGTGTGGCACATAGCGCCGTCCTGTCCTACTTAGAAAATACAATTGATTTAGGATATATCCAATTGAGTGATGACGAACTTATATCTGAGCTTAAATCACTAACGTCAAATGCTAATGCTGGACCAGATGGCATACCTGCCATAATCCTTAAAAATTGCTGCAACTCAATTTATTGTCCTTTGCTCACTATTTTCAATAAATCTCTTCAGGAAGGCAACTTCTTAGATGAGTGGAAACTTTCGTACCTCATTCCCATTCATAAGTCTGGTGCTAAGAATTTTATAGAAAATTATAGAGGAATCTGTAAGCTTTCTGCAATTCCCAAGCTGTTTGAAAGCATATGTAGTGAAAAAAAGACTAGATTTTCTTACGTGTAGTTTTATATCAGAAGAACAACACGGATTTGTTTCTGGTAAGTCTACAGTAACAAATCTTACTTATTTTACATCATATGTCACAAATGCCATGGAAGATAAACTCCAAGTTGATGCTGTGTATACCGACTTTAGTAAGGCCTTTGACTCTGTGAACCATCAAACACTTATAAAAAAGCTTGAATCATTTGGATTTCATTCACAAATGCTTGGATGGTTATCTTCATACCTCATTGGTAGAAGTCAGCAAGTATATATTAATAACACCTCCTCCAGGAAAATTTTATGTTCATCGGGTGTTCCCCAAGTAGCCACCTTGGTCCACTTCTTTTCACTATCTTTATTAATGACATTATTTCAGTGATAAAATATTGTAATTGTCTGATATATGCAGACGATCTTAAACTGTTTTTAAAAGTTAAATGCTTGGAAGATTGTCAGCTGATTCAATCCGATCTTAATGATTTTTCTAACTGGTGCCATACCAATGGTCTTAAACTTAATATTAATAAGTGTAATGTGATCTCTTTATCTAGAAAGAATACTAGCATAACGATTGATTATGCAATTGAATCTGTGCCTATCAATCGAGTCTCAAAAATTAATGACTTAGGGGTTATACTTGATGCTGGTCTTTCTTTTAAATTCCATTTTGACTACTTGATCCCTAAAGCCAACTCTTTGGTGGGCTTCATCAAACGAAATGCAAAGGAATTCAGAGACCCTTACGTACTCTTATCTTTGTACACATCTCTTGTGAGGTCGATCCTTGAATATGCTGATGTTATTTGGAGCCCCACATATAAGGTACACTCTGACCGACTTGAAAAGGTTCAAAGACGGTTCACTAAATTTATTTTTATACAGATGCAATGGGGTTTTTGTCCAGATTATAAAGCTAGATGTCTACTACTTGGAATTAAATCGCTTGAGTCTCGACGTAAAATTCATGGTGTAATGCTAATTAGAGATTTACTGTGCAATCATATAAAGTGTCCATCACTTCTTGCACTCGTCCCAATTTTCGTTCCCGCTAGAGCATTAAGATCTAGATTTTTTTTAATTCAGAGAACACATAATACTAGGTATGAGAGCAATGAGCTGTTATCCAGATCCATTGTATATTTGTATATTTCAATGAAGTGTCTTTAAGTATTGACTGTTTATGTATTAGTCGTGAAAAATTTAAAACTGAAATTATGCTCATATTGTTTATATTTTAATTTGTACTTATTTAAATTTTTAATTTACTATTGGAGTGCCGTATATCTGTTAGCTGTAAAACTGCTTGTAGATAAATACATGAAAAAAAAAAGTTGGAATTTATGTTTTTGTTTGCAATCGGAAACCCCTGATTTCAAAGCCGATCTGTACACTAGTTATTACTTATTGTTGCCCTTTAAATTTGCTTTTGGAATGTATAAAACAATGGTTTTCTTATAATAACATACTAAAGTAAAAAGAAAATCATAGAACAAAATAGAAAAAGTATTTTCCGAATATCTGTTTTTTTTATTTATTATATAGTTGAGTAAAATGAGTGAAGAAGTATTAAAGTGAAAAGAAAATCATAAAACAAAATAGAAAAAGTATTTTCTCAATATCTGGTGTTATTTTTTTTTATTTATTGTAGTTGAGTAAAATGAGTGACGAAGTTAAACTTACTCGAGATGAGCTTATCGTAAAGGCCAAGGAACTTTACAGCAAAGGTTCCAGAAACTATCTTCTTAAATGCTACAGTGAATCTGCTGATGAACTAAGTGAAGTTTGCGCTTTATATGAAGAAATTTACGGCGAGCTTTCAGATGAGCTTGGAATGCCATATTTATTGTAAGATGAAAAATTAATAAAATTTACAAAAAATACGATACTAATGGTTTATAATTGCAAGATATGCTAAATCCTTGATAGCACTTGCCTTTGATGAAAATAAGGTAATTGATGTTCCAGATGAGGAAGAAGACGAAGACGAAGATGAAGATAATGAAGACACTAACGACATTATTGCTGCAACTGCTGAAATTCTAACAAACGAAACTGAAAAACCCACTGATATTATTCAGGAAAAAAAATCCTCCGAGAGTAATGAAAATAATAAAAAAAAATTAGATGCAGATGAAACAAAGGAACCAGATTCTACACTGCATAGAAATTCAGAAACAATAACAAAAAAAACAGCAGACTCAACAGTGGAAATACAAAAAGAAAAGAAATCGACAGAAGGAGTTGTCACAAGCACAGAAAACGCAAGCAAACCAAATGGGAATGGAGTAGAAGGAGCAACGGTTAAACCCAGTACTTCAAATGGTATAGTCGAGGCAGACGAAGATGAAGCAGAAGAAGATGAAGCCAATGAAGCAGTGAGTGAACTATCAAATTAATTTTTATAGTAATGTGTATGTAGATTTTTTTTGTAGGCATCTAGCCTTCAATTGGCTTGGGAAATCCTTGAGCTTGCTGCTAAAATATTCACTCGACAAGGTTTGAGTGGTCTCCCAAACTTGGCTGAGGTTCAGACGGAGTTAGCAAATATTGAATTTGAGAATAATATTCTTGATTCCGCTCGTGAGGATTATGGTAACTGGGTCACCTTTTATACATTCCTTATACTGTAATAGTGTTTTTTTTTTTAGAAAAAGCGCTATTGATTTACAAGAATCTCACAGACAAGTATCGTAGGGCAATGGCTGAAATACACTATAAAATTGGTCTTACCTATCTTATGCAACAAATGAATCAAGAGGGTGCTGAGAGTCTTAAAAACGCATGTGCACTTATTGAAGACGAAATCAATGAAATGAAAGCTAAGGAAAATCTAGTTGATAAAGATACCGAGCTTATAAAGGATATGGAAGAAACTAAACAGGAGATATGGGCAAAAATAGCTGAAATTGAAGAAACTAGACAACAGGTTATACATACATACATAAATACATATTTCTACAGTTGTTTTGTTTACTTTTTAGTGTTAATACTAATTTTTAACAACCAATTTTAGAACATTGCCGAGGTACGAGCCGCTTTAGATAACTACATAAGGCCTACTAAGGAGAAAGCAACTAGTGGAGCTAGTTTATCTACATCTGGGGCCAGTTCATCTGTTATAACATCATCTTCTAAACCTATGGATATTACACATTTAATAAAACGAAAGAAGCCGGATACACCCCCAAGCTCAGAAGCGGAAGCAGCTGCATCACCAGCTAAAAAGACAGCCCTTTAAATAATTGTAGGTACTCATTCATGCTAAAAATAACTCATTCCAATTAAAATTATATCTAATTGAATCATGTTTAGTATTATTGAAGTTGCATCAATTAATTTTATAAAATTTTCCGTTGTTTTTCATCATAAGTAAACAATAAATAAAATATGTTTTCGTACCAAACCAACAAAAAAAAAAGCTTCGACTGCATTAATTTTTGGCGTCACCGAATTGTGTTTTCGGAAGATTTTTTTTCATATTTATGAAACAAGAAATGTTAATTTGGATCCTTCGTCTAGATTAATTTATTGCAAAGTCCAATTTAATGAAACGCGATGTGACCATTTAGGAAATAGTCATAGCAAAAAATGAAATTGATCCAGAGTCCAATCTATACTACTTTATCTGCTAAAACAAAAAATTCATGCCGGAGCAGGAATATAAAAAATAGAAAAGAAATTGTTTGTCCAGATTATAAATTTTTTTGTTTGTTTTTTTTTTTTTTTGAAAACTATTGAATAAAGATATTCGAAATTATTTATTCACAAAGTACAAAATGGAAGAATTTTTTCGATACAAAGCCTTAAACGACTTGCTGTTTTTTAAATAAATCATACCAATGCGAAGATATTCTTTTAATTTCAGTCTTCACACGGAATGAAAAGATTGAAGTCCAAATGTTCTGGAATGAATTAAAAAAAAAGATGGTTTATCTGAAATATTCCGTTGAATAAAGAGTCGCAAAATTCTTATTTCGAATATATTGAATATACAGGGCCCTTATTACGTAATAAGATAATCGTTAAAAATACCATGTTATCGTAAACATGCGATTACGTTAAACGATAATCGGTAATGTAAAAACGATAATCGTATTCTTCTACGACTGACCATTGGCTCTCTTATAGCTTTCGTTTGGAATTCATTGCTATTAATATTTGTCTTTCTGTGACTTCAACTGTATCTTTTATCAAAATAAAAAAATTATACGTTTAGTAAAACAATAAACAAAATCAAAATGTTATTAATATGTATGCCACCAACACAAAACTAAATAAATGAACATTCAGCAGGGCAAGCGAAACCGAACCGGTACAAGTAAATTTTGAAATTGAAGCTGATGCATTTTTAACTTTTTGTAATATGATTTTCTTCTTCTGTTGTATTAATGTTCACTATTTATAACATGTGAATTAACAAATTACTGAAACTATTGAACTTTACACCAAAAATTTGTTCACTTTAAGACAGTTATTAAACTGAAGACACTGCCGGGGGGTAAAGAGAAAAATCCCTTTCTGTGGGAGTTTTTTGTTTAAAAATATTTTATCTTAAAGATTCAATACAATAATATTACCGACGAAATTTCAAGTGTTCAGCAGGGCAGCGAAACCGAACCGGTACAAGTAAATTTTGAAATTGAAGCTGATGCATTTTTAACTTTTTGTAATATGATTTTCTTCTTCTGTTGTATTAATGTTCACTATTTATAACATGTGAATTAACAAATTACTGAACCTATTGAACTTTACACCAAAAATGTATTCACTTTTTGACAGTTATTAAACTGAAGACAGTGCCGGGGGGTAAAGAGAAAAATCCCTTTCGGTGGGAGTTTTTTGTTTAAAAATATTTTATCTTAAAGATTCAATACAATAATATTACCGACGAAATTTCAAGTGTTAAAGGTTTCACTTTGTCTAATCAAACTAAGAAACAATAATAAAAACAACCGAATTTCACTCTTATACTATGTTCCCACCAAAACGAAATCTGAGATTTCAGCTGAAAAATTTGGAGGTCTTGAGTTGGTGAAGTGGGATTTCATTAAGATTTCGTTGAAATCTAGGGTTTTCATTGAGATTTCGTTGAAATTTCCATTAAATCTTGTTCCACCACCTTGAAATATCAAAAGTTTTCAACTGAAATCTCGGATTTCATTTTGGTGGGAACATAGTATTAAATCATAAAAAAATGGCTAAAAGCTGAATGCTGATTTAAGCTCCAAAGGTATTACTGAAAGTCCAATATTTATGACATTTGGAGGTGACCCATTTTCCTATGGAGCTCGGGCCCAGGGCGTACACTAATGGGACTGGTACCAAATGAAAGCTAACGTTTAGCCCAATCTATCTGCCAAATATTTTCGAATTCGGCTCCTGAGATTTTTAGATAATTGAGCTTGAAGTTGAACTTTGCAAATTAAAAAAATCTGGCTTTTATACAAACAATTACTTATAAATCCTAAAGTATGGCACCTAGGATTAATATTTTGATATCAAATGAAAGATCATAAAAACATCTTTCAAATTATGTTAAACACTTTTTTCTACACCTGATATATTTTGAATAAACGAGCCAAAAACTTTTTTAAAAAATATATTTTGAGTTGCTTTCGAAAGTCAATAACTCGAAAAAATCAGTGATGACCTATATTTTTTTTACACCACTGTAATGCCTGATTGATAAGCTTTAATTTGATATATAACTAAGTTATCATCCACTGGGTAAATGCCGTCTTTTTAACACACTTTCTTCGAAATGACTATTTTATAAAAAAAAAATATTTCTATGCATCAAGCTTAAACATACTGCAGTTTATGTTTCAAGTCTGCGACCGTTAGGCATAGCTCATGGATACTTATGCACTACCTTGCATAAATATATTAAGAAAGTGATACAAAAAATATGAATTAACAAGTTCGCGGCCGGTAGGTAGTTGTACTCTATTGGCCAAGTGATTAAAAAGTTTTGATAATAGTTCTACTGATCAAGTGGTAAAGTAAATGTATTCAAGTATAAGACAAAAGTTATTATTTTATAAGTGGAATCGTTTTATAAATAAATTGTGAAAATGAGTAACGCTAGCTATTGTGTGAATTGTAGAGTTTGTTTGAATAACATAACTCAAGCTCGTAATATTCAAAATCATTCTATCTCTATGCGGTCAATTTTAAGTAACTGGATATCTCCAGAACAAGTTTTATTATACCTAATTTAAATTAAAGATATCAGAGTCAGATTTGATATGTTTAAATTGCTATCGAATTATCGAAAGAACCACTTCGACAAATGACCCTAATCCAAATCGCGATATATCAAATTAAAGCTTATCAATCAGGCATTACAGTGGTGTAAAAAAAATACAGGTCATCACTGATTTTTTCGAGATATTGACTTTCGAAAGTAACTCAACAAATATTTTTTAAAAAAGTTTTTGGCTCGTTTATTAAAAATACATCAGGTGTAGAAAAAAGTGTTTAACATAATTTGAAAGATATTTTTATGATCTTTTATTTGATATCAAAATATTAATCCTAGGTGCCATACTTTAGGATTTATAAGTAATTGTTTGCAAAAAAGCCAGATTTTTTTAATTTGCAAAGGTCAACATGTTCAATTATCTAAAAATCTCCGGAGCCGAATTCGAAAATATTTGGCAGATAGATTGGACTTAACGTTAGCTTTCATTTGGTACTAGTCTCATTAGTGTACGCCCTGGGCCCAAAAATGGGTCATCTCCTTTAAAAAATCTAATATTGAGTTATAGCTTTAAAAGCCATTAACTTTTGTGTCTCACAAATGATGCAAAATTGCAAAGTGAAAATAAAAGTAATTTTTTATCTTAATAGATATTTACGCTCAATTAATCTTAAAAGGTTTTCTGTTGTGAATAAAAATATGACTATCCTTAAACAAATTGGAATACTAATATTCACACAAGCGCAGATTTTAACTTTTGTTAAAAAAATTAGCGAAGAATTGAAATTTGGTGTAAAGCTTAAAATGGGAATTTTCTGATTTATTAATGAGATTTTTTCTATAAAAACGCAAATCAACCACTTGCGTGAAGTTAGATGTGGTTGACAAAAAAAAAATATTTTGTTTCGTTTTAGCTGGCAACATATTCATAGGTCCATTATCGTTTTACATAATCGGGGTATTGCGTGACTTTCGTTTCCGTGACTCGTTTTTTTGACGTTCGTTTTGTTTTATATAATAGGGGCTCAGAATAAATAAAGGTTAGGATTTAGGACATAGTAGCTTCGTTGTGGCTTCATATTCATTTGGTTTATGTTATACGTTTTTTAATATTCTTTGTATTTAATGCACTTAAAAGCAATTAAAAATTAGCTGGTGGACGAAAGCGGACCTGTCCTCAGAAGAGATTGAAATTAATTTCAACCCCCTCTAACTTCAGTACCAATAAAGTCAGAAACTTCAAATTCGCGGTATTTTCTGAGCTGATCAGACACAGGTGGCTCACCAAATTTCAAATCTAACATTAGTAATTCCCGAGATGTAGGACTTCAAACATCGCAAAAACACCGTAACTGACTGACTACCCTGAAGAAGTAGCTGAGCTAATCAAAAGTGGACGACTTAAGAAATCATCCGGACCAGATATGATTTCCAGCTACATCATAAAGAAATTTCCCCAAGTTATGGTGCTGTTTCTCACGATCCTATTCAACAACTGCGTCAACAATTGCTACTTTCCGAAGCGATGGAAGACAGCTAAACTAGTACCGATACCGAAGAAAGCCGACAGAGGAACCGTTTCTGGATACCGTCCCATATCTCTTCTTAACAACACCAGCAAAATCCTTGAACAGCGTCGTTCCGGACATGCAGTTTGGATTTCGGGAGAGGCACTCTACCTTACATCCGCTCTTGCGATTTCATAACGACGTTGTTGGCACGATCAATAACTGTCAGGTTGTTGTTGGATGCTTCTTGGATATAGAGAAAGCATTTGACAGCATCTGGATACAGGAGTTAATACAGGGGTCATAAGCTAACCACTTTTAATTTTCCAGGTACACCATAATAAAAATAATTTTCAGTTTTCTCAATTCCAGATCGTTTTTCGTCCAGATTGAAAACAGCCAGTCAACAACCAAAAACATCAGGGCAGGAGTTGTTCAAGGATCAAAGCTGGGACCGTACCTCTTCAACATCTTCACCCCGGACCAACCTCAACCCAACAATGCTATGAATTTGCTCTATGCGGACGATTCACTAACATACGCCAAATCTGTTTACCAATCATTGCAGCCCAAAGAGTAGAAGAGCACGTGAGAAGGCTGTGGGAGTTCTACACAACATGGGGCATCAAAGTCAATTCAGTCAAATCTGAGTTGGCTTGTTTCAGAAGATGAGCGGACCGCAGCATCATCATCAATCTGCCTGACGGATCGCAACTGACAACCAAACCATCGGTGAAATATCTGGGTGTAAACTTTGAGGAGAGGTTACGCTTCAATCCGCATGTAATAGCTGTTCTGAAAAAGCAAATTACGCTTTCCACCGCATCCACCCCATGTTGCGGAAAATGAATGGACTCAGCCAAAGGACGAAGTTGCTTCTCTATAAGCAACATCTCAGACCGATCATCACATACTGCTTTCCTGTCTGGTTTACTATTTTCAAAACCAGCATGAAGAAACTGGGAGTGTTCGAGAGGAAGATCCTGCGGATCTGCACGGAACTCCACTTCGACCAACGGCGGCGAAAACATTTCAGTAACAAGTGACTCTACGAGGCATCCGGAATAACACCCCTTGACAAATGCATGATCAGTGCTGCCAAAAGACTGACGAACAACCTAAGCAATTATCCAAACCCTCTGGTGAGAACCATCACTAGTGAAGAGAGACACCCCGAGCCACGATACCTTGATGTGACAGCACTACTGGACAACGGAATTATTCCTATCAACGACGACGAAGCAATTCAATTTTACGCAGATACAGCGTCAAACTATCACCGTGGCTAGAAGCCACCGAAACCCCACATCCTTCCAAAAGACAACCGGATTTGAACAACCCGAGATGAATCATCTTCATAGTATTAAATAGTAGGTAAGGTTAGGTTAGGTTAGGAGGGGTGTGCACAGCACAGGGCTGTTGCGTACACGGGGGCCTGTCGGTCCATTGTGATCCCCTTACAAAAAGAAAGCAGAGATGCTCCTAAGCTAATGATTCAGATAGACTGGCTCATTTACGAACCAGCCTGTGCTATCTATGAATTTCCTCATATTTACCATTGAGACCTGCGCTAGATCGTCCAGTTCTCCAACAAACCTGTTTCCCAAGTAACGGAGGTGGCTTGTTTGGAGGTTTGGGCAATCGCAGAGCAGGTGTTTAATGGTTTCTATTTCTTCTACATCCTGACGGCTCCTACAACAGTCGGGTGCGAGTACATCCATTGTGCCAATGGCGCAGTGACCCGTTAGTACACCTATCAAGATTCTAATGTTCCTTTTACTCAGCGATAGAATATACTGAGTTTCCTTTTCATTAATTCTAGGCCATAAACTTCTAGAGATAGCGCAATCGTTCCTGGTAATCCAGGATTTATTGATTTGCTCTTTCGTTATTAGGTCCATTTTCGTTTTAATTACGCCGATCGGGATGTCTAGTCCCGTGTCTAATTGGCTACTACTGTTTCCTTTACTCCAATGAATGCGTTTCGCCCAGGCATGGTGGTGGGCTCATCAGTTAGATGCCACCATACCCAATCTAAGACGCAATGTTTCACTGGAGTAAAGGCCACAATAACCTTTATTATTGAATTTTATTCATGAAACTCCACAAAAAGAATATATTTTGGAATTATTATTGATAGTTTATAACTATTAATAATTTTTTGTTTTCTTTTAAATAATTATTCTTACTACTGTTTCCATTTGATAATGACCCCTTCCTTGCTAGTTCATCTGCTATATCATTCCCTTCTATATTTCTATGTCCAGGAACCCAGCAGAGTTTGACTCGGTTAGTGTTGCAAATTTTGTTCAGTATGCCTCGACATTTTGCCACTGTTTTGGATGTTATGGTCTCACTGGCTATTGCTTTGATCTTAGCTTGGCTGTCCACGAAAAATGTGATCTCCGACGAGATCAGTTTTTTCTTGTGTACCAATTCTGCCGCTTTATGAATAGCATAAATCTCAGCCTGACAGACACTACATTCATCTGGGAGTTTATATGATTATCTAATATTAAGTGCCTCACAGAACACCCCCGCACCTGTTCCTTCTTGCATTTTTGACCCGTCAGTATAGAAGGGGATACCCTGTTCACTAATTAGTGAGTTGGGTTCCCATCCATGTCTTTAAATAGTATATAATAACCATCAATCGCAATCTTTTAAATAATTTATATAAAAATAAAACAATATATAAAATTAGGTCCTTTATGTGCCAAAAAAAATTAAAATGTCAATGTAATAATATAAAAATAGAATTAAAAACCAATTGTAAATATTAATTTCCGTTCAATAAAAAGTAATGTAAATGTAAAAAATGTAACTGACTGACTCACTGACAGATCATCAAAATTATGAAGCACTTCCCGACATCGTAGAAACTTCGCACAACGGTAGGCCTTGTGGTGCATACAAAGGAAAAAATCTAAAATCTGCAATTTTCTATTCAGGGGGTGTGGCATCCACTCACTTTCTTAAAAATTCTTATAAATTACATGGAGCACTTTCGATTGTTGTAGAACGATGAAAATTGGTAGGTCGGTAGGGCTTGAAGTACTTAGAAAGAAAAAAAATTGAAAAATTGGAATTTTCCATTCAGGGGACGTGGCATCCACCCACATTCTTAAAAACTTATAAATTCTATTGAGCAATTCCGATTGTTGTAGCACGATGAAAATTAGTAGGTTGAAGTACTTTGAAAGAAAAAAATCGAAAAATTGGAAGTTTCAGTTCAGGGGGCGTGGCATCCACCCACTTTCTCAAAAATTCTTATAAAATATATGAACCACTTCTGATTGTTGTAGAACGATGAAAATTGGTAGAACGGTAGGGTTTGACGTGCAATGATTTTGATTTTGATTTGATTGATTTATTGATTAAAAAAACAGCTGTACATTAAGAAAAACTTATAAATAGTACAGGATATAACGGGTGATTTTTTAAGAGGGTTAGAACTTTTATTAAAAAAAAAACACAAAAAATTCGAAAAAATGAATGAAATATTTATTTGAATCGATAGTTTGAACCTTGCAATTTAATGTTTAAAGATAATTTCATGCAAATGTTGACCGCGGCTGCGTCTCAGGTAGCCCATCCGCTGAGTCCAATTTTGGCATACTCTTTCACACATATCGGCCGGTATCTCACGAATGAATGCATGGATGTTGGCTTCCAGTGCGTCAATCGAAGCGGGCTTGTCCCTATAGACATTAGCCTTGACATACCCCCACAAAAAATAATCTAATGGTGTCAAATCGCACGATCTAGGCGGCCAATTGACCGGCCCGAAACGTGAAATTAACTGTTCACCAAACTCGCCTCGCAATTGCGCCATTGTTTCGCGTGCTGTGTGGCATGTGGCACCGTCTTGTTGAAACCACATATCATGCAAGTCAAGAACTTCCATTTCGGGCAAAAAAAAGTTTGTTATCATCGCTCGGTAGCGTTCAGCATTGACAGTAATGCCGACCATAAAATGGAAGCAGCGCGCGATGAACATTTCGAACCGAGCACGAATTTTGATAGTAAAATTCAATAATTTGCAAGCGTTGTTGATTTGTAAGACGATCCATGGTTAAATTGCAAACCAAACTGAAGCTGTTTGACAGTGACACAAGGTACTAAACACACGTCAGCTGTCAAAACCAGTGTTGCCAAAACCAAACCAGCTAAAAAATCACCCTTTATTACACAAAGATAAATTAGGATATGCAAGAATGTATTATATTAAATAACAATTAAAGCAAAATTAAATAAAAATTATAGCAAAATATTATTAGTTTATTTTAAAAGGGTAGATTTGAATGAATTTAATAAAATTTAAAGCAAAGTCGCAAAAGAGGAAAAATAAATAATAAAATAAAAAAGTTACCTCAGTTCAAGCTAGAGAAATGTTCAAAAATAAGTTCATTGAACTTTTTGTTTTCGATTCCAGACCTCATGTGACTGGGAACAGTCTGACAGCATAAACAAAAAAGTGTCTGCGTGATGTTAAAAAGGTATATCTTGAGGAGCGCAATAGAATGGAACAATTTGAAGAACAGAAATTAAGTTTGGAAAATAGATAGCTCGGAGTCTTATTAACAATTAAATTAGAGAGAAACAAAAACACCCATACATGAAGAAAGCTTCCAATTTACAGCCCAAAACTTGACGAGCCTGAAACGAAATGTGGTCAAACCTTCGAAGGTTGAAAACGTAACGGGCAATAGCATTGAATGCAACCTTTAACTTTTGAAGTGAATGAAAATCAGGATCTGCGAGCAACTCACACCCATATGATAATATCGGTAGGACAAACGATCTTATGCTATGTTTCCACCAAAGGTTTTTCTCAGATTAGATTAAATAAATTTCTTTTTTCCACCGCATAAAAAGATTTAAAAAAGATTAAATTTGACAGCACCTTCAAAAATGCAAATGGCGTTCCAATTTTCCTTATGAAGTGCGAATGATGCTACATTTCCACCTAGCGCTAATCTAAGATTTAATGAGATTAACCTTAAATCTCCTTCAAATCTCGTAGATTTACCATACAAATTTATTTCGTAATGCTATGTTTCCACCAAAGGTTTATCTCAGATTAGATTTAATAAATCTTTTTGGTGTTTCCACCGCACAAAAAGATTTAAAAAAGATTAAATTTGACAGCACCTTCAAAAATGCAAATGGCGTTCCAATTTTTCTTATGAAGTGCGAATGAGACAAAATGTTTGATTCGTGTTAAACAATAAAGAACTGAATGCGAGTCTCGAATGAATCGTTCAGTACCATGTAAAAATAGGTTAGTTCGATTTGTAAAACTATTTGTCTTAGGAAGATTTAACAAGATTAATTTCTAATTTTCAAGATTTATGAAATAAATTTGTATGGTAAATCTCCAAGATTTGAAGGAGATTTGAGGTTAATCTTATTAAATCTCAGATTAGCGTTAGGTGGAAATGTAGCATAAGACTGTCGTTGATGAAAAAGCTTTTTTGCGAATCGATGTCAATTTCGGAAAGGCTAAGCGGAGCTTTTTTTGTTTTACGATAGTTCGCTGCAGCTTGCATGAATTGTTGTTTACCACGCTTATCCGAAAATTTCAGTATGATGCTCGAGTCGATGGGAGAATGTTGTTTCTTTTTGGCGCGAAAAATATTTTGAATGCGGGGGGCTGAGTATCCACAGTCACACAGATTTTGTTGTAAATTGTCTCCAAGTTTTCCTCAGGATACTCTGGTACACCAACAATTAGAGCATCACAGCAAATTTTCTCTCTCAAATTGATCAACGACTAGCTCAAGTCGTTTGACATCTTGGCTTGCTTTCTCCAGTTTTTGTTCGAAAATTAAATTATTTTCTCTTATCTGGGCATTAAGGCGATCTTCCAGAGCGTTGAGTTTAGCATCCAGGGAATGATTAAGTGTTACCATCCACTCCTCCAACCTCTTTTCAATGCGGCTCCACAGTTTGTCAGCAATGCCAGTTGAATTGCTTGCATCAGCATCTCTCGGAGAGGAATCGCACTCACTGTCTTGTTGTTGCACACGGAATCGCTTATTTGGTTTTGGTGGCATACCTATTTCGATTGCGAAAAAAAATTTAATGCAACAAAAGGCAAACTAATGCTTAATTTAAATTAAGTATAAAAGTTGAGATTCGGAGATGATAAACAAGATTAAGGCAAAGCAATATGCTTTATTTTATGCACTTAAACTGCGAGTTTTATGAAAAAATGAGAATTTAATCGGACGACGAAAAAAACACGTCTAGTTGTTGCCTCAAAGTCAGAAATGTATGATTTTCAGCTCAAAGGGCGTGGCATCTGGCCACTTTTCAAAAATTGTTATCAATTATATAATGTACTTCCGATTGTTCTAGAACGATGAAAATTGGTAGAACGGTATGACTTGAAGAGCATGCAAAGGGAAAACTAAAAAATTGAGATTTTCCATTCAAAGGGCGTGACATCCACCCACGTTCTCAGAATTGCTTTTATTTATACGGAGCATTTTTGGTTGTCGTAGAATTATTAAACTTTGTAGAGCGGTAGGGCTTGATTTTCACTTGGTAAAATGAAATCTTTGCAAAAAGGAGTGAAATCACAACAAAAACATAAATGTTAAAAAAAGAGCCCAGTTCTTATATGTATAAGAAAAATGTGCGTAAAAAGCCAGCCAAAAGAAGTAATGCGTTCTAAAATATATGTATGCCAAGTTTTAAGTTCATGAAGTTTAATATCAAATATCTTAAATGGAGTAACATCGAAACAACTCCAAATTATGACATATATTTTAGATCACATTACTTTTTTTGGCTGACTTTTTACGCACAGGTTTATCGTACATATAAGAACTTGGCTCTTTTTTTAACATTTATGTTTTTGTTGTGATCAAAACTATAAAGATCATTTCATGATTAACAAAAAGCAAAGCGTAATTCGATGACGTTATCGGTCTTCGTTTTCGTAGATTTAAGGTATTTATTTGTATCTATTTATAGCTTTTAGGTTTGGTGGTTTAAATTCACAAGAAGTAAAATCGGTTTATGTTTCTTTGCTATTGCATTAAATAGATTTATTCGATTGGATAGAAGATGCAAGATGCAATGACATAACAAATTATTATCAATATCTGCGACGCGAAGAAGGAAGATCAACCGTCTACGTCTTTTGGACTCAAAGACCTTTTCTCTGGGCCCGTGTAACGAATTACGAAACAAAAGGCATACAAAACGATACTTGAGGAAACGATAGTCACGACATTGACAAATTATGATTTACGAGAACGGATGCTTGAAAATATTGCAAGATCGAAAAATCTAAACCCAAACAACAAACATAATAAACTTGTACCAGTTGCATAAAGACGAGTCAAAACTATAAAACACGAGCGCCAAAACCAAGCAGTCGTAAAATAAAATGAGTATCGTTTTAAAAAAAACGACTATAGTAAAACATAATCGGAATGTAACGATGGCGATGGATTTTGAACGATAATCTTAATTCGTAATACGGGCCCTGATTTTATGTTGGAAAATTTCATAACGACATAAAACTTAAAGAAAAATTAAATTTAAGGTTATCATGCGTAGAAAAGAGAATGGTAGATTCCCTTTCTCTCTTCTACGTGTGTACACTCCGTCTCGTTTGATTACGAACAGGTAGTTTGTTTTAAATTTACGATATTTTTCAAACCATTCGCTAATCTGAATATATGTATGTATTCTTATATATAAAAATAAGTTGCCTTATGTTCGGACCAATTAAACTCGAGAATGGCTGGGCCGAATTTTTCAATTTTTGTCAAGAAAGTTATAGCGTTTTCGTTTGGTATTCCGGAAGAAGCCTCCGGAGCTTTCCGATCCAGAATGCCAAACGAACAAATTGCAACCCTTTTCTTTATTTTGAAGTTTGGGATTGGTTGTATTTGTGCACTTGGCTGTTGCATTTGGGTGATGAAACATTCACACAGCTGTTTCTCGGAATATTGATATTCCTCAATAACAGCAACGAATGTCTCCACCTTGGATGTTTACTTTGAGTAAACTCCTTATCTTAGCAAAAATTAAACATCATGGTATAAACATAAAGGTAATGGGGTGGATGAAATGTTTGTTCTATCGATTTTTTTTTATAATATTGGTTCCTTTCAACTCCAAAATTTGTATAATGCACAATCGAAAGTCCAAAACGAAATAGCAAACAAATTACCTTTGACAATTTTGACGTTTCAATTGTGCGCATGTATGTGTGCTTCTGGTTTTGATTCTTTCTTCAAATCGAGAATCGTTTTTCTCTTCTTTTCAGAAGAAGTACTGTCATCTAGTGCCAAACGAACGTTTTCAGAAGCACTCGGAATGCTTCCGGACGACCAAACGAAAACGCTATTAGCTATCATATTGAGGATGGTCAAAAAGAAGAAAGGAAGTTTGACAAAAATTCCGTAAAGGTAAAACCGCAAAATGCATTTTGTGAATTATTAATAAATCTTTCGGTAAGACATTCTGAGAATGTCTGTGAAAATTTCTGTGAAGTTTGGTTAAAATCCGGTAAAGCGGTTTGCCTTCAATGCATTTTTAGTGCATTTTGTTAAAAAATATTTTGGTAGGATCTTCTGACGATTCGTACGTACGAAGGTTTGTGTGAAGTTTTATCAAAATTAGGTAAAGCGGTTTGCCACAAATGCAGTTTAAGTGCATTAAGAAGAATTCACAGAAAATTACATACATACATATATACACACGATCAATTTTCATTGAAAATAAACAATAGTCTACTTAAAATTGTATGAATAATATAAATAAAATAAAAAAAGAAGGAATAACAAAATTGAGTAGTAAAGAAGTTGTCTATATTAATAAAGCTCTTATCTTGATTTGTTTATTTGGTACCGCTTATTTTACAAACTACATATCCGATTTCAAAAATTCTTTTGATGTTTTGTTATTATTTGAGGATGTTTTCAGGAGAAAAAATTTGTTAAGCAAATTCTATTTGAGGTATGAAATGGGGTAAAAAAGGTATCCGATTTCTATTTGTTTTGTGTAATTGAGATTATTTTTATAGAATGGATTAAATGCTACACTTTTTTCAAAATTAAGTTTGCTTCATAGGGTGAAATGGGGGTAAAAACAAAACAAAGGGATTTCAATTTTAAAAATTCTTTTTGTTCTGCAAAAGTTATAATTAAAGAATAAACAACTATAGTTAAAGAATAAGGGGCTTATTGCGAGAGTCTATTCAGAATAGAATTAAAGTCGAATAGACTTAAAGTCTACTGTCGGTATTGCGAATCTCTATTTGAATAGATTTGTTTCTACTTGATAGAATTTTTATTTCTATTAATAACTCCTGATCGACTTTCTTCTGATAATAGGATAGTTTAAGAAAAAAATGGATAAAGATAAGTAAGTAATAGTGGAATAAAGTCTCAAAATGCAGTAAACTCTAGCCTTTAACTTTTTGACGAGCATGGTGGTTGGCGGCACAGTCCAATAGCTCAAACCAAAGAAATTTCAGCCACGCAAAAAGAGTATACCAAAAGATAGCTTACGTCCAAACATTTACAAAACTACTGGTATGACAAGCTTTATCTGGTTGCAATGGTTAGAAAATGCACTTTTCAATTGCATTTTTGGCTAAGTGTATCTATAATATAAGAAACTTCTATAAATGTGGTATCAAATGAAAATAAAAGGTAAAACTGTCCTCTACGATACCAATGTCCGGACAGACTTTTATTGATTTTGCCACGAATCCGATCACCTTTGTAAAATTAGGAATTATCTTGATACTTTGATAAAAATGAACAACAAAAATGGTTGATGCTTCTCTCTTAACTATTTGATGTGATTTTCTCTAATAAAAATCGCTCTTAGAGGTACACTTAGCCAAAAATGCAACCGGAAAAGTGCACTTTCTAACCCTTTCCACCAGAGATAAAGCTTTGACGACCAGTAGTCTTGTAAACGTTAAGACTAAAGATATCGATTGGCATCCTCTTTTTGTGTGGCTGCGATGAGATAATATGTATTCTTCCGGTCGCCTCCCAAACTAGTATAACCTGCTTATCGTAAACAAAATTGCAAAAGATTCGTTGAACCAAACTTATTTTCGAAAATTCGAAGGATATTAACGCAGATTTGACATTTAAATAGAAATTCCAGCTTTATTATTTTTCTGTTTTTGAAAGTCGATTCTATTTCAATATTTTACTGTGAAAGGCAATACCAGTTTACAGTTTATTAGAATACATAGAACAAAGTCGAATAGACTTTTTTCGAATAGACTCTCGCAACAAGGTCCTAAATATACTTAGCGCTAAATATTTTTTGATATGTACAATGTACATATATCAACAGGTGAAATGCGGTTTCCAATTGTAAACATTCTTTTTGTGCATAGTAGGTTATATTTAGTATAGGTTTCTAAATCACAGCTATTCCAATTCAAACTAATATTTTTTGTTTTCAAAGTTATGCTTGAATTTGGGCCATTTGTTCAAAATTTAGCTTCATAACTATCCGGTGAAATAGATCAAAAAGGTATCTATCCTATTTTACTTTCTTTTTGTTCTGTGTAACATAGCGGCCAAAATTACTAACACACTTATGTATAATAAACAGACTTACAGTCAGTATTATTCAGCATTAGCTAAGAAACGGACGTGTTTTACTACAGCTATCTTACATTCTGAAAGCTTATATGTACTTAGAGGATGGACTAGAGGTTGGCTTTACTGCTGTTTCAAAATGTATCTTCATATTTAGGGTCAAATGGGAAAGATATACAAATTCAAACTACGATATTAAATCCTTTTTATATTGGAAAAGTTATATACATATGACAGCTTTAAGGCCCCAATTTTAAGCATTCTCTGTGTGTGACTTCGAGAACCACTGGCTGGATATTTGCTTTTTAAAGAGAGAAATGGTGTTGAAATAAAAAATGGTATTTAATTTTTTGTGTGTCCGTATAAGTTGTCCTTCAATCAAATTCGAATGGCTGGGCTTATTAATTACTTTCCAGTTTTTGTGTTGTTGTGAGCTTAGAGTAAGCTGCATTAGTTAAGCAAACTACCACAAGCACAAAAAATAATAAAATTTAAACAAATTTAATACTTTATAGAGAGTTGATCATGTTAAAATCAAGAGATGAGTTGTTCAAGTTGATGGCTTTGTACAAACTATGAAAAGGAAAGAGAAATACATAGTTAAAATTTTAGCAGGTGGTGGGTGGTGGCGGTAGTTAAGTTAATGCCTAGACGGACCAACAAGTCAGGTGAAGTTATAGATATCACACCTTTTAAAATGCACACTGGTTGCGTGGGCCTAGTGGCTTAAGAAATTATTTCCATGAATGGATATACCAAGAATTCCGACTATTTTAAGGGGATAAATACGCCCTCTTATGAACTAATAGGATATAGGAACGCTATGCTTAATAACTATTCATGGAAAAGGCCGGGGATGGAGTTTCTTTTAGTCACTTATATTTTGAACAAAGAAATTTGTACAAGAAAGCACACACCCAATATACAGCCTTATTGTGAAAAATTGACATTTAACTCTTCGCCTATTGTGAGTTTCAACGGAAAAATGTTTAATGTTCAAATATTTTTGGCGTATTGTACCTATCGCAAGTAAGATTAAAAATTTTCATTTATTTTTTGGCAGCGAACGAAAGAAATGCCTTTCGAGCAAGTTTTTTTGTTTATCTTACGGCGAGAGAACTTCGGTCGCAACTTAAATCTGATAGCTTTTAAAATTCCGGGTGAACAAAATTTTTTCGGATGAAATATTTTCCGGGCGAAAATAAAAATAAGGCTGATAACACTGGTCAACAAATTTTTTCTTACAGAAACAAAAATATACTTTTCCGTAGGTTTTTGGTGTGCTGAACTCGAATCTGAAGTCAGAAAAATTCTATCGGGCCACGTTTTTGAGATATTCCCGTTACAAAATCGAAAAAAACCATTTTTTTGCTGTTTTCAAAGTTGTATTGTAACGTGAAGTAAATTGTTTCAACAAAATTTTTATTGGTTTCTGAAGAACTAATTTTCTTCTTTCAAAATCAGTTTAAATCTTTCCGATACCTCTTTTCTTCTCGGAGAAATCTTCAGTTAATTGTGAGCCTTCCATTTAGGACATAAATACAATGTAAAGGATAATGGGCAAAAATTTATGGGAAATGGTCCATTTCCCAATACGAATGTGCCATATATCGTTGAAAAGGTTATTTTGAGTACATTATTTCATTATATGGCCGTTAAGCTCTAAACCATGGGGTTGACGAGATATTCAGCTAATGTAGATTGGGAACACAATATCCAAATATGAGGTTGCATTATTGTTCTTTCGGTGCTTTGAAGCCGAATATCTCGCGAGCCCCATGGTTTAGTTAGAACTTAATGGTCATATAATGAAATTATGTACTCAAAATAATCTTTTCAACGATATATGACACATTCGTATTGGGAAATGGACCATTTCCCATACATTTTTACCCATTCTCCTTTACATTGTATTTATGTCATAAATGGAAGGTCTACAATTAACTGAAGATTTCTCCGAGAAGTATCGGAAAGATTTAAACTGATTTTAAAAGAAGAAAATTAGTTCTTTCAGAAACCATTAAAAATTTTGTTGAAACAATTTACTTCACGTTACAATACAACTTTGAAAATAGCAAAAAAACATTTTTTTCGACTTTGTATCGGGAATATCTCAAAAACGTGGCCCGATAGAATTTTTCTGACTTCAGATTCAAGTTCAGCACACCAAAAATATAAAGATAATTAAAAAATTAAAAGATATAATTGTTATCTTTTTAAGAAATGTTTGTGTACCCGAGCGAAGCCGGGGTGGGCCAGCTAGTTATGTTTATATTATAAAAAAAATTGAGATTAAGTTTATAAATGCAACTCCTGGTTGGTGAATCACTTCAAGTAGCCTGCTGTGTAGAGATTTATAGAGTGCTATCAAATAATTTAGCGAAATTTCGGACCAGACTCGTTTAATGGATTCAATGATCTTTGTTGTCACTTTTAAAGTATGCATATACATAGGTATAGCTCAAACAATTATTTACAAAATAATATTTTCCCGCGTCGTGATTGTGGTGCAGTCCCTTTGTAGTGCAGTTCCGAAGACTAAAAAAACAATTTTAACTAACATCAAAAGGTACCTATACCTACACCCTTTTTTTAAACTATCAAATCTAGGTACCTACCTACCAAATTATTGCATTTTTTTGTTAATTTTTAAATCAAGAATAGCAAGTTGAAGTAACCTTAAGTTAAAATAAAAATAAAAAAGGTAAATCAAATTAAATAGAATAGATTCGATGTACATAGTTATAATTTAGTTAATTTTTTAATACGCGATTCAATTTAAAAACTTTGAAAACTTATTTATTGAAATACCTATGTGAATTTGAAAATCTAGTGAATGCAAGCAAAAGAAATGGAAAACACAAAAGCACTGCTGAATCAAGTGGTGCACCGTACACCACCTCGTTGCAGTTGGAACCACAGCTGGTTCATCAACTATTTTCAACTACCTGCATACATATGTAATTAAATCTAGAACTATAATGCTCGGAGGGGCACTTAAGTGGTCGGAAGAAAACAAGCGAATACACGTAAAGCATATGGTGCGACTATAGTTGCGGAGTGGAGCGTTTTGGCAAGTTTCGTTCAACTTTGCTTACGGAAGTGAAGGTAGAACTATAATAGTCGGAAGGCCACTGAAGCTATGTCAAAAACCAACGAAAAGTGGCTTTCCGTACAGTACTAACTATAGAGAGTTTGACCTATAACAACAATTGTTCAAAATTGCAAGCTTAATATTTGTTATATGTACACTTTTTCCCTTCGACCAATAGTAATTGGTTACACCTGTTCGATACGTGTTAAGGTAGGCAGACAAACGGTTATTGGTTCAATCCCTCATCATCATCATCATCGTGTCCTGTAACCCCGGCTGGGGCATAGGGCGTCAACAAAACGTCTTCATCCTTCACGGTCTGCTGCAAGGTACTTTAGCTGTGGCCACGTCTTTCTCTGGGATTCTGCTTCCGCTAAGACAGTTGATTTCCATGTTGTTCTTGGTCTTCCAACCCGCCTTGCACCCTGAGGATTCCATTCAAAGGACTGCTTTGCAAGTTCATTGTTTGGTTTCCGCAGTGTGTGACCAATCCAACGCCATTTACACTTTCTTATGCCGACGTCCAGCCGCTCTTGACTTGTCCTGCGCCACAATTCCTCATTTGATATTATTTGTGGCCAGCGAATCTTTAGAATATGGCGAAGACAGCGATTCACAAAAGCCTGCAATTTCTTCGAAAAAGTAGACGTGACTTTCCAGATTTCACAAGCATATAACAGCACGGATTTGACATTGGATTCGAAGAATCTCAACTTAGTGCGTAAGGAGATTTGACTTGATTTCCAGATTGGGGACAGAGTACCGAAGGCAGCACGAGCTTTATTAATTCTACTTTTAACGTCCAGATCCGCACCACCGTTTGCAGAAACAATACTGCCAAGGTAGTCAAACTGTTCCACTACTTCAACTGGTGTCTCCTGTAGAAAAATACGCTGCTGTGTGGAGCGGCCTGTGAGCATTATTTTTGTCTTTTTGCTGTTTATTCTTAGACCACTTGACTCTCCCTTCACTTGCAGTGTTTGGCACATCCCGTTCAGCCCACTAATGTTATTTGCCAGTAGACATATGTCATCGGCATAGTCTAAATGACTGAGCCTTTCGAACGGTCTCCATTGAATGCCCTGTCTCTCAGCTGTACCAGCACTGGCCGTCAATACGTCATCCATTGCCAGCAGGAAGTGAATTGGCGATAGAACATCCCCTTGTCTCACACCCTGTTGCACTACGAAGGAGTCGGATAGCTGCCCATTGTGCAAAACAAAACACCTTGCGGTGTTGCAGGACTCTTTAATAATGGCAACAATTTTTGGTGGAATTCCTCTACCAAGCAACGATCTCCATATACATTCTCGGTTGACTCGATCAAAGGCCTTCTCAAAATCCACGAACATGAGGTAAAGCGGTGATTGAAATTCCATCGACTGCTCGAGGACGATACGCAGGGTGTTGATATGATCGACCACTGCGGAAGCCAGCTTGATGCCTCTTGAGTGTAGACTCGATTCTATCCTTTATTCCCTCGAGAATGATGGTTGCCATTAGTTTTGGGAAAACGGACAAAACGGTGATACCACGCCAATTGTTGCAATTCTTTAAGTCACCTTTCTTTGGCAACATAAAAATCACACCATCCTTCCAGTCCCTGGGATGGCTTTCGTTTTCCCAAATGCTTTGTATCAGCGGATGTAAAATACTAGCCGCTGTTACGAGATCGGCTTTCAGGAATTCAGCTGGTATTCCGTCCAGTCCAGCTGCCTTGTTGTTTTTGAGAAGATTTATTGCTGTATGGATTTCCGATTCTGACGGGGGTTCGATGTCAATACCCCTATAGGACCTGCGCATTTAGCAGGGCACAAAAATGGTCCTTCCATCTACGAAGCTGATCCTCAATTGATACCAAAAGTGTGCCATCCACATCCATTACAGGATGATTGGTGTTGCTTTTTTTCCCGATAACATCTTTGGCTATTTGGTACAATTCCCGGATATCTCCTCTTCTGGCAGCGATTTCCGCATTATCTGCGAGTCCATCTAACCTCACCCTCTTGTCACGTCTCATACAGCGATAGAACATCTTATGTGCAATGCGGAACTCTCTTCGCAAGTCAGCCTTTCGTTGAACATCAATCAATCAATCCAATTCAATCCCTAAAAAGCTATTATTGATATGAATTATTACAATGTAACACAAGTGCCTTGACTTTTTATGTCGTTGGATCTTAGACTATTTGTCTTATGAGTGCTCGTAAATATACACTATTTGCTTGGGGAATAGGTTTATGACTCTCTCAGTATGTACAGACCTTAAAGTTGTATGCTTTTTGGTTTTAAACATTTTTATATACCTACCTACAACAATATTGTGCAGAAAACCTACAGTTCACCATAAATAGAACAGAAAGATTATTAAAAAGCTTTTCGAAAGGTACATACAACATACTTTACTCGGCCAATGAAAAGAAGTTTAGTTTCATAGCAAAAATAAATAGAGAAACAGATCCATCCCAAACGGCCTATACTCTGTCAAATTTATATTTGCAGTATAGGAAAGATAGGATATTTTCCTTTCACTCCGACCATAATGGATTTCAATAATCTAGATAGATAGATAGATAGATAGATAGATAGATAGATAGATAGTTGATTTATTATTTCTTCATCCATTAATTACAAAATATATATTTACATAAATCTTTAAAGCATGGCTTTTGCCGTCTGCCGGATTGACATTAAAAATAAGGATTGCAAAAAATAAATAGTTTGTTTCTTATTAATTTACATAGTAATAATTTTGTTAACACTCTAAAAAGTTTCATTTATAATATTATATCTGTAAGATAGTGCTGTTTTATAATAGTTTAAAAGTAGCTTCAGGTCTGTTTCACAGTTAAGGAGAGCTATAACTTCGGCTTCTGATTTTACATCGCTGCCTAGATAATATCTACGGGTTTCCTTAAGAACAGGACATCTACCAATAAAGTGCATAATATCTTCTCGCTCTGAGAGGTTACACAGGCTACAATAGATCGGCAAATCAGAGCGATGTGGGATGTAGTTGAGTTTTATGAGCTCGCCTCTCATCTTGAAGATAGCGGATATAGTTCTTGACTGTTAGAGTTATTAAAATAATTTTGTTCACACAAATTGTGGTTCAGAGAGCTGTAAATAGATCGATGCACGGAGGATGTAGCTAAGTTTATACAATCTATCCTGTATTGTTCGTCTACTTTGAAAATAAGTTCATAGAGAAAATCTTTTAGTTGCTGTAAGTTTGCTGCCACAAAGTTGAACTCAATTCCACAGTAGCTCGCAAGCTCCTTCAGTTGCTCATACCACAGATTTTTTCTTCGCAAAGTTTCCAGAGCTACAATTTTTGTGAGTCTTTGGTCGGACATCATAAGCACTTTTAGTATGTAGTCTATATGTAGTTTCAAAGATTTCACAAATAATGGAGAAAGTCCTGTCTCAATTATCAGCATATAATTGGGAGTTGTACTTGGCAAACCAAAGCATCTTTTAATGTAGTATCTTAGTAATTTTTCAACGGTTTCATGCTGTCTATAACCCCAAGATTGTGCTGCATACAGCATCACCGATTCAGCCACTCCAACAAAAACCTTATACTTTACGCTCTGGTCAATAAGTTTATTTAAAAAACACCGTTTCCAGGTGGCACATATTGCACTCTTTGCTTTTACCAGTTTATCTTTTAAATGAACTTCCATGTTAAGATTACTTGTAATTGTCATTCCAAGATATTTATAACTTTTCACCACTTCAATATTCTCTCCATTCAAATGCCATTTCTCATTTCTGCACAATCTACCAGTTCCTTTTTTGAAGATCATCACTTTTGATTTTACTAAATTGATTGTAAGATTCCGTGACATGCAGTACAAATGAAGGCGGTTCATCATAAGTTGCAAAGTGTCAGGCGAATAGGCAAATAATACAACGTCGTCCGCAAAAAGTAAAGCTTTGATCAGTACCCCGGCGATCTCTATTCCTCCTGGGAGAAGGTGCATGAGGTCATTGATGTACAAGGAAAAGAGGTTAGGACTTAAGGAACATCCTTGTCTTACTCCCATGTTTATTTCGAACCATTCCGAAGTATCAATTCCACTCCAAACAGCTGCTCGGTTCCCTTCGTACATATTTTCGAGTACCTTTCCAAACTTATAGCTCAATCCCATATTGTACAGCTTATAGAAAAGCGCTTTTCGATCGATGGTATCAAAGGCTGCCTTGAAATCCACGAAAAAGGCGTATAACTTCTTTTTTTGGTCTAGGAACATGCCAGCAATGTTTTGCAGTACAAAAATGTTATCTACGGTTGAATATCCACTACGGAAACCAGCTTGGTTTTCATGGATAAGATTTTTACTTTCAATCCATTGTGCCATTCGATTATTCAAAATTTTTGTGAACACTTTGTATGATGCATTCAGAAGCGATATTCCTCTGTAATTAGCTGGCTCAGCTATATTTCCCTTTTTATGTATGGGGTATATAATTGCTTCCTTAAATTGTTGCGGTATAATGCCTGTCTGAAATATTTCATTCAAGCAGTTGGACATTTTTCCTATGAGTGAATTTGTTGCATACTTAAAGAATTCTATAGGAATACCATCTGGGCCTGGTGATTTATGGTCCTTAAGTTTTTCCAGGACTGCATTAACTTCTTCATTGGTGAAGGGCGTATCCAGTATCTCATTTGAATTAAATGGTGTTGCGTAATGAATTGGGGGCGAGTAAGATATTGGGTTCAGTAAACCCTGAAAATAGTCCATTAATGAGCCCGAACTTATTTGAGTACTTATTTGTGGTACTTTGCCGTTAAATTTGTTTATTGCGAGCCAAAACTCCTTAGTATTTTTGCAGCATGTAAGTTTGAGAGCTTCTTTTTGCAGAAGAATTCGCTTTTTTTCTTGACATAATCTCTTGAAAGCAATGTTTGTTTTAATATAAAGATCTTTGAATTGATTATTTCCAAACTTTCTCAGAGCTTTCAGCCACCCAAAAGATTTTTGCCTCGCTGCTTCACACTCTGCATCGAACCACTTTTCTTTATACATCAACTTACTTTTATTAACTTTTCTGCATACTGGATAAGATTTTCTGACTACATTGATGATCTCACTCAAATTTTGATGTTCTTCAGTGTTCAAGTTGCGTTCCAGATTGTTCCTATACGCAATTGCATTTGAGTCTTTCCACAACATCTTAGGGGGGGGTAATAGGCTCAATGTTTCATCGCGTTGGATTGGAGTAGTTGCAAATTCTGCTACGATTGGTAAGTGATCTGAATATTGCTCACACAAAACTTCAAAATCCGCAAAAATGGATATCCATTCGCCCTTTATCAGACAGTAGTCAATGACAGAGCAGCCTTGTTGACCTACGAATGTGTACTCTCCATGTTTATCCAAGCTACTTGCGCCGTTCATAATCCAAAAGCCAAATGAATCACACATTTCTAGCAATTTTATTCCTCTTGAATTTACTATGACATCCTTCGATTCTCTCACTTTTCCTGCAAATCGATTCTCTCTTCCTTCTTCTTTTCCTATTCTGGCATTAACCCTCCAGTAGGCGCGTGGTCTACGCTCGTAGACCACCCTTTTTAAAATGATCCTATTACCTAGGAATAATGTTTTTTTAGTCCGTCCTTTTCAATAGCTACCTAAAATTAACTATTGTTACTGATAAGTGTGCAAACTGCAGTTGGTGAAGGCAAATATTGGTGTTATAAGATCTCAAAGTCAACTGGGTAGACCACGCGACCACTTACGTTCCTTTTTTCATCACGCAGTTGCAAAGACACTTTTGGGTATTTTGGGACTTGGAGGTCCTTATACACGTTAAAACTATTCTAGACATTGTTTTATTTCTCTAATCTAAGAAAAAATAATTACATATGAGATTTTTAAAACGTTAAAGCTTTTGTAGAAAGAACCACATGAAAAGCATTTGAACTGACTATGATTCATATAATATTTAAAAATAATTTGGTTTTGTGACCCGCAAATATTTTTTTTAAAGTATTTGTAATGATTTATATTCAATTGTTTGTTGTTTTGAATATTCTTGACCAACTTGGAGAATTTGTTTTGTTTATATTGAACTTTTTACCAAAAACTATTGGTTGGAATGATTAAAAAAAAAATAAGAAAAATTCTATGTTTTTAAAGGTTAATAACTTTTTTGTTTTTTAATGAATTTTTAAATTTTAAAGTTTAATGCTAAATTCCGTTTGTTGTTTACTGCAAACAATCATATGTTTTGCTAAATGTTACATACAACTGTTCTTTTCTTATTAAAAATCCTTAAAAGTAAAAAAAACCTAAAAAGTCGAGTCATATCAGTTTATAATTTTTTTTCTTGTCTAACATTAAAAAACAAAAATTATAAATTATTAAATACAAAAAGTAATAAGCCGTTTTATATAAAAAAATTATTTCAAGTACCCAATTGCTTAAAACTCTTGTTAAACGAACGAAGAAAAATGGTCTACGATTGTAGACCACGCGCCTTCTCGTGTTTGAAATTACCACGCGCCCACTGGAGGGTTAAGGTCTCCAATGATCATTATATTGTCGTAGCTGCTGTGCTCCAATATATCGTACAATTTCATAAAATCTCTCTCCCAGTGATTGCAATTTATATATGTTGGCAATATAATAAACTTAGTAGAACCCAGGATAATTTTTAAAACTTTAACTTCAACTTCAGTTTCAAATTCACATATAAGGTTTTCAATGTTTTTCTTGTATCCAAGAAAACATCCGCCACTTGCTCTCCCTCTCGCATTTTGTTTAACAGCGGGAATCCAAATAAATTTAAAATTAGTAAAGCGATTGATGTATAATTTATAATCCTCTTCTACTAAAAACGTTTCATATAGAAATACAATATCATATTTATTTATAAACTCATAAAATTTTACGTAAATAGACTTATTACTAAGACCTGCTATATTATAACTTAATATTTTAATTTTTTTATTGAATTCAATAGATTTTACTTTTTTTTTGGCAGACGGCAACTTTACCCTATTGTAATACATATGAACTGGTTGTTGTCTCTGATAAATAATTTCTAGGTTGAAGTGAAGGTGTCGCTACTTGATAAGCACTACTGTCATCTGTCATATTCGCTCCCACCTCAAAGCACAGCTGGCTGCTCAGATCGGTGTTGTAAACATTGCTTAGCTCTGAAATGCCATTGCTGTTATTGTATAAAATTCCCAATGACTGGCTGAACAGAATGCAAAACGGAGCTGGAATAGATGTCAAAAATGCTGCAGCCGGAGCTGCAAGAGTTGAACAAATTTTAACTTTTACTGCAGCATTTTTGACATCTACTGCAGCTTTTTTGACATCTATTCCAGTTGCGTCTTGCATTCTGTTCAGCCAGTGATGGACTCCATCGAAAAATTTTTTTGTCGACGAACATTTTATCATCTCGAACCAAAACTTTTATTTGCGGGTTTATTTCATTAAGACTACTACGTATCTTCAAGAGTCTATTTCGTTTGTTTCGTATCGTCGCGGGAAGATCTTTTGAAATAGTGACTCCTGTACCTCGTAATGTCGATGATGATTTTAATGCTGCAATCACTTGTTGTTTTGATTCAAGCTTCACGATGAAATTTTTTACATTATTAAAAGATGATCGGATCTCTCTTATTTGAAGACTTTCAATGCATGGTGCTGGTTGAATTAAACTTGAGCAAATGTTTATTGCGACCTCTTTTTCTTCTTTGCCCTGCTGAGGTGTAACTCGCAGCAATAGATTATTTTCTGTGCTTTTTCTTTGTAATTCTTCTAATTGGTTCTCAAGCAGTTCGTATTTTTTTTCCAAGGCACATACTTTAGTAGACAATTGCAAATTGAGCTCCATAATTTTTTTGTTTACATTTGCGATTGCTTCGACGTCACTCTTCCTGGCGGTATCTTTCATTTTGTCGTCGAGTAGATCACAAAATAATTGGTAAAGGTCTGCTTTGGTCATAGATGCAACCAATTCTGCCATTTTTTGCAATGGTTGATTTTTTTTTTTAGCGTTGAAGTTTTCAGGAGATGTTTCCAATAATTTTCTTTTATTCTCCGTGGACATATAGAGTGAGGTTATGTGTGTTTGGTGATTTAACACTCAGATACAAATCTAATATAAATATTAAAAGTGTAAAACTCACTTTACTTTATTTAAGACGCCTTTCTTTATATTTCTGATGAGTTCTTGCAGCTATTGAAAAATGTATGACCATTAAAAATTAACAATTTCACACTTTTTACTGGAGTAACTTAAAAACAAACTTTTCCAAAGTATGACAGAAATGTCAATCCTCAATAATCTATCTATAGGCGTGTTTAATTATTAAAAAAACAAGCCTTTTATTTTAAAGGTTGACGTAGTGAGCATTATTTATTGTTATTATTATAAACTTTATTAATCTATTAAAATACAAAATGTTGAATTCTTAAACTAGTTAATATCAAGGTGCTTTGTTTTTTTTAAGAAATACATAAATATAACAAAACAAGTTTATCACGTTTGAATGTAAGCCTCCCCCAAGGTTTTCCATGTTATTTATCCGTTCTATATCGTCTCTCCAACGTTTGTGTTGTCTTCCAATACTTCTTTTACCGTCTCTGGGAATCCAGTGTGTAGATTTAATAGACCATCGGTTGTCTCATTCGAGATACATGGCCAGCCCAGTTCCATTTCAGTTGTTTCGCCTTCTTGACCACATCTTTGAAATCTTTTATCCCACTATCACTTCATTTCTAAGTCGTTTGCCTTTTAGAAATTTTTAATAAAGATCTTTCCATGGCTCTTTGTGTTGTTGCAAGTTTTTGTGCCGATTTCTCCCATATCTTCCAAGTTTGCAAGCCGTATGTCATAACTGGGGGTCAATTCTCGATCTGTGAAACTGTGAAATGAAAATAAAGTTATCATTTCAGTTTTCACAGAGTTTTATCATTTTACCACTTCACAAACACGCGCAAGGCGATTCCCGAACTCGTTATGAAAAACAGATGTCAAAGTGAGTACTTAAAAGTACTAACATGAAACATGCTACCACTTGCTCATAGAGAAAGATGATTGTGACGTCATAGAAAGACCAAGATGGCGACTTGGGTGTTTCAAATGAGTACAATTTGTTTGTGTTAATCATTTTTCTTTTCACAGGTTTTCACAGAATGAAATGATTGTGATAAACGAATTATCATATGAAAACATTTTGGTATTTGTTTTCATTTTTTCACACTTCGAGAATCGCATTTGGCGTGAAGGCGTTATCATAGTGCCCTTTCACACGAGGAAACTGAGTTGCCAGCAACTTTTAGTTCCTGGGTGAGAAGGGCAGAAGGAAAGAGGGGCGAACAGAATCTCCCCGGTCGAGGATTTGAGGAGATTTTTTGACATTTCCTTTCACATCTAGGTTTAGGTGTATTCAACCAATAGACTTTCAAAGGAAATTTCAAAAATTGCCTGGAGATTTGTTTCCTCGTATGAAAGGTACAAGAGATTTTTAAGGAGATTAAAAGAAAACGTCAACAAAATCTCCAGCAACTTGTTTCTTCGTGTGAAAGGGGACATATTTATCACTTCACAGTTTCACAGATCGAGAATTGACCCCCTGGTATGATAATGATAGTTGCATCGAAAACATATTTTCTTGATGTTTTAGTAAGATTAGAATCAAACGACTGCTTGTGTTTCCAAAACTGCTTCCAACTGTTTGTTACTCTCCTTTCTCTTTCCTTGTATTCACTATTTGAAAGAGAAATCAACTGCCCTAGGTAAATATAATCAACATATTCCATTTGTTTTCCATCGATGAAAATTTCTTTCCGCTCTTCTTTGCTCATTAACTTCGTTCTCTCAGCGTTATTCATTTTAAGACCCAATCTCGCACAATATCCTTCTAATTCTGTTATCATTTTTTCTATATCGTCACAAGATGTAGCCAGTAGTATTATATCATCTGCAAATCGTAAGTTGTTAAGATATTCTCCATCTATTTTAATTAAGATAGATTGTCAATTCATTGCACGAAAAATATCTTCTAAAACTGCAGAAAAAAAGGCTGGTGACTCCTCTGTTAAACGTTGAAGTTTTCAGGAGATGTTTCCAATAATTTTCTTTTATTCTCCGTGGACATATAGAGTGAGGTTATGTGTGTTTGGTGATTTAACACTCAGATACAAATCTAATATAAATATTAAAAGTGTAAAACTCACTTTACTTTATTTAAGACGCCTTTCTTTATATTTCTGATGAGTTCTTGCAGCTATTGAAAAATGTATGACCATTAAAAATTAACAATTTCACACTTTTTACTGGAGTAACTTAAAAACAAACTTTTCCAAAGTATGACAGAAATGTCAATCCTCAATAATCTATCTATAGGCGTGTTTAATTATTAAAAAAACAAGCCTTTTATTTTAAAGGTTGACGTAGTGAGCATTATTTATTGTTATTATTATAAACTTTATTAATCTATTAAAATACAAAATGTTGAATTCTTAAACTAGTTAATATCAAGGTGCTTTGTTTTTTTTAAGAAATACATAAATATAACAAAACAAGTTTATCACGTTTGAATGTAAGCCTCCCCCAAGGTTTTCCATGTTATTTATCCGTTCTATATCGTCTCTCCAACGTTTGTGTTGTCTTCCAATACTTCTTTTACCGTCTCTGGGAATCCAGTGTGTAGATTTAATAGACCATCGGTTGTCTCATTCGAGATACATGGCCAGCCCAGTTCCATTTCAGTTGTTTCGCCTTCTTGACCACATCTTTGAAATCTTTTATCCCACTATCACTTCATTTCTAAGTCGTTTGCCTTTTAGAAATTTTTAATAAAGATCTTTCCATGGCTCTTTGTGTTGTTGCAAGTTTTTGTGCCGATTTCTCCCATATCTTCCAAGTTTGCAAGCCGTATGTCATAACTGGGGGTCAATTCTCGATCTGTGAAACTGTGAAATGAAAATAAAGTTATCATTTCAGTTTTCACAGAGTTTTATCATTTTACCACTTCACAAACACGCGCAAGGCGATTCCCGAACTCGTTATGAAAAACAGATGTCAAAGTGAGTACTTAAAAGTACTAACATGAAACATGCTACCACTTGCTCATAGAGAAAGATGATTGTGACGTCATAGAAAGACCAAGATGGCGACTTGGGTGTTTCAAATGAGTACAATTTGTTTGTGTTAATCATTTTTCTTTTCACAGGTTTTCACAGAATGAAATGATTGTGATAAACGAATTATCATATGAAAACATTTTGGTATTTGTTTTCATTTTTTCACACTTCGAGAATCGCATTTGGCGTGAAGGCGTTATCATAGTGCCCTTTCACACGAGGAAACTGAGTTGCCAGCAACTTTTAGTTCCTGGGTGAGAAGGGCAGAAGGAAAGAGGGGCGAACAGAATCTCCCCGGTCGAGGATTTGAGGAGATTTTTTGACATTTCCTTTCACATCTAGGTTTAGGTGTATTCAACCAATAGACTTTCAAAGGAAATTTCAAAAATTGCCTGGAGATTTGTTTCCTCGTATGAAAGGTACAAGAGATTTTTAAGGAGATTAAAAGAAAACGTCAACAAAATCTCCAGCAACTTGTTTCTTCGTGTGAAAGGGGACATATTTATCACTTCACAGTTTCACAGATCGAGAATTGACCCCCTGGTATGATAATGATAGTTGCATCGAAAACATATTTTCTTGATGTTTTAGTAAGATTAGAATCAAACGACTGCTTGTGTTTCCAAAACTGCTTCCAACTGTTTGTTACTCTCCTTTCTCTTTCCTTGTATTCACTATTTGAAAGAGAAATCAACTGCCCTAGGTAAATATAATCAACATATTCCATTTGTTTTCCATCGATGAAAATTTCTTTCCGCTCTTCTTTGCTCATTAACTTCGTTCTCTCAGCGTTATTCATTTTAAGACCCAATCTCGCACAATATCCTTCTAATTCTGTTATCATTTTTTCTATATCGTCACAAGATGTAGCCAGTAGTATTATATCATCTGCAAATCGTAAGTTGTTAAGATATTCTCCATCTATTTTAATTAAGATAGATTGTCAATTCATTGCACGAAACATATCTTCTAAAACTGCAGAAAAAAAGGCTGGTGACTCCTCTGTTAAACTCTCTCCCTCTGATAAACGCCATATGTAGTTTGAGGTGGTATTCTTTAATTTTTGTATTACTTGATTGCCTGTTTGTAGATGGTCTGTGGTGCTAAAACCCTTACGAAATACAGCTTGTACTCTAGGCTGTTTTCACGTCCAAATCTCCGCGAATTCTTCTAAATAGGCTTTTCGAGAAGAGTTTGTACATAACAGATATAACACTGATAGGTCTGTAGTTGTTAATATGTGTGGTATTTCCTTTTTTATCTAGCAGGGATATTACTGATTCTTTCCATTGGTATGGTATTTCTTCCGTTTCAATTATCCAGTAAAAGATTTTTGTAATGCTAGAAACCAATCGGTTTTTACCTATTTTCAGCATCTCTCCTCTGATGTCATCCTGCCCACAACATTTTCCATTGGAAAGTTCCTTTTCCAATTATTTCTGAAGGAATAAATGCAGGAAAATCTTATTCATACTCGGATTGAAGGTTTATTAATTCACTTTCCGATTAGGAATCTGGAATTCTTGACTTATAAAGATCTTGAAAGAACACTGTCGCAATTTGTTATAATTGAGATCTTTTTATTGTATTTTTATTATTTTTTGTACACTTTAGTATCCATTCTTTTCCAAGGGATAGTTCTTTTTGAGCATTTTTCATAGAATTATTTACTTCTATCATTTCTTTTATTAGTTTGTTGTTGTATTCCCGGACATTTTTTATTTTTATTTCTTTTTTACATTTATTTTTAAGATTTCTAAGTTAATTTCTTTCTCCATCTGTAGGGTTCATTTTTTGTCTTACAGTTTCTCTCTGGTGCTATCAGATTTTTTGTTTCTAGAGTTAATTTATTAGTTTGTTTTGATTGTTTTAATATGCTGTTTTCGGCTGCTTTAAGGATTCCTTCCTCTAATTGATTATATGCTCAGTGCAAGCAAGTTTTGTCTAAAGTATCCAAATGGCATCTGTCTTCCAAGATTTGTTTGTATTTGCGAGTGCTTTCTTCATCAATTAGTTTTGGAATCTCTTTTTTCGATTATTTTGTATGATAGTTCTTAGTCTTATGATCTATTTTGAATATTCCTCCTAGAAACCTATGATCTCTATTAAAATTAAAGTTTCATTTTTTTACAATGCCTTTGGAGGTTTGCTATAAAAAAGATGGTTAGTGCGTAGGACTGTCATGCCGAAGGTGTGGGTTCGATTCCCAGCCGTGCCACCTAAAAACAGAAATGTTTTATTCGAGGTACTGCCTCTTGCGAGGAACTGACAAATCCTCCAAGAGTCAAGAGTATACTTGTCATGAAAAAGTGCTTCTCATTTAGCCGTTCGGACTCGGCAAAAAACTGTAGGTCCCCTCCATTCCTGCCAACAAACACGCACACAGGAATGGTTGTGAGTTGTAAGTCACTAGGCCCTGGTTCTCCATGAGCTGTTGCGCCACCCAATTTATTATTTATTTTATAAAAAAGAAAAGTCGATTATTTTTTATCCTATGGGTGGACAAACGAATTTTTTCTTTGGATTCTTATATTGAGCTGGTGGACAAACGAACACACTTGACTGCATCCCTATAATTTCATTTGGGGGTTTTGTAGCCCTTTTTCTTTCACGAGCACTTCCAGTGTACGGGAACTCATGGTGAACAGTTGACAGTTCGATTACGCCTCATTGTAGGCATTGTGGATTAAACGTCAAACGTTCACAACACATTTGCAAGTCTGTACCAGTGAGCAATGTCAAAAAATCACTTCCTCCAATGGTGATTGTTCACTTCACGAGGAAGTACATATCGTCGGCGTTCAATGAAAACTCCCTAAGTCCATTTTTGTTTATTTTGAGACACCGGTACTTTTTATGGATTTGTACAATCCAGAATTTGAAAATATTTTATTTTGGGAATTTGTCCTTTAGAAATAGGCCAACACAAGGCTTAGAGACCTTTTACCGAACTAAAATGTTTATATTTTATTTCGAAAGAAATGGACTTAGGGAGTTTTCATAGAACGACGACGATATGTACTAGCTTAAAAAGGAACCAAAATTTTGCAGTGAGCTGATAATAGGCCAGGAAAAATGGATTCCGAGGTTGAAAAAATTAATTCATGAAATATTAAGATTGGAATCGACGCAGAATTGCAACCTGTATAACATATCCAAAGTCCCCCAAAATCCCCGCATTGGCTTTTTGTGTAGATGCATTTGAAGAGTAATGATGACATTTTCTCAGGTACAACAGGTAAAATATTACCGAAAACCTATTGAAAATAGAGGTATGTTAATGAAACTTGGAATAAATGTTCCATTTGTCATACGAATTAAGAATCAAGACAGTCCCTAAAATTATCCATGTTGATAGGGTGTTTATTTAATGGGGAGGGGCTAGTGTAAAATGATTACCATAACACCCACGAAAAAACTCTTACACTCATGAAATTCACCAAAAATATTAAATTTGTCATGGCAACCAAGAATCAAAATAGTCCACATAAATTAACTTGTTCTGGGGGCTTTTTATTAAAGAGAGGTAAAATCTGGGAAGAAGTTGGGAGATTTGCGCCAAAATTCCGATTTGGTGTAATTGAGGTATATACACAAAGTGTGGTATGTGATTTAAGGGTATTTTTTAACGCTGAGTCTAATAAAATCAAAACTAAAATGATACAAGCACCTTTAACAAAGTTATGATACTATTCAAGCAAAAATTTATTTTTGAAATCGTATTTTCCGTAGAACAGGTCAAAACTTAACCGTCACAAAAATACTATTAGAACAAAGATATTTGTATGGATTTTTTTAATTCATGGTTGCCATGACAAATTAAATTTTTTTGGTGAGTTTTATGAGTGTAAGAGTTGTTTCGTGGATGTTATGGTAAACATTCTACACTTTCCCCTCCCCCTTAAAATAAACTCCCTTTCAACATGGATAATTTTAGAGACTGTCTTGATTCTTAGTTCGTATGACAAATGGAACATTTATTCCAAGTTTCATTAACATACCTCTATTTTCAAAGGGTTTTCGGGAATATTTTACCTGTTGTAGGTACCTGAGAAAATGTCATCATTACTAAAAAAGGACTATAACTTTTTTTTGGGTGGTTTTATCATTTTAAATTTGTATTCATTATATTCAGCGTTAAAAACTACCCTTAAAGCATGTATCATATGATTAAGTTTTACCCAAACAAATATTTTAGTTTGATAGACCTCTAAATTTTCCCCGTCTGCACCTCTTCAAATGCATCTACACAAAGCCAATGGGGGGATTTTGGGGGACTTTGGATATGTTATACAGGTTGCAATTTCGCGTCGATTCCAATCTTAATATTTCATGAATTAATTTTTTCAAGGTTCCCCATACGATTTGTGCTATTTTTCCTGGTCTATACCTACTAATTTTATATGAATAAAATTAACGAAAACGTCATTTGTATCTGCATAACATTCATTTGTTTAAATAATAATGTAAGCTTAATTATAACGCTGCGCCATTGTACATAAACTAAATTATTTTGGCACAAAAAATTTAAATTCAAAAATCTAACCACCGCCGATTTTCATTGTAGGCAATTTATATGAATTAAATTAAGATAATTTCATTCCATAGTCCAGTCAATGAAGACTCAATATTACAAAATAAATGCAGTAAATCATGCTCTCCGGGTTATTATTTTATGTGGTAGGGGTGACCGCCAGGTATAACATACTAAAAGTCCCCAATCCAGGGCCGCGAGCTTTAGGCAGGAGGGGGGGTTAAAGGTCCTATTTTGTAATTTTTCGTGAATATTTTGAAAGCTAGCGGAAAGGTGTGCGCTTCAAAATGAAATAATATCAAAGGGCACGGTAGTGCCCAGCCAAGTTCGCGGTACTACACCCTTTTTACAGGAACAAACTCAGGCGATTTTCAACCCCCCTCTAACTTCAGTACCAATAAAGTCAGAAACTTCAAATTCGCAGTATTTGCTGAGCTGATCAAACACAGGTGGCCCACCAAATTTCAACTCTTTAGCATTAGTAATTCCCGAGATATAGGACTTCAAAAATCGCAAAAACCGTAACTGACTGACTGACTCACTGACTCACTGACAGATCATCAAAATTATGAAGCACTTCCAGACATCGTAGAAACTTGAAATTTCGCACAACGGTAGACCTTGTGGTGCATACAAAGGAAAAAATCGAAAATATGCTATTTTCTATCCAGGGGGCGTGGCATCCACCCACTTTGTTAAAAAATCTTATAATATATATGGAGCACTTCTGATTGTTGTAGAACAATGAAAATTGGTGGGTCTGTAGGGCTTCAAGTACTTAGAAAGAAAATAATTGAAAAATTGGAATTTTGCATTCAGGGGGCGTGGCATCCACCCACATTATTAAATATTCTTATAAATTATATGGAGCACTTCTGATTGTTGTAGAACAATGAAAATTGGTAGGTCGCACATAGGAGCATTTGCATGAAAAAACTGGTCAAAATTATTTTTTTGTCTTAGTGACCTAATTTTAATCTGAAACTTAAATTTATACCGTTTTAAAGTATTTCCATTCTTTAAAACAGAAATAAATAATTGTGGGTTTTTTTTAAATTTTGTCTACCCATGGGCTTATGGATATGTGTGAAACTTCTATTACATTTTTGACCAAAAAAGGTAATAAAACAAATCAATTTTTTTTTAATCGAAGGTTGAAGGTTTGGTTTGCCATATTGCATACAAAAAACTTTCGAATAATTTCGAATAATAAAAACAAAAAATTGTTCAAAAATAATACCTTTGGAAAAAACGGCAACTTTAAATAATTTTTTTCTCAAAAAGGAGAAAATATGAGGAAAATGTTTTGGATTGTACAAAACACTGAGACCTAATAGTTTGCTTTAAAAAAAAATTTACAACCCGACAGCACCCGGCAGTATAACAAAAACACTTAACTGTAAAAAAAAATACATAAACTTCTTGACTTTTTGATGAATCAATGTTTGCCCAAGAACATAGATATTAGTCGATGAAATCAAATAAATCAAACGTTTAAATTAAGTATACACCATTGTCTATAACATTCATTAATAAAATTTTTTTCAACTCACTTCAAAAAACATAAAACACCAACTTCAAATTGGTGAAAATAGAGCGCATTGCAAATGCAGGCGTGCCTACTAAATTGGTCTATATTCTGACTAGCTGTCTGAAGAGGTGGTGTGGTGGGGGTCAACTTTGAGACTGGTTTATGATAATACGGTTAATCAGCTACGAGCAAAACCAATTTGGGGGGCTTTCAAAATAGTTTAATTTTTTTCAATTTTGTCCGGTTTTTGAGGTTAAATGCTCCCTAGTGGGTCGGTAGGGCTTGAAGTATTTAGAATGAAAAAAAAATGAAAAATTGGAATTTTCCATTCAGGGGGCGTGGCATCCACCCACATTCTTAAAAATCCTTATAAATTAAATGGAGCACTTCCGATTGTTGTAGAACGATGAAAATTGGTAAGTCGGTTGGGCTTGAAGTACGTAGAAAGAAAAAATTGAAAAATTGGAATTTTCCCTTCAGGGGGCGTGGCATCCACCCACATTATTAAAAACTCTTATAAATTATATGGAGCACTTCTGATTGTTGTAGAACAATGAAAATTGGTAGGTCGGTAGGGCTTGAAGTACTTAGAAAGAAAAAAAATTGAAAAATAGGAATTTTGCATTCGGGGGGCGCGCCATCCATCCACTTTATCAGAATTGCTATTATTTATATGGACCGCTTTCGGTTGTCGTAGAATTATGAAACTTTGTAAGGCCCTAAGGCTTGATTTTCACCTGGTAAAATTAATCTTTGCAAAAAGGAGTGAAATCACAACAAAAACATAAATGTTAAAAAAAGAGCCAAGTTCTTATGTGTACAAGAAACCTGTACGTAAAAAGTCAGCCAAAAAAAGTAATGAGATCTACCTAAAATATATGCCAAGTTTTAAGTTCATAAAGCTCAATATCAAATATCTTAAGTAGAGAAATATCAAAGCAATTCCAAATCATGACAGAAATTTGGTATTTAATGATTACTGATTAAAATTTGGTGGATTTTCTTGGCAAGTTTTCTCTTAATTACTTATTTAATCACAATTTTAAAATGTATGAAAACTTGACCAGTGAACCCAACAAATTTTAATCAGTAATCATTAAATACCAAATTTCTGTCATGATTTGGAATTGCTTTGATATTTCTCTACTTAAGATATTTGATATTGAGCTTTATGAACTTAAAACTTGGCATATATTTTAGGTAGATCTCATTACTTTTTTTGGCTGACTTTTTACGTACAGGTTTCTTGTACACATAAGAACTTGGCTCTTTTTTCAACATTTATGTTTTTGTTGTGATTGAATTTTCTACAAAAAAAGTTGTATTCGTAATTTCGGTAGGAGCAAGATAAAGAAAGTTACGGGGAGTAGAAATTTCTAACATTTTTATGAAAAAAACCCTTATTTTTTTGAAAAAAAAACGGTGTACAAAAATAAGCACCTAACCAATCGATGGGGCTTTTCAGGATTCATAAAGTAGGGTATAAAGAAAGTACATATATGCCAAAATTCAGCTTTATAGGATTTTGTCCGTAATAGCTCCCAAATACTTTCTAATTTTCCTGGGCTATTAACATGTGAGCTAAGAAAAAATATCCTTTTAAATGTTTGAACTCTTCGTAAAGCCTAGTACATAGTTCCCTATTACACGATGATTCTTTGCGTCTGACTCTTTTCAAAATTCAATGGGTGTGAAGGAGAAATCAGATGTTTTTTCTCCTTCGCACTCATGAGAATTCGAAAAGAGTCAGACTCAAAGAATCATCGTGTAATAGGGGTCATACTTGTGAATCATGTCGTGAATCCATACAGAATTTGCATTTTTTGTTTCACCCGTGAACGTGCTCGTGAAGCTATGTGGAGAGAGAGTTTCTGTAGGAGCAAAAATTTGAATGATGGAAAGTTTTGAGTTGGATACCTTAATTTGTAGAGCAGCAATCCTTTCGCTAAAAAATATAATTTTCTCTTAATTAGTTAAAACACAGAACACGTGAAAACCGAAAGCTAATTTAAATAAAATCTTCTACACCTTATTGTTTTCACACTTTTTGTTTTATTGTTTTTTACGCAACGATATTTAAATAGTATGCGATAAACACGTTAACATTAAAAACGAGACGAAAAACGACTGGTCCAGATAGTGCATTTCTTTGTGGAATTTAGATAGACGAGAGAAAAGAGAATTTATTGCATTTCTGTATTTTTGTATGAAAAAGCTCTCATATGCATCTAATTTTCTCTCGTCAGTTACTTAGTTTTTAACGCTCACATTGTTTATGTTTATATTAAAGTAGTTGAGGGTGAGAACATGTTCTGCGATCGCTGAGCACTGCGGTTTGTTTTGTTTTATATAAGAACTATGTTCCTTGAATCTTTTTTCTATTGTGCGCTTAGTTTGGCCGTAATATCCGTCACAATCACCATATTTGATCGCATAAATACCCGATTTTTTCAAATTATCAACTTTGTCTTTTGATGAACCCAATAGATTTTTAAATTTATTTTTACTTTATATTTACTTTCTAGATCCAAACGATGATAATAAAACACGCCTATTAATAGGCTCTGGATCTGGATTAACTTTTATCACGTGTTACATAAACAATTTTGAAAATTTTCCATTATTTGGTTTTTGTATTACGTGTACAAATTAATCCAGATCCCGATGATAACAAATACAAAACACCATAATGTTGACAAGCGCAAACAAAATTTTCTTTGAATTACGTACATTTTTGTTTGTTAGTAAATAGAGTTATTCCACTTTACATTATTATCAAAAAAAGGAAAAAATATTGCAATTTATAAATTGATGTCTTAAATCGTCTATAGTGGAATCGCCCTTATGATATTTAATTTGGTCATGTTTTGATAAATAAAACACCGCATTATTTTTATTCTCTCACGAGAACTGTTTATTTAAGGCAAAGCATTTAGATAAAAATATTTTCTTTCAATATTTGAATACATTTTTTCTCTTTTATTTTACAAGTGTTAAAATTTAAAATAATTGCAATAAAAGCATTGCATCTTTAACTTCGTTGCAAGAAAAATATTTTTTTTCTTTTAAATAGTTTATACAAATATTAAGATTGAGTTTTAATTATACATACATACATATAATATAAAATAACATACAAAAAAAATCAAACTAAAAGTTATTCCCGTAAACGGTTCATATTTTGCTCATATTTAAATATCACTTACGAATGCAAATTAGTTTAATAGTTTTATATTGTGCATTCAACAAACTACGTTTGGTTTCATTTATTCCAATAGCAGATATTGTATATTTAAAAAAATAATCTGTTATGCTTAAACTTAAAATATAATAATTTACTTAAACATGAAATATATATTTATGTACATTTACATATGGACAAATCACTTTGACAAAATAGGAACAAGGCATAGGTAAGCAATATATTTCATTTGAATAAGTATGTATGTAGGTACAAAATTTAATACAAAAATAGGTGTTGTATTTTCAATAAGACCTCGAAAGTAATAATATAAATAATTTCAAACTAAAAAGCAACCTACCCACAGATACTTCGTACTACAAACTTTGTAATTAGCTACAAGTGTTAACTTTCTTGGTACTAATAGATTAAAATTCCAATACTTGTACTTGTGCGTAGAAAAAGAAAATTTCAGCTGAAAAGTTAGGGGAAGGTATGAATTAGGTTTTGTTGTTGATTTAATGTGGGTTTCAAAACTCCTTTCCATATGAATAGAAAATATCCCGCAAAATTAAAAGCCACTCCCTTTCATATAAGGGGTAATCGAATCTGTTTGTCAATAGAACATTTAGAAAATATGAAGATTATGAAATTTGTTTTGAATGCTTTTAACTTCAAAAAATGCAATTTGGTACGGATAAGGAATTAATAAATATTTTTAATCGTAGTTAAGTTCGATGTAGTCGTGGAACTCAAGGGTGAGTGGTAGTGGAGGCATTGTACTACTTATTTCATTGAGTACTTTTATAGAAACTAATAATGCGGGGCAAATAATATTTCGACGGTGTGGTCTAAAGATAAAAAGTTGGCCTAGTGGACCAGATGTAACTGCCCAGATTTCATGAGAAAAAGAAAATCGCTTGCATTTTGAGAAAACTTATTTTCGTTAGATCTCATTCCATTAGAAATTCCTTGTCCATCAATAAACATACTGAGAATGAAAAGCTTTCCGTTTTCTTCGATACAAGTGCTATTCATGAATATTATCAGTGGCGGTACGTACTACTTACTATTCATCAATAACCACAAGTACAAGATTTGGTACTACTGATACCTAACATTTTCAAGTACAAGTACTAAGGAATACACTATTTCAAACAAAGGCATTATCGTACTCGTTATTAATTATACTTCTTTGAATTTCAATTATGTCAATCAATTCTTCGTTTAAATATATATATTCTTAAATTCAACCGAAATTAAAAAGTCGCGTCGCAGAGGTTGTTTGCTTACATGAGGAGTTAAGGAAGAAAAGGTGGCATTTTCATTTTTTCATTTTTTTCAGAAATTGAGAAAAGAGAAATCTAATTTTACATAAATTGTATGAAAAATGTCACCTTTTGTTCCGAAAGTACTTTTCAAGTTGAATTTTCAATAATGCATGTTATTATTCTTGACTAAATCTTCTCGATATTCGAAAGAATTCAGGGTTCTGGACCTAGTTAAAAAAGTAAAAATTAAAAAAAAAAACCAAAATTAAAAATGTCTACTTTTGTTCCTAAACTCCTGATAAACATATACATTAGACTGTTTCAAAAAAAAAAATGTTCATGTTAAGACATGCCTCATCGCAGATTTCCATACGATTTGTATGGGAGAAAATACCTGTTTGTATTTGGAATTTTATAACTTAATAATGACAAATATTTAAACTAACGGCATACGTTTTTCTGGTAGAAAATTGAATGTTCTACAAAAAAGGTCTCGACATGTTTTATCATAAATCCAGCCGTTTTAAAGTTACAGTCAGTCAAACTCATTCCATAAAATTATCATACATTTATTGAACGTAAAATAAGCATTTTTTTTAGTAATTGAAGATATTATGGTAACTAATATCACTCTTATCGAAAAATGACTTAAGACCTTTTTTGTAGAGGACTAGTTTTCCTTTCCAATAGTGCCTAACAATATTACTTAACTTCAGTTAATACAATTATATTACTATAATTAGTCCCTTTTAAATGGATTTTTTAGTGATACATTACATAAGAAACTCCCTAATTAAACTTGACAGAATTTTTTTTAAAACATAAACTAAAATATACTTTTCCAAAGGTTTTTGGGGTGCTGAACTTGAATCAGAAGTCAAACATTTTCTATTTTGTCACATTTATGAGAAATTGCCATTTGAAAATTGACAAAAAAAGAAGTGTTTCGCTGCAAAATAAGTTTTTTTTTTCAATTTTCCATACGGTAATATCTCACAAACGTGACGTAGTAGAATATTTCTGACTTCTGATTCTAGTTAAGCACCCCAAAAACCTTTGGAAAAGTATATTTTAGTTTTTGTTTCATAAAATGTTCTGCCGAGTTTAATTAGGGAATTTCTATCTAATTTACCACTAAAAAATCCATTTAAAAGTGACTAATTATTGTAATATAATTGTATTAATTGAAGTTAAGTAATATTGTTAGGCACCATTGGAAAGGAAAATTTGTCCTCTACTAAAAAGGTTTTAAGTCATTTTTCGATAAGAGTGATATTAGTTACCACAATTACTAAAAAAATGCTTATTTTACGTTAAATAAATGTATGGTAATTTTATGGAATGAGTTTGACTGGCTGTAACTTTAAAACGGCTGGATTTATGATAAAACATGTCACGACCTTTTTTTCTATAACATTCAATTTTCTACCAGAAAAACGTATGCCGTTAGTTTAAATATTTGTCATTATTAAGTTATAAAATTCCAAATACAAACAGGTGTTTTCTCCCATATACAAATCGTATGAAAAACCGAAATCTTGCAAAAGCTTGCCAATTTCTGCTACACAAATTTCTGTGAACACGAAGTGTTACAACTACTGTCAAAAATCGTGGTGGTCAGTTTCTGTCACAGGATTGCCACTAGTCGGAAAATTTTCCGAAATGTGTTTTCAGCAAAAAATGCAGTAAGTATATTCAGTTTCCTTACAGAAAATCTGCATTTTCCAATTTTTACTTTTATTTTCAAAATAGAAGAATAAAGATGAAATTAAAAATAGCATAACATAATTTATTATGCTGTCACGATTGTTATCAAAGCAAGGCAACAGCCGGAAGTCGTAAGAATAGAATTGAAAAATTAGGAGACTGAATTTTGATGAATGATAATTTACTTCTCCGGAAAATAAAAGTGCAGAAAAGCAGTGGATTTGATTTACGAAAAAAGTACATTAGAACTATTGAGATCATGGCAAAGTGGCAACGCCGCTTATACACAAAAATGATGCTGCTAACAAAAAGTGGTGCAGTTCATAGTTCATTGCGTTTGTTTACTTTTTTTTCGAATTTTCCCAACCCTGAAAGAATTGTCTCCTCTTTTCAAAATTTGACACGTTTTACACCTTTGTTTGTAAAAAGATACCAAACAGACCTAATTTGGTCGATTTCATTGAAATTTACCGCGTGGGTCCATGTTTATGTAAGAAAAGTGATAAGTTTAACTGAAAGCTTATCTGATAGCTCAACTGAAACTGAAATGATCGTCTAATGGGGCTTAACGGACTCAACTGAGACGAAATATTTGTTGCATTATTTTTCTCAATGAGATTTTTTTATTGAGAGCACATTATATTTGTTTGTTTCTCATATTCCTCACATCAAAGATGTGGCCTTAGTTTAATCCTTAATTTGAATTGTTGATGGTATTTACAGTTGGCAGCATAGCCCATTAATTTTTAAAAGCTTAAGCTTGAATGAATGCAACAAACTCAATTTATATGGTCTAAAAGGAACCATATGAACTTTTTTTTGAAGGTTTCAATAAAATAACGGGACTTATGCTATATTTCCACCAATGGTTTATCTCAGTTCAGATTTAATAAATCTGTTTGGTGTTTCCACCGCACAAAAAATTTAAAAAGATTCACTTATGGTGTTTCATTTTTTCTTATGAAGGGGAAGTGAGATAGAATGTTTCATTTGTGAAGAATTGAATTCAGTCATGAATGAATCCTTCGGTGCGATACAAGAATAAATATATTTGTATGGTAAATCTTCAAGATTTAAGGAAGATTTGAGTTAAGTCCTATTTAATCTCAGATTAGCGTTGGGTGGAAATGTAGCATTATCTACATATCTGAAGAGTGTCGTTTTTTTTAAGTTTAAGTTTAGTAAAGGCACTGTTTAAGCTCTCCTGCAGGGCCAAGACTCCTAATCTGGGCATACTTCCGACACCGCATTTTTCAAACCTTAAATATGCGTTTACTTTTATGGTACAGTGAGACGTACCAATTTATGAGAGTTTTGTTTTTAAAGTACTGTTTGTGTTGTGCCGTCCGCATGTTTAGGGCCCTCCAGCAATGTTATGTTCATAATTGGGACACGCGAAGTGTGTTGATGTTTGCTGTTATAATTTGGCATAACTCTTATCTCGGCATACTTTAAATTGGGATAAATTGGCATATTATTAATGTTAAACATTGGCATGACTAATCTCGTCATACTTAATGGCGATAAACTGTTTAATCTAGTCCCATCCTAATTTCTGTAGATGTATAAGTATATGTACATTTCATGTAAGCAAAAAACCTCATTTACTTAATTTTCGTTTGACTTTTTACAAGCCACGCTTGTTGCTTTTATTTTGATGAAGGCATTCAAGGCGGTTGTCGGTACTACCCGTACAGATTTCTTAATTTAAGAATAAAAGCAAAATACGTCTTTATGTTGTTCTATTATAAAAATCGCAATTAAATCATGAGGGTAGAAAATGGACTAAAGCGCATTATTTTTGATAGTAAAATCCATAACACTGATGCTATAGAACATAATACGACTCCTCCCCAACCTAAATCCAAACTCCACGAAGTGATAAATATTCTTGCTCCTAATAGACCTTGGGCTACTTTGGCTACACCTCGGGCTGCAACTACTCCATCGACGGTTCCATCGAAGTCACTATCGGCCATCGGTCTTCCTTGTTGGCGTTTAAAATGAATGATCATTAGAGTGAAAAGTGCGAAAAGGGCTGTAATTAAAGAAAAAAAAAAGAGAAAATTATAATTCCTTTTTATTTCTTCTTTGTTATGTAGACTGTTAAAAGTCCTTAAGGAATAAGAAAACTATACTCTGCCCAATTTATATTTGCAGTACAGGCCTTATGGCGGGGCTTTTTCAAAAACAATGGTGCCTGTTGTTGCTTTCACAGCACTTAACTTAAGAAATTGCTACTGAAATTAGTAACAGAATTACTGAGTTACAATGAAATTGTTTGTGTCATCTTCATTGAACCCACGTAATTAGAGTTGCTATGGCGGTCTGAGCTAACATAGGACAACAAATTCTAAAATCCCTGACTTTAGAGGACGCCAGAAGACAAAAACGAAGTTCATACGATCAAACGAAAGCATATTTTGTATTCGAATTCTAAAAATTGTTATTATTTAAAATATAAATACATATAGGTAAAAATTCACAAAAAAAATACCTTATAATTACAAAAAACACTAGACTACTAGACATGTTATAAAGGTACACATTTAAAGCTGTCTGTTTTTAAAGTCTTCTTTTATTTATCATATGATTGAATTTTTTGCAGGATTTTATCATACTATTAATTAAAAGGTCATAAAATGACTCACAGCAAAGGTGTTTAAAATTAAATTTTGTTCCCTTAATATAGTTGCGGGGTGACCATTTGACCATTGTGAGTTAATTTTTGAGAACACTCTTTCAACGTCCGCGTTTTGGAATCACAAAATGGAACTGAGCGAGTTTGATAAGTTCCGAAAAAATTTCTTCGGATGCAAAACCGAAATTTACCCATTTAGTATTGATATTTTTGTCCCATGTTCAATTTCTGAACCCATTAATCTCTTCAAATTACAAATTTGATTGAAAAATGTAGCGTCATCGATATTTAATCCTTTTTCCTGGAAATAAACTAAGGATGGCACTGCGGACTTCCAAGCAATATTCTCATCGTCGAGTTGCATCCAAGAAAAAGCCTTAAAAACTTCAAATGGAACAAACCTCGATTCAATGTATGCAAGAGTAACACTTTAAAGCTTTCCAAATCGAAGCTCTGAGCCCTTTCCTCAAAATCAGCTTCAATAACTTCCTATAAAATTGTTCCTTTTTTCAGAGGAGTAAAGTTATTTGATATTATTTCCTTTACATTATCCAAAATTTATTGTAAAGCCTGGTTTATACATCCATGTGTACTTTTCATAGAAAAAAATACTTTTTTTCCTAGGCGTGAAAAACTATCAAAAACTAAATGCAATTACTTTGGCGACAAGGAGGAACAAATTTGTCTCGAAACAAATGCAATTCAATGGGATTTTTGTAACCAAAAATTATGACGAAAACTATTTTTTTGAAAACTTTTTAGTTTATTAATTATTGATGTTTCATTTCAAACATGATTTCACTTCGTTTGAAGTATAAACTAAGCTTAATATAGAAATAGTTTCAATTATTGAAATATCTTGCTTTTCAGTTTTTTGAATATTGTTGCGAAAAAGTGCAGTCAATAAAGGTTTTCACCTTCTCTAAGTAAGAAAGATAGCTTATAAAATTCTCTACAATATTGATTTTGACCAACATTTTCATATCTCTTATAGTTAGAAAGTTATTAGGCGCCAAAAACTGATACTTTTTTTCAATTGGCTCAAAAGCGCTACATTTTATATTCTTATGTATGCAATGCGGTACTGGGACAAACGGTTCAATGGTTTATAAAATGATCGGCACTCAAGCATTTACCATGACAAGAGTGACGTATGCTTGTACAAAAAAGTGCTCCTTTTCTACTCCAGGGGTAAATCCAGAGCAGAATTGGGAGGGGGCACATTCATGAACTATTCTTATACAGAAACTTTAATTTATAAAAGGTGTCCAGTAAACATTGAATAATCCTGAAACGGCGTATTGCCCACTTTATGACTGCTCTGAACCGGAAATAAAAATGGGCTATCTCAAAGGGTACTCAAAATATGTGCATTTTTTCGTTCAGTGTACTTTTTTTTTACTTATGTCGAATTCCTTACAACAATTTCAAATCGATTTTTTTTGTTGGTTGTAAGGAACACACAAAAAATCAAATTTTTCGTGTGGGATTGTGTGTGTGTCATTTGACAGTAGCTTTGAAGCAAAAAAGTAAACAAACTATGCGCATACAAATTTGTAACAAATATTCCAAAGTGCATTCAGTTTTTCGCGTCATTTTGTTAGATTAAAAACATATACATTTCCAAGAAAAGTTGCAAAAATAAACAGAAAATAGTTATGTGGCCATTAAAGTAAAAAAATAACCCAAATTCATCCAAGAAACACATCATTCGAGAAACACATCGGCGAGCGCGCGATTTATATCTTTAATTGACTTTGGGCACTTTGAATCGAAGTTTGTTGATATTTTTATAACTTCTAACTGACCATTCACTATTTTTTGATTAATTAAAATTAGTTTTAATGATTTATTTGCTTTTAATCTATTTAAATGACCGACGAACACTTTAGAACATTTGTTAAACCCGCCGCAAAATACTTTCAACCTCAGAGAAATGTCAAATCTTGTTAGTGTGTGTTAAATCGATTTGAAATCTTGCTGCAAATGCAAGATTTGTTTTGACAGAATAAAATCGATTTTGTTTAGAAAAAAATCGATTCTGTTTAAAAAAAAATCGATTATTTGGTTGTAAGGAATTCGACATTACTTTACGCTTTTGAATACCACGAATACAAATGGATGAATTCCATCGATTTTCTTTTGCAACAATTTTCTACACCATTGGTGCCAAAACATTATTGGTAGAATACTTTATTAGCTCTTGGACTTTTTTTTTATAAAAAAAAATAAATTTGTTTTTAATTGCAAAAATTGAAAAAAGAAAAAAATTAAAAAGTTTAAGCATCTCTGGTATAAAAAATTCGTATGGAAACCCTGGTGGCAAACTTTTTAAAAATTTGGCGTAACAAATGTAGATTTCAGAATGGTATTATTTTGTACAGTATCTAGAGTAAATAGGTTATGATTATTGGTAGGATTATTGGTAATATGCAAAAAGAGCGAATTTAATAAAATAATTTACTTCGTTATGTCCAGTCAATGAAGGAAAAAAAGAAATGCCATCACCTCAAAAAAAAATTCAACAGTTTTGAAACATGGCACACGTATTCAGAATTTTCTAGCAATGTGTTGTGTAAAAAAGTCCCCATGAATCCGAGGCGAGCTCTTGCGGCAGGAACGTGCAACATTTTTGTTTGTTTGTTTTCGCATTTATCTTAGAAATTATTTGTCCTATCAAAAAAATTTCTGGGAAATTTTATGAAAATTATGAAATTATGAAATCCTCTAAAATATTGAATATGACTAAAATGTTCATATTTCTTATAGCTAAAAAGTTATTTTAAAGAATTTCCTAAAAAAGGGCTAGATTTTATATGCTTAAGTATGAAATGCGGCTCTGGTGCTATAACGTTTTAAGGATTTATAACATATGATCGACATTGAAGCATTCACCACGCCAAGACTGACGTATGCTTGTAAATTTTTGTTCTTAGAATACAACAAAAAATCATTGAATCCATGAATCCCATTCTGCATGAATAAGGGGACTTTGCTGCTTTCTGTATCTTGCTTTTGAGATTTTTGAAATGGGGCTTGGAGGATATATATATATATTAGAGTTGTTGAAATATATGAACGGGCTTTGCAAAATCCTTGGGTGCTCGGACAATAGGACGCTTAAAATGTTAGCGCTAGCACCGCATTTCATACTTGAGAGTACAAAATGCAGCGCTTCTTAAGTAATTGAAAAAGTACCAATTTTTTGAGCCAAATAACTTTATAACTTTAAGAAATATGAAAAATTTGGTTATAATCATTATTGTAGAGAATTTTATCAGCTATTTTCTGCCTCAGATTATTTTTTGATAAGACTAATAATTGCTAAGATAAACACGAAAAACCAAAAAAATAAATATGTTGCACATTCCCGCCGCTAGAGCTCGTCTCGGATTCATGGGGACTTTTTTACACAACATTGCTAGACAATTCTGAATACGTGTGCCAAGTTGCAAAGCTGTTGAATTTATTTTGAGATGGAGGCATATTTTTCCTTTCGTTGACTGGACTAAATGCCTGCTTCTGTCTGAACTAAAAATAAATAAGCTTCACTCATTTTGTCCTTGAAAAAATCTGTTTTTCTTTTAAATTCAGAGTTTGATGACTTTGTAATTTTCAGAATAGAAAACTTGAGTAAAATCAATTTATATTATTTGACAAGATGAAAAAAAAAGGAAAATATCTTGAAACTACGGAGGACGGTTCGTGCTGGACTAGAAAAGAGGACATGTCCTCAAAAAAGAGGACGTTTGGCAACGCTACACGTTATCCCACTATGACCTATCTGCTCCCAACTAAAAGGAAAAGGAGACTGATCGCCAATTTGCCATCAACCCTTATTGGCATTACCTCTGTTCGTACTACACGGAGAGAATTGAAAAATCACCAATTTAAAAATTTGCAGTTGCAATTTACGAACTATGTTTTATTTGTAAATCAAGGAATTTTGATCCCAAATTAATACAAAAACTGGTAATTTAACATTCAAAATGTAGCAATTTACAAAATTTGTTTGTTAGTGATTTGCAATATAAATCCATGATTCAAGCTTGTACTTTTCATAGCAAAATACAACTTTTTTGGCGTAATTTACTCTCCAAAGGATAAATATCACAAACAGCATTTAAAAATATAGATTTGCAATAAATATTAAGTTACTTACATCATGCACAAATCACTGATTTACGCTTTTTTGTCGCAATTTGCAACTCCATAAGAATAGTTGCAAATCACCAACAAAAAATTCCTAAATCAAGACTTTCTTGTTGCAATTTACTTCTCGAAGAGATAGAGCACCACAACATGGCAGGTATCTTATCATTAATGTGTGACAACAATGATCCGTAATACAAATTAGCCTAGTGGTTGAATGCTCGCTGCGCAACTGGAGAGTTGCGAGTTCAAATCCAAGTAGAGTCAAGCGTAAAGTATTTATTTCAAATAAATTAAATTAAATTCGTATACCTGCAAAATGAAGGGTAAGAGCAAGATTGATCTTTCAAGTGCCAAGATCACGAAATAAAAGTGGTGATCACAAATCTTTTTTGCAAATTTACAAATTGTGCAATTGAGGAACATTTGGATCAAATTGCGATTTGTGGTTCGCAATCTTTGTTTTCTCTCGATAGAATAATTGATACTTAAAGAGTGTTGATTTACGATTGTTGAGTATCAATATCTTCATTTTGCTCAATTTTGCAAATTGCAAACAAATAGTTGTAAATAACGAAATCCCGAGCCAAGGTATACCTAAATCGGGATTCATTTTTCGTAATTTGCAGCTCATTTTTTTTGATCTGATCCAAGAATTCTTTCCGTGTACCCAAAACTGCCCATTTAAGTCCATAGTTCTGTCTGTATCATTTTTCTTGTATATGAACTTTGACAGAACTTTGGGCTCAGATGGGTAGGAATTGGCAGTTTTGGAAAGTACACGAACAGACCTATTGTGTTATTAAAAATAAAATACTTTGATCAGAGTTCCCAATGCCCAGTTGATGGAAGTTCTTAAAACTTTTTCTTTGGTTTTTGCTATAGAGCTTTCAGGATTCAAGTTTTTTTTAGAGCTTTTGGTAGTAAATATGTCAACATGGAGGAATAGGAGTTGGCACTTGCCTGTTATCTAACCTTTAGGTGGTGTGGAAAAATATAGATTGAATTTATTGCGGTCTTCATTTTTTGACTACAAATATTAATAAACTGTTGGTAACCCTATTGCTATTTTTGTGAGATTTGCGGCAACTTATAATGCTAACTACGACAAGCCTATTTGAGCTTTAAAATAAAGATAGCTTATTGAAATCCATTATAGTCAGAGTGAAAGGCAAATATCCTATCTTCCCTGTACTGCAAATATAAATTGGACGGAGGATAGATAGGTATATACATGTAAAATTAAGTTTTAATTCTTAGCTTATTGTTAATATACGATTCTTTTGAATAATAAAAAGCTTGGTGGTGAGAAAAAAATAGTCTGTCAAAAAAAAATGTCCGTGGTGTTAACGAAATTGTGCATTTGTCGCCAGTTAACAGTTTTGAAAAAAAAATCTGAAGGAGACTATTCTATACAAAAGCAAAAACAAATGCCAAACGTATTTTTGTTTCCACAAAAGAGTGGCATTGTTTTGCGCGAAAAAAAAAATCATGATAATGGTGAGTGTAAAATTATTTTTCTTTGGGAAGTGCACAATTCGATTAAAAAAAATTAACAGCAGTATTAATAAAAAACTGGTATCCGCTCCCTAACACACGTGTTAACTGGCACACGGATAGACAACTTGTGCGCTTGATAACTTTTCTTATTAAAAAAGATATGATATCTTTCCAGTATTTATCACTTCACCAAATTCACCACTTCATCAAATTATGGTGATTTTCTAATACATGTGTCACATGCATGAACTGCCTTACGAAGTGTTTACTGGTAGTAGTAAACGGTGCTATCATACGCGTGCGTGTATGTGTTAAGAAGTTATCCGTTCATTATACGTGGAATCTGGCTAGTTAAAGTTATCCGTACGTTAACACACGTCCCAGACTATTACGCATTTGTTAATAAGAATTACTAGTTAACAGATGTATAAACGCTAGCACGTTGTTATCCGCCGTTTATTAATATGGGGGTAAGTGTTTAGTAAACACAGCCTATTTTTAAATGTTTGTTTTAATGCACGAGCCCATTGAATCTATTAGAGCCTGTTTAGATTGGGAAAATTGAGTCCGGACTCGTGAGTCTCAGCGTGTCTACATTAGAAAGTTTGAGGCGCCTCAAAACACATAGAAACAACAACAACTTCAATGTTTTGCGCTTTGAAACAACAACAAATGAGACTCATGAGTCAGATGTTTATGTTTTCTTCATGCCTCACGACATCCCTGACCCCCCACTTCTCTTGTCCAGAAACCGCCGTGAGACCCGTCTCAGCCTTCCCAGTCTAAACAGCGTCTTACAGCGTTTAGTGACTTACCTGCTAGAAGATACATAACTCCTGTTATTAAAATTGCACTAATCTGGCGTTGACAAACACCAAAGGCTCCCACTAATGCGGCACTCCCCAAAATAATTAGGCACACTAACGAGCAGGATATCGACAAATTTTGCATCCCTAAAAATAAATTTTATATGAATTGATTTCAAAAATGTAAAAAGTTAGTTTATAAAACAGAATTGAAATTAAATACGTTTATGAAAAAGAAAAAAAATATTTTATTGTAAGCTGAGCCAAACAATTTTGAAAAATATTCGTTCTCATGATAAAAGATATGAGTGTTAATTTCTTGATAGGAATATGAAAATGAAAAGTAATGTCTGTCATAAATGGTATTATTTAGTAGATAAAATAGTTAGAAAAAAATGAGATCTCACCAATTTTATAAACGTGAAAAAGATTTCTCAGCACCTACACTTGCGAGCAAAAGTGCGGAATCACCCCTTTTGCTTGCTAAAAGTAACAATTGTCATGGATACAATCTTTATGCTTGAATGCTTATGGACTCATTTTATAGCTTGAGCCTTAAGCTTTAAGTTAAGGATTAAGTTAAGGATACTTTTTGCGCTATCCGATATAATTACGAAAATTATAAATTATACTAATTAAAGTTGGCACGAGTAGAATACATTAATACGCAATATACGCGCCCAACAGTTGCAGATTTAGTTTGAATGTCGCCCTAAACCCTCTCCGATGAGCGTCCCTTTTTTCTTTTCTTTTTGATATAGATTAAATGAAATGCATGAATGGGTTGCATGAACTTGCTCTTACAGTTCAAGTTGCTTTAACTGAAGTTGCTTGGAGTTCTAGGGACTTTATAATATTAAAATGTCCAAGTACTTATGTAATTAGAGAAGAAGGCATAACGAAGCATTAAACTCGAACTTAACGTCGAATTTGGGCATGTTCAAGTCTCCCCCAGGGGTGTTCAGGTTCCCCTTAGGAGCGGGAGACTTCAGCCAAAAATCTTTCGTCAAACAATTTGCTCTGGGGTGAAACCAATTGAATATATTTGAAGCCAATAACACTAGTTTCAAAAAAGATAAGTGTTGCTTTATAGAGATGTATCTATCATGCGGCTGAGATAAATAGACAAGTTTGTATCATCAATTTTACAAAAAGCCTTCCCCCTACATCTCCGATATTCTGATGGATCACGTCGTTCCTTATGCTGGGTTTGTTGGCGGAGAATTCGTTCTAGTCGAATTCCTTAAAGAAGTCGGTACTGCCGCGATGGACAGCCCAGACTTAAACTCTATCGAGCATTTGTAGTACGAACCTAAGCCTTCGCTTAAGAAGCAGTAAAAATGTAAAAAAGGATATCCGTTATCCGCCATTTTGAAAAAAAAGCTTTGAAAGATCTAAATGCGATATTCTCGGCTCCTATTGACCGTAGAGCAATATTTTTTATTTGACATTGAAGGTAAAAATATTTTATAGAACTTTTGCTTGCTAATATTTGTGGCATCTCTTTCATATGAAAAGTTATTGTCGAAAACTGTTTTTGAGTAAAAAATGGTTTTTAGAGTTAATCTCTCCTCCTGTTCATCTGAGCGAAAAAATAACTTCAATCGTTTTTTGTAGAACACGTAATTTCCTACATTTTTGTATTTTTAGATTTTATATAAGAAGGTTTTATAATACAAATTCTATATACTACTGAAATAAATCAGCCAAGAAGAAGACTTAGCATTAAGGATTGGACTTGTTGAATTATTGATTCAAAATAGCTTTTTATGGACTTAACTTAAGTCCTACAAATTGGCGTTTCGTTCGGCTTACTCACTTGAACTTATCAGTGACATAGTGAGGGCTTTGTCATACGCAATTTGTATTAAGTTCAGTTCAACTTACATGAATTTTTCAAAGGTTTTTATGGATAAACTTGTTTCCTAGGACATCATTGGAAACAAATTTTAATTTTGTGCTCTCGTTTTTGGTAAAAGCGTCGAAGAAAACGAGAAAATGTCAAAAATGGCCATTTTTAATTTAATTAATTTTTAATTTTTTACCAAATAAAAATTTTAATAATACAAAATAAAAATGCTTGTGAATTTTGAAAGAACGCATTTTTGACAGTCAATTTCTTATACCTAACGGTACTTTTTTGACAATTTTTTTTGCAGCGGATATAAATTTAATTTATTTTTCACGATTTTCATTTATTATATAATCATAATTGTACCATTCGATATTGAAATGTTTAATTTTTAAAAGGCACTTTTTGACAGAAAATTCATGTAAATTTGGAAGTTAAAATCAGTTACTTTTAGAAAATGTTTTTTTTAGTACAATAATACACCTACTAGTGACCAATTAGTAAAAATTAAAAGTTTCATATAACAAAGTATCTGATGAAAATGAAAAAAAAACCGGTCTTATATGGGTGATTCTCCGCCAACTGTGATTCTTTTTTTAGAAAATTTTCAAAAATTAAAACTTCTTGAAAACAATTTTTGTTTCGTTTTCGGGCTTCATTTAGTCAGAGTATCAAATCAGTACAAGCATTTTGCTACAACTTTTAAAAAACATAAAATATGGTGAAATGTTCTGACACTGGAATTGACGATAATGACACTCTTTTTCTTTTTTTTATTTTTTATTTGTTATCTCTCTTTTTGACCATATTTTTGTTGAGATTCTTGATTGTCATAACATTATTTTTTTCTTTTTTTCTTTAAAAAATGGTCTCTTTTTCTTTTTTGAAGTCTGTTTTTCTGAATGGCATTCCTTTTCTTTGTGCTGGGTTATTACTTAGTTTTTATTGCACGGAATAACTTTTGTTTGCCTCGTCCGAGGTATTGCTACCGTTCTTATAAAGAGAATTGATTAAAAAATATATTATTGCAAGGAATTATTTAATTATATTTAATTAAAGTTCATAAAGTATTTAAATGCCACGGTACTGACATCCACGGTACTGACATTTGGACAGTTCATGTAACCTCACTTCTCTAAGCTTATGAGAAAAATAATTTCCAGGACAATTTTAACTTTTGCAGTTAAAATGAATACAAGATTCTGATAACCAACCAAAAACATGTCATAACATGCTTAAAATATACCACCACGGTACTGACAATAAAATTTGTGACATACTTTCATCGCATGAAAACATATCACTCTTAAAGTACAAAAACGTACACAAAATATAATGACTGTTGTTAACTATACATAAATAGTGTATCTTTTAGAAAACAATGACACATACGTGTTAAAAATAAAACAAAATGGCAGTTGAGCGGGAAATCTTTTGAATTAAAAAATAAAACCAAAACCTCGGACAACATTCATTCGTGATTATTTTGTTCAGCAATAAGTATTTTGACTTAATTTTTGCATTATTTTGTCAAACAAGTATTGCACTCAAACTTTTCTAAGGACAACATTTCTATTCAATAAGGTATTTCATTAGAAAAAAGTAGATTTAATCGGAAAAACAAGGAATGGGCATGCCACGGTACTGAAATTTTTACTACACTTTTCCAAGCCATGTGGAAGAAGTAGCAAATTTGGTCATGATATCTTATGTACTTACTTACTTAAGGTGGCGCTACAGTCCGGGGTGACCAGGGCCTCAACCAACAAGCTTCTTCCAGCCGGCTCGATTTCTAGCTAGCTGTCTCCAGTTTCGCACGCCAAGTTGGTTGAGTTCCTCTTCCACTTGCGTGCGCCACCTTTTACGCTGTCCACCTCTACTGCGCTGTCCCACGGGGTTGGATTCAAAGACTTTCCGGGCCGGAGCATTGGTGTCCATTCGCTCTAGATGACCCAGCCATCTCAGTCGTTGGCTTTTCACTTTTGTGGCTAGGTCGGTGTCGCTGTACAGCCCGTACAGTTCGTTGTTGTATCTTCTTCTCCATTCCCCATCTATGCAGACGGGACCGAAAATCACCCGGAGAATTTTCCTCTCAAAACAGCCTAACGTGTTCTCATCCACCGTTAACAGTGTCCATGCCTCTACACCATACATCAGGACCGGGATGATAAGCGTCTTATACAGGGACAGTTTAGTTGCTCGAGAGAGGGCTTTGCTTCTCAATTGCCTTCTTAGCCCAAAGAAACAGCGATTGGCAAGATTAATTCTTCGTTTGATCTCAGCACTGGTGTCGTTCGCTGAATTTATGGCGGCTCCTAGGTAGACAAAATCTTTGACCACCTCGTGAGAGGTTGCACTATTCTTTCAAGAATGATGTTGAAGAAGTCGCATGACAGCGCGTCACCTTGCTTAAAACCTTTTTTGACATCAAAGGTGTCGGTGAGGTCTTTGCCGACCTTGATGATATCTAATGTAGATTGTAGTAAATAGCCGATTCCACAATTAAAATCAAAAATATATACGAACATTTTACATTAAATAACAAAAAAAGCACTTCACAGTTGGGACGGAATCACCCATATACGCAAACAAAAATGTTAGCAGATGACTGGTTTTGTTCAGTTCGGAACACTCTTAATGCTAAGTCTTCTACTTGGCTGATTTATTTCAGTAGTATATAGAATTTGTTTTATAAAACCTTCTTATATAGAAACTATGCCTGGCCCCGGGCAAAAAAACAAGCAAACAAAGCCCTCACTATGTCACTGATGAGTTCAAGTGAGTAAGCCGAACGAAACGCCAATTTGTAGGACTAAAGGCCATAAAAAAGCTATTTTGAATCAATAATTCAACGGAATCACCCATATACGCAAACAAAAATATTAGCAGAGAGAGAGATAAAGCGTTTCGCATTCCACCCCTCTTAAAGAGATGTCGCACATATTTGAAAGCAAAAGTTCTATAAAATATTCTTCAATAGGAGCCGAGAAAATCGCATTTAGGTCTTTCAAAGCTTTCTTTTAAATGGCGGACAAGGCTTACTTTTTTTGTTCGAATTTTGTGGATTTTGATTTTCCAAGAGATACTTTTCAAAAAACATACAAAAAATTCGACGCAGTATATTTTTTTAAATAATTTTTTTATTTAATTTTACTGGAGTACATAACTACATACCATAGCAAAAAAGTGATAATCCCCCACGTGGAACAGAAATATTTATTTTGATGATCAACAATCAACTATCGCCTTAGCCGGTTCCACCCCTGGTCAATTGAGATTCGTTTTGAAACTGTAATAAAAGCTATGGGGGTAATACAAAATACTAGGCCCATAATCTCACTCAGTATTTCCCTACATGTTTCAAATTTTACGATTACCTTCAAAATTCTTGAAATGATTGTAATAATTTAGGGCGGTATTCACAGAGCGCTCATAAACGGTCTTTAAAATTATGAGTTCGAAAATGAGAATAGCTCTTTCTTCACCAGGCACCCCCAAAATTTGAAATCAAACTGTTTCGAAGGTTTTTGTTTTTGGAGAGAGCGCTCATACCTTTATGAGTGGTCGGGACCACGGGACGGCGACATAAGCTAAGCGAACGATTTTGGTATATTAGCGGTTGTTCAACCACGTTCCAAGTATCTTATTGGCTAATTTCATATAATAGGACCATAGCCTCTGCGTGATCCTCAATCGGTCCGTTGAAATCCTTGGGTTAAAATCCTGAACCGTATTTGTACTATTAGCCCTAAAGCTAACGTAATAGACCATCGAAAAGTAGCTTTCCAAGATGTTAAAAGGAGACGTTTTTCACCAATTTGTCCTCACCAAGTTCGATGGGTTTACTGAGGTTCAACGACGGTTTCAGCCCAAAGGGCAAGTTGTACAGATACACAGTACACATATTAAAGGTAATATATTGCGCATGTTGTCAAAAATCGGTTGTCAGATACTGAACAAAAAAAAAAATTAATCCTCAGAGACCTTGTCAAATTGACAATGGGTACATTCAATGCCTCAATTTCAATACTGAATTTTCAGATTTCTGAATTCTGGCCAATCAGAGGCTTGGAAAATTGAGAAAACTGAAAATCTAAATGTAAAATTAGGAAAGTGTTGAACATGCCCCAGTACACACACAATTAACTGACAGGGGTCTCTGAGATTTTGACACATGCGCGAACTTAAACGAAAATGAAAACTCGGAAGATATTACCTTTAATATGTGTACTGTGGTACAGATATGGTTCGAATTCGTATCAGTGGTTCAGCTATTTCATCTCACCGATTTCGGTGGAATGAAAGGGGTGACTTATGATTTTCGGCACAAATTTGAACGTCTAAGATGGGAGGCACATTATCATGAAAATAGAATTTTATTATACTATGTATCTGCCGAAGATTAAGCCGTGTTTTTTAGTGCATTTCTATCTCCGCTTAAAAAAATTAATGTTAAGTACAACAACTTGGTATAATACCGTATTGTTGTTTTTTTAAGCGAAGATAAAAATGAGGTTATAATGGTTTTTTAATCTCGTCCTACTGAAACAAATTCTAGCTTTATGGTCAAATACTGGAAAAAAAAATATTGGGACTAGTTTACTCAACTTTGGACATTGCTTAATTTTGTGAGATCTCATTAACATATTAACTGACTTAATACTTTGTTGTTATAAGGGTATACATGCAACGTCGTAAATTTATAATTTGTGTAAAATGATAAGTTTACGCAAAAGTTTGCATGAACGACCGTTTTATTTATTTTGCTTGGTAATTGAATCAGCTGTTCGTTAAACGTCAAATATTTTAAGTCAAAAACGTGACAGATTAGACGTGTTCAGATTTCGAATTTATTATTGAATGAAGAACCTCTTCCGAACCAACGTAAAATCGGAGTCTCGTGTCTCGGAACTCGGAACGATACAAAATGTAAAGGTAGAACTATAATAGTCGGAAGCTGTTGGAAGCCAATAAAAAGTAGCTTTCCAAATAGTGAAAATTAGAAGTGATCTATATTCACGTAAAATGAATCATCACCCCCTTTTTTTCGTTTAGTTTCCCTTCCGTGGGGTGCCCTCGGGAGAAGCCTCTCGTAAATTCGATATATTTAATAAAATATATAATATCTTTCATGTTGATCTATTTCTAAAGAAAAAGTTACCTCAAATCAAATATTTTCAGTAAAAATCCATGAATTGTGTAGTGAGTATCACCTTGCACATAAGACGGTCTATCGCTGTGTGAGACGTGACAGGACAGTGAGGTTAGATGGACTCGCAGATGACGCGGAAAACGCTGCAAGAAGAGGAGAGAGGTAATTGTACCAAATATCCAAAAATGTTATTGGGAAAGAAAGCAACATCCATCATCCTGTAATGGATGTGGATGGCATCATTTTTGGTATCAATTGAGGAGCAGCTAAGCAGATGAAAGGACCATTTTTGTGCCGTCGAAAAGAGTGCTGAAGTGCCCCACCGTATAACGAGATGCGTTGGTCCTATAGGGGTATTGACAGCCCCCCTTCTGTATCGGAAATTCAAAAATCAATTAACTTCCTCAAAAACAGCTGGACTTGAAGGGATACCAGTTGAATTCCTGAAAGTCAATCCGGTAACAGCGGCTAGTATTCTTCATCCGTTGATACAAATCATTTGGGAAAATGAAAGCTATCCCAAGGACTGTTGTGTGGTGTGACTGTTAAGCTGCTAAAGAAAGGTGGATGGCAACCATCATTCTCTAGCGGATAAAAATTAGAATCGCTGGGTTCCGCAGTAGTCGATCGTGTATCGACCATATCAACACCCTGCGTATCGTCCTTGAACAGTCGATGGAATTTCAATCACCGAATTACCTCATTTTCGTGGATTTTGAGAAGGCCTTCGATCGAGTAAACCGAGAATTTATATGGAGATCGTTGCTTGGTAGAGGAATTCACCCAAAAATTGTTGCCATTATTAGGGAGTCATACAACAAGGCAAGGTGTTTTGTTTTACACAATGAGCAGCTATCCGACTCCTTCGAAGTGCAACAGGGTGTGAAACAAGGGTATATCAAACAAGGAATTGGGGGGCAGGACAAGTCAAGAGCGGCTGGACGTCGACATAAGAAAGCGTAAATGTCATTGGATGGGTCATACACTCAGGAAAGCAAACGATGAAATTGCAAAGCAGTCCTTTGAATGAAATCCTCAGGGTGCACGACAGGTTGAATGTCCTAGAACACTTCAATGAGCTATCGGTTATTATAATTCTACTTTAAGACACAACCATAGTAACTTTTTAAGCTTAAGTAGTTCAGTAGGGGGAGTTGGGGCACCTTGATACGATTTTCATTGGAACTCAATAAACGGGTCCCATATGACATTAATAACAAAGTAAAATATTTTATACGTTCATTGTCTTTCCAACTAGCTTATGTGAAACGAATTAAATCTAAGACGCTTTCAGAAAAAATATTAGGGTCAATATATTAAGTAACGGTATTTGTATCAAACTGCCCCATTCACGGGGAACATTGATACATGTCCGGAGGCTTTGATTTATAACAAATTAATCAGTATTTATTGTAAAACAAGTTTTATTATTTTTTTATAACGTACATACATTATATAAATTCAACCAGTAGGCAGTTTAATACATTTTTGATATATCAAAGGAGCCACAGCAACTTTATCGATGGTGTAACGAAAGAACCGTTCTTCGTTTGTACGTTCTCACCATTTTTTGTTTAAGGATGTAAAAATGTTTTATAAACTTATATAGCAGACAGAGAGGGCATATTGACAGTATTAAATTACCACGAGGTGGTTTGCATCAATGTGCCCCAACCTCCTTAAGGAAAGATAAATATGAATAAAAATTAAAGCAAACTTTAATAATGAAACCTTAAGTGATTTTCTCTATAATAAGGACATGTACCCAACAAACACCTTCTTAAAAAATTGTTTACACAAAATATACTATCCAAAAACCAAACTTTAAAGGAACGACAAAAATTTACTTGCGGGCTTGAAAAACAGGTTTCGGTTCTCGGGGGCAAAGCGATTACCGGAACTGCATGATGGGCATATATGACTTAGCGTTGGTAGATTTCTTATTTTGTGTGTTTATTTGATTCGCCTTATGCGTCTAGTTTTCGAATAATGTCGACTGTATCTATGTGCCCCATGTATCAATGACCCCCATCTCCCCCTAAATGAGACGGTCTATTTTTTTTTTTTGTATAAACCACGTTTTAATTAACATGTTTCATTTCCAAGAAATAGCGATGCGATAGTTAGATACAGAATACGATCAGAGTTTATTTTGTTCTCTGAGATATCATATAAGTACAGGGCCCGATCTATGGGGGGGCGAGCCGGGCATTTTGCCCCGGGCGGCAAAAGTTGAGGGCGGCAAAGTTGAAAATTTAGGCTGGTTGGTTGCTATTAAAAATTAATCTTATGAATTTAGTAACTGACCAAGGCATGAATAATATATATAATAATAAATAAAACCCTTTGAGTAAACTATTCATGGACAAACTCTTCACACTGCTCATGAAGTTGAAAAATAAAAGACCAACATTGTGTCGTTTCCCACTTGAATTGTCATAAGCTTAAATGGTTTGTATACTTTATTATAATTTGGTATGAAGCATAATAGATATTAGCGTTGTCAGACGTTCTGATTTACCCGAGATGTCCTGGATTTCAGGCATAAAATCAACTGTCGGGACAGTTTTTTCCCCGGTTGCAACCTTAATTCTCAAAAAATACCGAATGGGAACATCTTGTATAATTCACATATTTTTTAAATTTCAATCAATCCGAATTGCAGAATTTTATTTTTGCAAAATAGTACTATAAGAAAAACAGTTGCCAATTTGTTTCTGTTTAGTTTAAAATTTTTTGTTTATAATAAATCCACAAGAAGGTACCTTAACAGCTTCGAAATGTTGAAAAAAAAATTTCCAAAAATAATATTTTTTTCTTTCAAAAGTTTTTGTTTTAAAATAATTTTTTCAAAAAAGCATAAATAAACAACTTTATTTAAAAAAGAAATTAGAGGATGGATTTTGGGATTTTTCTGTTTGTTTCTTGAATATTCTCAAAAATAGTTTGATTAATTTTGTTTAGTATTAATAAAGCTTATTCTTTGTGTGGCTTACATAATTACTGCGTACTTTTTGCAATAAAATTAAAAAAAAAAATTATTTACGTTTAAATGTGAAGGCAACAAATTATTTCAAGTAAGTCGATGTTAGAAAAGAAACATAAATATAAACCGACTTTAAAGCATTTTAATCTTTATCTTCTAAACTACTCAACCGATGTTGATAGATTTTTTAGGTCAGGAAAAAAAATATATTAAAATGCTGTATGTAGGTACACTCATAAAATTTGATAAACCTGTTTAGAGGCCCTAGTATACTAACATTTTGATGTGAATATCACACAATTCCAACCACATCGCATTCATACCGATCAAAACTATAACCTACTTTTTTAAAATTTGCTTAAAAATCGCTTCATCTCTGCAGTGACATATGGTTTATAAGGTGTCATTACAAAGGGCGGCAAATATTATTTTTGCCCAGGGCGGCGAAAAAGCTGGGTCGGGCCCTGTATAAGTAGATTAGGTATATCATATTTCTGAACACGCCTAGTTCTAAAAGTCACAATGCCGTTTGGATAAGTTAAAAAAAAATAAATATGATTGTCTCGTAACGTGAAATCTTCACCAACTTTCCCAAAGTTGCGTTTTTTCTCCTATGGTTTCTGACTGCAAACTGTAAAAATTTGTGAAAATTTACAAGATGTTTCACCTTAACAAACACACTTAATGTGGTTAATTTCAGCAAAAAAATCCTTTGATAATTTTAACCAAATTGTTAAACCATTTCCCAAACGAAATTTGACAGTTCAATAACCAAATGATAAACTTAACCAAATCGTAAACTTTGTAACAGCCCTATTATTGACACGATTCAAAACTAGTTTCAATGTAAAACTAGTTCTATAGCGGTTTCGAGTTGCAGGTTTTGAACATATTGGTATTATTCAAACAAAAATTGACATCTAAAACTCTGATTTCGAGTTTTAGATGTTAATTTTTGTTTGAATAATATCAATATGTTCAAAACATACAACTCGAAACCCTTATAGAAATAGTTTTACATTGAAACTAGTTTTGAATCTTGTCAATAATAGGGCTGTAAGTGTTTTACGACGTTGCATGAACACACTTAATATCTTTATGTTACTGATGAAAGGTTGATAATGCTGCGGTGAGGGAAACCAAATTTATTTGGGGACTTGAGTACTAGAAAGAAGTACACATTAAAACTCAGTGGTCAAATATTAATGAAAAATTCAATTAATTGCAAAAATAGCACAACTCAAAAAGAAAAAAATCACAGAAAGTCAAGTCATGCTTTAAAGAAACAACAAAAATAAATTCGAACTTTAACGGAAATGCCATGAATGTTCGGGAATAAAAATTATGTGTGAAAAAAGAATACATACTCTATTCTATAGCTTAGAGCGAGATATCAGGGTTGCCAGATCTTCGACGTTTTTGATAAATGTATACTATTTACATACATATACGATACATTATGTACGTAAGACCCAAGGAAAACTCCGAACAATGAATAAGGGTATCTTTGGAGGAAGCAGTAGTACTAATGCTAGGCCCCCACATGCAATTCTTGCAACAACTAAATATTTTAATCACTGATTGACCAATAAGAACACACATGAACATTCTTATGAGCTTCCATATAAAAGGTACACACGTCACCGAGACGTTTTGAATTGTTGGTGAAAGGATAACAATTGCATAACATTTTATTATACATAGTTTGCACTTAAAAAAAAAACAATTCAACGATTAAATTCATGTCCGCTCAGTTATATGCAGTGGCGTGCACGTAATTAAAAACGATGTTTGAGTCACTTTTCTTCTCTAAACCTCTCCATATTGTTTTTGACTTGACTTTTTCGTTTTCTATTGGTTTCACTTAGGAAGTCACTCATTTTACAATGGAACAGTGCTTGTTACATCTACTCAAATCTGAAGTGTTGTCCCTATATTAGCCGTTTTCTTTTCGAGGTGGCAAAGTACTTATAAGTAGACAATAGTGTATCTACCCCTAACTTACAACAAATACATTTTTCTCTTTTCTTAAATTATTTATTTAATTATATTAAATTTGAGTGCAAAATTAATTGGAATGGGATGTTTAAAAATATGAAGTTCCACTGCAGATTGTTGCAAATATTGTCAATTCTTTGTCATTACATAACGTATAACGTTGTTATACTGGTTTCGTGAATTAAACGAATTTTTGAATTTGATTAAATTAATACTGATTAAGAATGTCACAGTATACGCCGCTGGAGTATACAATTATGCATTTTATATACGGGGAATGCAGAGGAAGCGCTAACGCAGCTGCAGCACTCCATAGAGAGCGATATCCAAATGTAAGGAGGTACTTGAATCGAACGTATCCCAACAGGTGGATAGGCCGTCTGGGCCCAATTTTGTGGCCACCACGTTCGCCAGACCTAAATCCTTTGGACTTTTTCTACTGGGGGTGCCTGAAAGAAATGGTTTATACTAAACCAATTACAACCATTACGAAACTGCGTCGTCGTGTTCAAGAAGCTGTGATGAAAATAAATGAGCGCCAATATGCTCGTTTCATTGAGAGGTCCTTCATTAGAAGATGCAGAGCCTGTATCACAGTGAATAGGGGACAGCTTGAACACTTGATATAAATTTATTTAAAAATACAAATAAATCATAATTTTTAATACTGTTGTTTTTATTTATCGCATTTCCCATACCTAAATCAAAACCTTTTTGAAAGTGCATACAATTATTTTAGTTAGTGAATTTAGCAGACATAATAGTGACACTGGTATCTATTGACTTTTACTTACAACTCAATTTTTGTTGTCATCAAATTTTGATGAAAATAAATACCTATTTAATCATTTTTTTATTAAAAAATTAATTAAAAAAATTATTAATTAAATTGCATGGCGCAACAGCTCGTGGAGAACCAGGGTCTAGTGATTTACAACTCTCAACCATTCCTGTGTGCGGAATGGAGGGGACCTACAGTTTCTTACCGATTTCGAACGGCAAGATAAGAAGCACTTATTCATGACAAGTATACTCTTGGAGGATTTGTCAGTTCCTCGCAAGAGGGAGGCAGTACCTCGGATAAACCATTTCTGTTTTTAGGTGGCGCGACTGGAAATCGAGCCCACACCTTCGGCATATGACAGTCCAAGCTTCTCAAGCTTGCCCGACTAAAATTAAACTTTAATTTGCTTAGAACTGATGGGGATGTAATAGAACCATTCAATAATCCGGAAATAAAGTAGACTTTGCTCTTGGCTTGCGTGGCACCTTGTTTTTATAGTATAATTTTTCTTCAAATAAAACAGCATTAAATACCCTCTTAAGAGTATTTTAATATTTGAGTAATTTCGCCGTATGAAATTCCATCGGCATAACTATTGACGATGAGGCACCAAGCTTTTATTGGCTTCTTTTTTATTCTGGAAAACTGCTGAAAGAGCAAAGTTTCCATATTTTGAATGAGTAGGTCAAAAATCTCTTATCTACACTCTTTTAAACCGCTTGAATTTTGAAAACATAATGTATGACCCGTTTCTTACTATGTATGTGCACGATCGATTTTTGCCAATAAAAACAATTTATGAATTTTATGAAAAAAAAACGGAACTTTTTTTTTTCAACTTAATCAACTTAATTTGTTCCATCGTTAACTTGTTATTGGTACAACCCTGAAGATAAAATAAATTCAAGATGTTGAGGATAGACACACAGAAGAGACGGAAGGAATAAAAGAGACTTAAATATTGTTTCTAATAACGTGCACGCCACTATTTACGTAACTATATAGACCAAGAGCCGACAGCAGATTTCGGTAGTGGATGTATAACCAAAATCGAAGTATGAGGCTCATTAGGGTGATTCGTTTTGTAAGGCACAAAATAAAATGTTAAATTTTACCTGTCTTTGCTCACGCCCTGATTCCTCTGACGTAAGAGATATTTATGTCAAATTTCAAGAAGATTGGAGAATATTTAGAGGTCGAGCATTTTGATATTTTTTTAAAAAGTAGGTTAACAATACGATTTTTATATTTTTTGCTGTTTTGAGAGAAAATGTTTTTTTTATTAGAACACAAGTCTAGTTCCCATCAACCTTGACGGCGCGGCGGGTTGATCATCAAAAACAATATAATTGCGTCAGTTAGCAGTAAGGGGCAGTGTTCCCAGATTGGTGGTTTTTCCAACCAAAATGGTTGGAAAAAATGCCTTTGGTGGGAAAAATGGTGGGAAAATATTCATAGTGGGATTTATGGTGGGAAAATATTTCAATGGTCTCTTTTTTGGTGGGAAAAACCACAGTTCACAATACCTGTCTATCTTCGAATTTTATGAACTATAATGATTTGGCACAAAAAAACAGAAACTTTAAAAATATTTTTCTTGTAAATACTACACAAATGAGGTACCAAAAAACACTGACCTTGTAAAAATTAAAAAATCTCTCAAAATTCATAAAAATCAATGGCTGACCAATTACTGAAACTTACTAGCTGACCTTTTACTACCTTTAAGTGACCGTTCAAGTGAGATGCCAACATTTTTTTTGTAGCCTTGAAGCGAACTTTAACAATTCATATGAAAAACTTTGGCTGACCAATTATTGAAAACAGTTGATCTTATCATGATCTAGTTATCTTTTGGATCGGTATACATTTTTTGTGAATATTCCACAAATGAGGTGGCCTTGAATCTTCATTGCAAGTTTTCTAGTGCTGACTAATTTCTAGGACATGTTAACTTTCTTCACCAATTACTGACCAATTAGATGACATACTTTTATGCGAATATGAAGTACCAAGAGTGCAGAGCCAACATTCTTCTTCTAGGAAATATTTGTATCAGAAAAGGTTATGGTGGTTTTTTTTTCCTTCCAGTACAAAAATGGTGGGATTTTTTTTGGAATTTGGTGGGATTCTAGAAATCTCATCTGGCATCACTGGTAAGGGGACTCGTGAGCCCGATGTAAAAATAAAAAAAAATAAAAAATAAAAGTAAAAGACATTGGCGCAAAATTATAGAGAGTCTATTTTAAGGGTCTTAGCGTGACACTAACTAACTATCTATTAACTTTAATGTATTTGTCTAACTTTTCCTGAATTATGAACGCATTTTATTGTACTCACATTTAATGTCGCACTAAAACCATTGCATTAAGAAGCTCGTGTTGAACGCGCCTATATCAATGACAGTTCGGTCGAAAAATCAAGGGAACAAACCTTCAGCAACAAAAAAGTTCTGTCAAATGTCATTAAATGTGTTGTTGTCCTTCTCTTCGAGGGAAATCATTTTCAAAAAAGTTGTTGCTGACAAATAGACTCTCAAATCTAGAAATTAAACGGTTCGTCTACGTCTAATAACATAAATTGTTTTGCTCTGGATGAGGAGCTTTTGCATGATAGTTTACAGAAAAGTGTGTGTATAAACTGATGGAGGACGAAAAGGTATGTAACAGCAAAAATAAATATGAAAGTCAAAGTTATAGAAGTTATTATTTCAGGCAAAACGCGAACGTGAGATGAATTGGGACCGAGCTGAAAAGGAAATGTTGCGCCAGTTAGTAGATTGTAAGCTGGAAGTGATAGAGGACAAAAGCAACGATTTGAAAATGATAGCGAAGAAAAAATCAGCTTGGGAAGCTGTAAGAGCAGGTATGATTGCAGCTGGTTACAACAGGACCTCCGTGAAAATAAAGCAGCAATGGTCGAGGATGAAAATTGCAGCAAAAAAAGCTAGAACTAAATTAAAAAAGGCTGTTAAAGCAACTGGTAATATGGTATCTATACCAGATTCTGACCCATCGGATACTCTAGTCCAAGCTATGATAAGCAACCAGCTAGTAGATGATACTATTCATATCGACAGCAACACCGTGATCTCACCAGTTCATTCTATCTTTTCTGCTGACCAGGCTTGTATTAGCAGCTACAATCAGAGAGTGTGTGAAAGTGTGGGAACCAGCAACTTCAACACATCATCGGCTCTGGAAGACTATATTGATTGTGAGGAGATTCATGAGCATCAGCCAACCATAACATTGGACTCTTCTTGTGAGGTTTCAAATCCTGCATACAAACCGTCCGACTCTGAACCAGTTCCTAAACAAAATAATCTTCTTTCTTCTTTGAGGCAGTTGCCAAAGAAACAAGCATCAAAAGGTCAAGTGATGTCGGCACGACAACAACAAATAAATAATGCAACTTCTTCTGCAGCAGAGCTTCATGTGCTCCAAGTGGAGCATGCCAAGCAGGTCTTATTGTTGGACAAGGAGCTTTTGAAACAGGCAAAGGAAGCAACTGCCCATGCACGTGAAAAACACAATTTAGAACTTCAGCTCATGAAAGAGTACTATATGAAGAAAATGGAAGCGATTTAATTAATATAAATTTTTTTTTTTTTTTGTATTTCATTCTTATTTGAAGTTTAAGTTATTTTCAGATTTTAAAATGAATTTTGTATAGTTTTTTTTGTTGTTAGTTTTATTATTTATGCCTCAATAAAGTTTTTAAAAATGTTGATTAACAAAAGCGTTTCGGAATGCCCTTCCAGTTGTTTCTGCAATTTGTAAGGTATCATTGGATAAGTTTAACGTTTCCGATAACCTCGGAGTTAAACATTCATCTTCGAGAAATGGAATACTTCGTTCCTTGGATATATTGTGGAGAACGGCCACAGCCACAATAACATTTTTGGCAGTATCCAGGTCAACTCTTAATCGGTCTAAGAGTGATCTAAATTTCGATTTCAATTGTCCATTTAGACATTCGATTCTGCTTCGCGTTGAAGTATGGCTATTATTATATCTCTCTTCTTTCTGATTGCATGGGTTTCTTATTGGGGTGAGTAATATATTGCTACATGCGTAACCTGCGTCACCGAGCAATACACCCTGATGAACATTTTTGCTCGCTTCTAATTTGCTTTTGAGAAGGCAATGGTTCCAAATATTGGAATCATGCAGGGAACCGCGGGATCTTGCGACGATATCAATAATTTTGCAACTCGCATCGGTCACGATTTGGACGTTTAGTGAATATAAGCCTTGAAAATGTCATACAAAATAATTTCTTACTTCAAATAGATATTATTTGGAAAAGTTGTTTATAGCTACCCTTTCGATTTATGTAATGCCCGACCATAGCAGGTCCCACTCTTCTAGTTGGTCGCTTTATTTGAACATGGGTACAGTCTATAGCTCCTATGACCTTTGGGAATTTTGCAATTTTATAAAATTCTCGTTTGTTTTTGTCAAATTCTTCAGCTGATAAGGGGAAATTTATAAAATGAGGTAATAAGGAAGCAATGCGTTTTGAAATTTTGGCAATTATTTTGCCTACAGTTGACTGTCCCATCCCATGCAAAGCACCTGAAATTATACGTTCCTCCTTATATGGTACACCTTCATTTATCTCTTCATAAATTATATGTTTTCCTTACCAACATCACTTTGGTGAACGTTTCTCCCAAAAAAATGAAGAGCCACGAGAACTTGCAGTGACTTGGGAATAGGAAGTCCACGATTCGTTGTAGGTTCCAACCCTTCGATGTTTTCGACCAAAAACTGAACTGTATCCTTATCAAATCTATATCTTGAATAAAACTCTTCATCGTCCAGCTCTGTGAAAGGGTCGCTACGTTTTTTATACTCTTTAGGCTTCCGAAAAAGCTCAAAATCTTCAAAAAGTTGAAAATCTTCGTCCTCCGAAAACATTTTGTAAAATAATTTTTTCTAGGAATATGACAGATGTCATGCGCGCTAGTGCAACACTAAAAAATTTAAAATCTGGTTTTGATGGCTTTAACTTTAATGCAAGTGTTTAAACATAAAGTGGGTTTTACATCGTCTATAATTCAAGAAAACGCCATTTTCACCTAGTGTTACACTAAAATTTGTTTTAGTGTCGAGTTAACTTCACTATAATTTTGCGCCATTGTACATAAATGGTAATTGTAACAACGGTCTATCTCTTGAGGAGGTGACGTGAATTGGCCACCAAGATCGTGTGATTTGACCCCATTAGATTTGTGCTCGTGGGGTTTTCTGAAGTTGCAGGTATATGCTAATGAGCCGCAATCAATTGATGCCCTCAAAGTCAGAATAATTTGGGCCATTGTTCAAACTTAGCCGGATCTATGCGTAAAAGGCCTTCTAATTTGGACGCCTCGGATCCATGTCACGGAGTGAAGCCATGGTGGATATTTTGAACAATGTCATATTCCATATTAAGGTGGGTCCACACTATGCCGATCAACATTGTTGGTTAACATTGTCGATCAACATGCTAGTGTGTACGTGAAAAATTTTCGTAGCAAACATTTGTGTGGTTTGAAATTTTCTGATTGATGCATCAGGGTTCAACCGAAGTGTTCAGGGTTCGAATCCTGGTGGTACCTAACTTTTTTTTTATTTTTTCTTGTGAACAATAAAGTTAAAACGATATTATTAACATTAAATACTTATTCACAATAAATATTGCATTTTTCATCTAGTAAAAATATGATTAATAACGCACAAAACCAATAAATTATGTTCATGAATTTAAAACCCTACAAATGTGTTCAATAAAATGAAATTTGTTGAACAGCTTTGTCGATTGCTATCCATTTGAATCGGGTTACGTTCGGGTCAACAAATGTTGAATGGCTTTGTCGATCAACACGTCTACACTTACTCAACACTGTTGATCAACAATGTTGATCTACACAATTCGACATAATGTGGACGCGGCTTTAGACATACATTAGGCGTGTTTTTTTTATCATCGGGATCTGGATCTGGATTAATTTTTAACACGTGTTACAAAAACAATTTTGAAAGTTTCCCATTATTTTGTTTTTGTTTTACGTGTAAAAGTTAATCTAGATCCAGATCCCGATGATAAAAAAAACATGCCTATTATAGCATACGCATAGGCCCTTCAAAAAATGACAAGAATTTTGTTAATACCACACACACAGGTTGTTTTATTCCACTTCAAAATCAACCTGCCCTAATTGGTAAACCGTATGTATAATGCTTGAAGTTAGATGGTACAGTTCGAAGGGAAATAATTTTAAAAAGAATTGTGTGTAAGGATGTCGTGAATTTACTCATTGTAGTTTAGAATGAACGTGTAAATACACTACAACCTGCACAAGATGAAACAAGTGCATGAGAAAAACTTGAGTTCAAAGGACTTCAATATTAGAAAACTGGATAGTTTTAGATAAAAGTGATAAAAATCTTCTTAAAATTTGGCATACATATTTTTTTCATCACTGAGACTAATAGCGTGAGCAAAGTCAGCCAAATAAAACATCTTTGGAACATTTGTATCGTGATATCGAATACAAAAGCCTGACAAGCTTTTTTCTGAACCTTTGGTGGGAGTGGGAGGTTAAAACCAGCTTGGTTTCCTATTTATATGGTAGGGTCATTAACACTTCAATTCACTTTGAAAAAATAGGATGTGAAGCTCTGTCATTTTCCTTAAGGCCCAAAATTTTTAGCTTGGTGATCCGATAAATAGGATCCATGATTTAAGCTTTTTAAAGAAACCTTATCGGCGTTTTTGTGGAGACTTTTTGTATTTGTTGATTTTTTGTTTTTCTGAAAATCTACAAAAAAAGGATGATAAGGTTCACGTAAAATGGTTGTATCTTGAGTTCTATTAATCGGACCGTCAAGATTGTAGTGTTAAAGCTTAGAAAAAATGACAGAGCATCATATCCGACTTTTAAAAAATTAATTAAAAGGTTAACAACCCAGAAAATTAAAATGGGGACTTAGCACTTTTTAGCACCCCACCCCTTCCAAAGGCTGAAGACAAAACCTACCAGACTATGGTATTCGATATCACGATAACTGTACCTATAATCCCTCATAGTCCGATTTCGGTTATACATCCACTCCCAAAATTTGCTGTCGGCTCTTAGACTAAAAGTGTGACACAAACTTTAAAATTGATTTGCGTTGAGCTTGTGTAAAAAAAAACTTTTTAAATTGTTCGTATCGTTGACTGTTTAGTTTTGGGATTGAAACCCACTCTCATAAAAATAGTCACTTTAGGAACAAAAAACCCAAATCGAGAGCTGCACCCAAAACACTAAGAAAAGGGATAGGACAAAGAATGCATTTTATTACGTACTGGAACATTATATTAAAGTACGTTTTAAATGTAAAGTAATAACAAAGTTATGTGCATACAACACACATATATGAAAATAAATACATACAAAATGTAGGTGCAGTAGACACAATACTATGCAATCATTTAATGATTGAGTAGTTTTTTTATCCTTGTTCTTAACAATAATTATTTTGAAAATTTTAAACTCACTAATAATATTATAGTATTGGCCTAAACTAAAGTACCAAATGAACTCACTTTGGAAAAATATAAAGATTATAAAAAATATCTAAATAATAGATTTTGTTTGTTTCTAATCAAAATATGTATGGCTTTAATTCGTCATCATTATTTTTATCATACCTCCTAACTTATTTTAAAATCAACGAAGTTATTCGGAACTTATTAAAAACTATAAGTGGACAAAAACTAAAGCACATGTTGCTTATCTTAACAAGAACTCGCCTGGGCTGTATTTATAGTCAATTTTACTCTTACATCCAATTTAAAAGTTTTTTCTTGTCAAGCATGGTTTTGATACTAAAAAAGTCAAAATGTATAAATATCCATAGGATTAAAAAATATAGTGTCTGATTTTACATTCAGTGTATCAGATACATTTTTTCGGTAAGAGTAGTGGTAGTACAGTGATTTCGCGAATAATAGCTCGTTTTCGTGCTTGATGAACAGTGCCTGGATTTCATTATCAGTGCATTAATAACAATTATAAGAAGCTTTTAGTCTAAGAGACGGTAGCGAATTTTGTGGGTGAACGCATAACCAAAATATGAGTATGAGGGTTTTTATGTATCTTGATATTGAATACAAAAGTCTGGCAGGATTTTTTTGGCGCCCGTAGAAGGGTCGACATATTGAAAATAGCGGTTTTTCCATTTGTTGTTTCATGGGTACAAGCAGTTCAATTCATAAAAAAAAAAGATGCTCGGTCATTTTTCTTTAGTCCGCAAACTTTAATTTTAAAGCCTAGTACGCTGCTGATGCGAAACGAAAAATCCCATACAAAAATGACACAACGAAATCATAAACGAAAAATGTAGTTTTACTTTTCGTTCTGCAGTATACGCTGTTCGATGAACGAAATTGAAAATTGTTGCATATTTTTTGGAGAAGTCTACACTTTTTTTCGCACACAATTAATTACCCAGGCCATTTATTGTGTGCGGAAAAATGACATTTGTATTTTTTCGTGTGTACTTTTGTTGTTTCTTTAATTCAAGCGTGGCTGTGTGTGTTCTTTTTTTTCAGTTGGATTTGTTTTGATTTTTTGAATTGGTGTAACTGATAATGAATATTTTTCGCTGTGTTTTCGTAAGCATTTCGTTGTCTTGTTGGAGAACAACTAAAAATTTCGTTTCGCATCAGCAGCGTACTAGGCTTAATGATCCGATTAATAGAGCTCAAAATATACACTATTGAAGCGAACCTTATTTTGGAGACTTTTTTTGTTGAAATCCTGCCAGACTTTGTGTTTGAGTTACTGAAAATAAAATTTTTAATTTGTTATAATTTTTTCCGAAAATATTATTTTTTTTTATTTAAAAGTTTTCGCGGTTGTGAGAGAAATAAATACAGTATGGAAATTTGAGGGGAGTACAAAAATTTGGCGAAAATATTCTTGTTAGAGGAAAGTTGAACTCAGAGGCAGTCGACTGTAAATACATGTAATTGTTAGCCAATTATACTATCTACAAGATTGATTTTAAATAGTTTTGCCCTAAACTCGACGGTTTGAGGAGCTGTAAATAGAGAAGAAACTGAAAATGTTACAAAATATGAAGTTATAGCCGTTTTTGGGAGCTCCATAGCGCTGCCTGTTGTACAAAAATACTTTCTGATTCAAATTTGTAGGAAATTTTGTTTTCTATAAATTTTCATATACAATGGAAAAAGTTATAGGTAAAAAACTGAAAAGAGTTTTTGTTGTTGGAGAGGGCGTGGTTGTGGAAATTGTGAATTTCGATCTAACAAACATAACAAATAACATCAATAATTTAGAGCTTCTGTAGGGTAACCCCCTTTTTGACTATATTAACTGGACTATGACTATTGGCAATCGATTGGATTCAGCGTTGTGGACCCGATAAGAGTAAAAATATGTTCCTAAAGTGAAAATGTCACCTTTTGTTCCTTAAGCCTAGTACGCTGCTGATGCGAAACGAAAAATCCCATACAAAAATGACACAACGAAATCATAAACGAAAAATTTAGTTTTAGTTTTCGTTCTGTAGTACGCTGTTCGATGAACGAAATTGAAAAACGTTGCATATTTTTTGGAGAAGTCTACACTCTTTTTTCGCACACAATTAATTACCCAGGCCATTTATTGTATGCGGAAAAATGACATTTGTGTTTTTTCGTGTGTGTTTTTGTTGTTTCTTTGCTTCCAGCGTGACTGTGTGTGTTCTTTTTTTTCAGTTGAATTTGTTTTGAAATTTTGAATTGGTGTAACTGTCAATGAATATTTTTTCGCTGCGTTTTCGTAAGCATTTCGTTGTCTTGTTGGAGACCAACTAAAAATTTCGTTTCGCATCAGCTGCGTACTAGGCTTTAGCTCCTCATTTATTTGGTAAGAGTCGTGCAATGATTTCGCGAATAATAGCTCATTTTCGTGCTTGGTAAAATGTGGAATGGCGATAGACCTTACAAAACCATTAGTCGCAAAGACAAAAGAATCATTAAGGATATTAAAAAGGATCCTTTCGTTTCGTCATAAAGTGTACAGAATGGCAAGGTAGAGAGAGGGTGATTTTTGGAAGAGCGGGTAACAGATGGCAGCTATCTTAATAACAGTAGCGTAGCTACCGCGGTATCAGCCGTATCAATGATACGGGGCCCCCGAGATATAGGGGCCCCGAGATTCAGAGTACTTGACGTGTGTAAGAAATTTTTCATTGAGATGCATTTGATACACAATTTTAATAGATTCGCTCGTTGAAGCTTACCTAAAGTTGACCCAGGTTTTCTTGACAGCCACAAGAATTGCAAAAAAACTGTGTTTTTCAATTTTCAAAAAACACCAAAGGGTCCTCAATTGTGAAATAAGCAAGAATCGACATTTTCTTTAAAAATGAATAGAACCAAACCACAGCTTCCATTTTCTATTTCTATTATGTTATTATCAAAGTAAATAGTGTATTCCTTGAATTTCTCTTAAAAAAATGAGAACTTCCTGCAGCACGTGAGTCCACAAAAAAAATGCTTGGGGCTCCTGCCACTTTAACAATTTATTTTTTACCTCAACTCCCACCAGCAAGAAACCTAGATCTATTTCAGGGCGAGCTCAGGGCGACCCTAGGTGTCGAAAAACACAGAATTCAGGATTTAAGAAAATCCTTGGGGTGACTTCTGGGCTCAACGACCAAACCTTATTTACATATTATTCAAAATTTACCTATTACCAATTTTGTTTACATGTTTGTTTCCGATACTTTTCCTTCCTGTGTAGTTATCTCTATCTAAGTACTATCAACTAATGGAACCACAACTGCAACGTGCAACCACTTTTTTCTTATCTTTTTTACATCATGTACCAGTAGCCCAGGAGAATCAGACGAAAAAATGGTAAAATCAGGAAATAATTCTTATAAAACTGAATTTCGATGGAGAGCTCCGTTTTACTTTACCTTCGATGGACAACATTTTTTGTTTTATTTGTACTCAGTTCTCCTTATTATAAAATAAAACTTTTGGGTGGAAGAGGTAAGGAGAAGGCCATTTTTTTCAAAAACGGTTGTGAGCTGTGAATTTGTTTTCTTATAACTCATTCGAATTTCACTTAACAACGAATAATTCTGAACATTTTTAACAAAAAAATGATTAATAAAACACTTGTTAATTTCCACAATTTAAATATATGTATTTATTTGATATTTTTAATAGAAAGCCAACGCGTTTCGTCTTCTTAGGACATCTTCAGGGCACTAACATTTACATTGAAATACAAAGAAAGGGTTCGTGGTGAATTTGTAAAAATGCAAAACTATACATATAATTATATAGACATATTATAATTTTTTAATTTAAAAAATATTAAAAACGTTAAAATTTAAACAGATAAAAAAGTGTTTTACTAATTATTCAACAGGGGGCTGTTATTAGTAAGGTCAATTTGACAATTTAATATATTATGACGTTTATGTTGATTTATCTCAAAGATCTCGTATTTGTCCAATATACGGCCTGCTGGGAGGCTATGAAGAAGGATAACATCATCCATAGAACATCCGTGGCCCGTGTCTTTGAGGTGTTGTGCGAGACCAGAAGAAGGATCTTGATGGGTAGAAGATTTAAGATGTTCCATTAATCTTTTGCGGATTGGCCTTGACGTTTTTCCGATGTAAATCCCATTACATTCCTTACAAATTACTTTGTAAACTCCACTTTTTTTACCCTTATCGACGGTTTGTTTTATTTTGTTGTTGCATAGAGCATTTTTCAGGGTAAAATTATTAAAGAACGCTGGTTTTATTTTCGCATCTAAGAGCGGCTTGGAGAGCTTCTCAGAAACACCTGGAACATAAGGAATTTTACGCCATTGTCCATCATTCTCTTCTTTATCCATAGGAAAAATAGATTGAAGTGCCAAGTGCCTTGATTTTTTTTGAAAAAGACTATGAATCAGTTTAGGATCATATCCATTACTAGCTGCAATATTTTTTATCAGGTCCAGCTCCTTCTTGAAATCAATCCGATTGAGAGGGACCTTTAAGAGGCGGTTTAGCATTGAATGAAATGCGGACATTTTTATATTTAGTGGGTGGGCTGAGGACATTGGTATTACAGTATCAGTGGCTGTAGTTTTCCTAAAAATATCAAATGCTAGTTTTTTAGAAGAAATTGACACAGTTAAATCCAGAAAACTCAGTGCATCTGGTCCATACTCCATAGTAAACAGTAATTTTGGGTCCAATTTATTAAGTACATTTTCCAGGAAAGTCAAAAGACTTCGATGAGTTCCAGTCCAAATACAAAAAACATCGTCCACGTATCTGCTCCAAAAGATTATGTTTTGTAGAAAGGAACTGTTGGACGCAAATAAACGTTGTTCCAAATCATCCATGTAAAACTCAGCAGCAAAAGGAGAGAATGAAGACCCCATAGCGAGGCCTGAGTTTTGTTTATAAAACTTTCCATCAAATTCGAAATAGTTTTGGTCTAGGCAAACGGAGATGAGCTTTTCAAGTTGGTAACATTTTTGTTTATCTTGTAATTTCTCAGAGATCCGACTTTTAAGTAAATTTTTAAGCTTTGAAGTGCATACGGAAGGAAACAAATTCTTTACGTCAAAAGACACCAGCTTGGCGTTTGGTGGTAATACTAAGTCTTTGACTTTGTCGATAAATTCAAATGAATTCTTTAGACCATATTTCGGTTTGAAATTCAAAATATCCGGCAGAATTCGTGTAAGCTTTTTAGATAGCTTCTGTGAAGGGGCGTTGAAGGATGAAGAGACAGGTCGAAGAGGAACACCATCTTTGTGGATTTTTGGTAACCCATATAAAATAGGGGCAGAAGGGTTACTATTTCGAACAAAAAACTTTTCTTTTGGATCTATAATAAGAGTACATGAATTTGTAAAATCGTACAAGATTTTGTTGTATTTAATAGTAGGATCCTCTGGCAACTCTTCTAAATCCATTTCACTTAAGACCTCACTCATTTTTCCCATGTACTCAAATCTATGCATTATTGTTATGACATTGCCCTTATCAGCTTTACACAAAATTAAACTCATCTCTTTGAGTTTATTCTGCATCGAGCGAATGTTTATATCTACCTCACTTGAGTGATTATTGAACTTATATGCACTTTTTTCTTTTCCAATAATTCTTGCACAATCTACTCTACTCTCCAAATTTTCATCAGGTATAGCTGCATCTGTGTAAACAGAGAGATTATTGAAAATGTTAAATTTCTTAGTTGGCTTAGGCATATAAGCAAAGTTTAATCCCATTCGAAGCAAATTAACCTCAGACGGAGAGAAAGTAACGTTGGAACTATTCACCACTCTCTCTTTGAAGACGAAATTGTTGGTGTAGGTGGTGGTGGATTGTGGTTGTGTTTGTCGTCGAATTCCGTTTGTTCTTTTATTATTCAGGCACAGCTTGTCAAGCTTGGATCTCTGTTTCAAGTACTGGTCATGGGAAATTTGGTTTGCTTTTTCGTGTGAGTCATTATGAACTAATGAAAACTCAATAAAGTGAAGGCGAGAAGATAATTCAGAGTAAATAACTTTGAGATGAACTCCAATATTATCTCTTTTAAAATATAATTTTTTTTTTTAAGCTCTTGATTAATCCATGAAATTTTTGCTTTGGGGATAGCTAATTTACTCACTTTTGAATTTGTGTTGCTCTTTATGTTTATATAATTTGGAAATATATTTTCTTTTTTGCATTTTGTATTAAACCAAATATGGTTGCACGTACACTTAAATTGTATGTTAAGGCGTTTATATAGCACAATTAACTTGTGTGTTTCTGATGTTTTTATATGCTCAATAGAGCGATGATTAGCCACTTGGTGGAAGTTTATTGTTCTGAACATTTTTAACAAAAAAATGATTAATAAAACACTTGTTAATTTCCACAATTTAAATATATGTATTTATTTGATATTTTTAATAGAAAGCCAACGCGTTTCGTCTTCTTAGGACATCTTCAGGGCACTAACATTTACATTGAAATACAAAGAAAGGGTTCGTGGTGAATTTGTAAAAATGCAAAACTATACATATAATAATATAGACATATTATAATTTTTTAATTTAAAAAATATTAAAAACGTTAAAATTTAAACAGATAAAAAAGAGTTTTACTAATTATTCAACAGGGGGCTGTTATTAGTAAGGTCAATTTGACAATTTAATATATTATGACGTTTATGTTGATTTATCTCAAAGATCTCGTATTTGTCCAATATACGGCCTGCTGGGAGGCTATGAAGAAGGATAACATCATCCATAGAACATCCGTGGCCCGTGTCTTTGAGGTGTTGTGCGAGACCAGAAGAAGGATCTTGATGGGTAGAAGATTTAAGATGTTCCATTAATCTTTTGCGGATTGGCCTTGACGTTTTTCCGATGTAAATCCCATTACATTCCTTACAAATTACTTTGTAAACTCCACTTTTTTTAACCCTTATCGACGGTTTGTTTTATTATAGATCCAAAAGAAAAGTTTTTTGTTCGAAATAGTAACCCTTCTGCCCCTATTTTATATGGGTTACCAAAAATCCACAAAGATGGTGTTCCTCTTCGACCTGTCTCTTCATCCTTCAACGCCCCTTCACAGAAGCTATCTAAAAAGCTTACACGAATTCTGCCGGATATTTTGAATTTCAAACCGAAATATGGTCTAAAGAATTCATTTGAATTTATCGACAAAGTCAAAGACTTAGTATTACCACCAAACGCCAAGCTGGTGTCTTTTGACGTAAAGAATTTGTTTCCTTCCGTATGCACTTCAAAGCTTAAAAATTTACTTAAAAGTCGGATCTCTGAGAAATTACAAGATAAACAAAAATGTTACCAACTTGAAAAGCTCATCTCCGTTTGCCTAGACCAAAACTATTTCGAATTTGATGGAAAGTTTTATAAACAAAACTCAGGCCTCGCTATGGGGTCTTCATTCTCTCCTTTTGCTGCTGAGTTTTACATGGATGATTTGGAACAACGTTTATTTGCGTCCAACAGTTCCTTTCTACAAAACATAATCTTTTGGAGCAGATACGTGGACGATGTTTTTTGTATTTGGACTGGAACTCATCGAAGTCTTTTGACTTTCCTGGAAAATGTACTTAATAAATTGGACCCAAAATTACTGTTTACTATGGAGTATGGACCAGATGCACTGAGTTTTCTGGATTTAACTGTGTCAATTTCTTCTAAAAAACTAGCATTTGATATTTTTAGGAAAACTACAGCCACTGATACTGTAATACCAATGTCCTCAGCCCACCCACTAAATATAAAAATGTCCGCATTTCATTCAATGCTAAACCGCCTCTTAAAGGTCCCTCTCAATCGGATTGATTTCAAGAAGGAGCTGGACCTGATAAAAAATATTGCAGCTAGTAATGGATATGATCCTAAACTGATTCATAGTCTTTTTCAAAAAAAATCAAGGCACTTGGCACTTCAATCTATTTTTCCTATGGATAAAGAAGAGAATGATGGACAATGGCGTAAAATTCCTTATGTTCCAGGTGTTTCTGAGAAGCTCTCCAAGCCGCTCTTAGATGCGAAAATAAAACCAGCGTTCTTTAATAATTTTACCCTGAAAAATGCTCTATGCAACAACAAAATAAAACAAACCGTCGATAAGGGTAAAAAAAGTGGAGTTTACAAAGTAATTTGTAAGGAATGTAATGGGATTTACATCGGAAAAACGTCAAGGCCAATCCGCAAAAGATTAATGGAACATCTTAAATCTTCTACCCATCAAGATCCTTCTTCTGGTCTCGCACAACACCTCAAAGACACGGGCCACGGATGTTCTATGGATGATGTTATCCTTCTTCATAGCCTCCCAGCAGGCCGTATATTGGACAAATACGAGATCTTTGAGATAAATCAACATAAACGTCATAATATATTAAATTGTCAAATTGACCTTACTAATAACAGCCCCCTGTTGAATAATTAGTAAAACTCTTTTTTATCTGTTTAAATTTTAACGTTTTTAATATTTTTTAAATTAAAAAATTATAATATGTCTATATAATTATATGTATAGTTTTGCATTTTTACAAATTCACCACGAACCCTTTCTTTGTATTTCAATGTAAATGTTAGTGCCCTGAAGATGTCCTAAGAAGACAAAACGCGTTGGCTTTCTATTAAAAATATCAAATAAATACATATATTTAAATTGTGGAAATTAACAAGTGTTTTATTAATCATTTTTTTGTTAAAAATGTTCAGAACAATAAACTTCCACCAAGTGGCTAATCATCGCTCTATTGAGCATATAAAAACGAATAATTGAGGAACCAGAAACTTTCAGGCGGTCTCAATATCTAAATAATGAGCTATTAACGAAACTGAACAACTACTTCGACAAAGAATGGCAAATCACAAATCAGACATTCGTCTTTAAAGTACCGCAAAGACGGCACTGGCTTGCCTCAGCGTTGAAACTGGACACAAACTGGACTTTGATGGGGTTGAAATTCTTGCAACGGAGAAACATACCTCTCTAAACGATATACATTAGAAACACTACATATACTAAACAACAAGAACAACATGAACCGCAAACAAGATGTACAAAATATTTCAGCGGTATACTGCTCTTTAGTCTCCAACAACAGATCAAAAACTGAACATCAGTTAGACCAAGTGTTTTTATTTATTACCATTTACTTGCTTTCTTTTTTTTTCAAACTCAAAGTTTAAATTCTTTCATATTTTCAAATACTATAACGTACAATTCATTTTTAACAACCTTTATGTAAGTTGATATCATGTTCACCCTACATACAGTAACACTTATGTACAATAACTTCTTTTTTATAAATAAAGATTTCCCCTGAAGAAGACGGCAACCACCGTCGAAACGTTGGGAAAAAGGAAATGAAATAATCTTTTATTTAACAACCATCACGACCAAAAAAGCCGATGAGAAACATAATTTAAAATAATCTCAGTTATAAATATAACATTCAACATGGTCAAAAATAATTTCATATCATTAATGAAACCTAAAAGTTATAGCGTTTCAAAATTTGACTTTTGATTTTGACCGTAAGGTGACAAACAAATATTTTTGGAAATACATCTAGAAAACTCTTATTTTTTTTCAAAAATCTAGATGGCCTAAATTTAAGGTCATAGAATCTTACACAAAGAGGATTATCACAACCGATTTAGGAAAAAATGTGCACAAACGTTACAAAATTATTATTGATATCTTTTCAACACATTCTTTCTTTAATATAATTTCATGAGCTAAGATTTAAATCTTTTGAACAAATTAACGGCTTTCGAGATACATATTTATAAAAATAGTTTTTGTCCTTTTTACTGTACAAAATCAAATATCAAATTGAACATACCTAATATGCTGATGCAAGTAAAAAAGTTTATACCTAAGAAAGGGGGCCCCTAAAAAATATTTGATACGGGGCCCCCAAAGTGCTCGCTACGCCACTGCTTAGTAACGAATAAAAAAGGCATTTTTTTCTCAGAGAATTCTACGTGAGGACTGAAAACTCCGAAGGTGCTGTTGCAGTTAAACTGGACTGATTACAGGCGCGGATGCAGGGGGGCAATAAAATATGAATTTGATCAAATATAATCAAAAAATGTTTTTTCGTTATACGTTTATAGAATTTATTCTTGGCAGCCAAAAGGGGACTTCACGTTTAAATTTTCCTGATTTTCCATTTCGGGAAATTATTTAATACTTTTTAATGAAGCAACCGATGTACAGTACATAACGCTGTTAAGAAACTCAAAAATTGCATAATATTTGTTTCTTATAACCGAGTTTTTCTTATATCCTTAGAACGGATATAAGAAATTAGTTTCTTAAACGGATTAGACCAAGAGCCGACAGCAAATTTTGGGAGTGGAGGTATAACCAATATCGGAGTATGAGGGATTATAGGTACATGTATCGTGATTTGGAATATGAAAGTCTTGCAGGTTTTGTTTTCAGCCTTTGGGAGGGGTGGGGGTTTAAAAGCCGCGAAGTTTCCTATATATATGGTAGGGTCATTAGAACTTCAATTCACTTTTAAAAAATTGGATATGATGCTCTGTCATTTTCCCTAAGTTTCAAGACTTTTATGTTGGTAATCCGATAAATAGGACCCATTATTTTACCTTTTTAAGCAAACCTTATTGACGTTTTTGTGGAGACTTTATTTGTTGATTTTTTGTTTTGTTGAAAATCTCCAAAAAAGGGATGATAAGGTTCACGTAAAATGGTTATATCTTGAGTTCTATTAATCGGACCGTCAAGATTGAGGTGTTTATGCTTAGGAAAAATGACAAGGAATCATATTCAATTTTTTTTAAATAAATTTAAGAGGTTATAACCCTTAAATAAATCAAGGGATCTAGCACTTTATAACCCCCCACCCCTCCCAAAGGCTGAAAACAAAACCTGCCAGACTTTGGTATTTGATATCACGATACATGTACCTATAATCCCTCATACTCCGATTTTGGTTATACCTCCACTCCCAAAATTTGCTGTCGGCTCTTAGACTAGATATAAGAAACAAAAAGAACACAAACACAACGAATAACAAATTCAATCTCAAAATGAAAACTGAATGAACTTCTCTTCAAATGTCAAAAATGTCATAAATGACATTTGCATAAGGCGTGTTTTATTATCATCGGGATCTGGATCTGGATTAACTTTTTATACGTGTTACAAAAACATTTTTGAAAATTTTCCATTATTTTGTTTTTGTAAATGTTAATCCAGATCCTGATCCCGATGATAATAAAACACGCCTATAGTTTGCTTTGAATTTTTCTTAAGGGTCTGTACTGTTCATGTTTTCTGATTTTTTTTTGTTTTAGTTTTTTGCAAGTTTTTTAAATCAAACCAACTTGACATGGAAAAAAGAAAGTTCGTGTTTGAGAAATGCTTCTTCTATCAGTGTTTTTCTATTAAACGTGTTGCTTATAATCACACAATTCAACATTAAAATAATAGTACAGGTAAAATAGTACGAAAAGTCTTTCGAATAAAAAAAAATTAGTACCATCATGAAACTTGGTGAAAACGTCTTATGCATTATGAGAACGAAAAATCAAAAGAGTCTATAAAAATATTTTGCATGGAAGGGTGTGTTTTGAGGGGGAGAGGGGGGGAAGTTGTGATGTATCAAACAGAAAAATTAACTTTGGTGCAACATTAGCATATGACACATGTTTTTAAGGTAGTTTTAAATGCTGAATCAAATGACACCAAAACCAAGTCGATACGGCATCCGTGAAAAAAGTTTCTGTCATTTTTATGTAATGATGACTATATTTTCAGTATAAAAGTAAAATATTACCAAAAACCAGTTGAAAATAATGGTCTGTCGATGAAACTTGGCATCAATGGTTCATTTGTCATGAAAATTAATAATAAGAAGAGTCTATAAAAATATCTGTGGTTAAAGGGTGCTTTTTTTGGTGAGTTGGGGTAGTGGTGCCATATTGCCATAAAACCTGTGACAAAAATGGTACCCCCATGAGATTTTGTTAAAATGTGCTATTAACTTATAGAATGAAGAATCAAAAGAGTCTATAGAAATATTTTTCGTGGAAGGGTGTGTTTTTTGAAGATAGGGGGAAGTGTGTGGTTATTTTTCAAAAAAATGGAAAAGGATGGTAACCCTCAAGAAACTTGGTAAAAGTGTTTCATTTACTGCGAGAATGAAGAATTTACGTAGTTTACAGTTTTTGTGGGCTTGGGTAAAGGGTGTTATTTGTTTTTGGAAACAATTTTAGTTTTTGGAAAAAGTTTTATACATTCCTTCACCCATAGAAAACATCCTTCTACCATGTAGATATTTTTATAGACTCTTTTGATTCTTTATTATGGTAGTTCATACCACATTTTTATAAAGTTTCATGAGGGTACCATTTTTTTAGGTTCTATGGCAATAATCCCACCATAACCCCAACACTCACTAAAACCCTCAAAAAAACACTCTTTAACCACAGATATTTTTATAGACTCTTCTTATTATTGCTTTTCATGATAAATGAACCATTTATGCCAGGTTTTATCGACGGACCACCATTTTCAACAAATTTTCGGTAATATCTGACTTACTACTATACTGAAAATATAGTCATCCTAACACAAAAATGACAATAACTTTTTTCACGGAGGTCGTATCGACATGGTTTTGGTGTCATTTGATTCAGCATTTAAATCTACCTTGAAAACATGTGTCATATGCTTAGGTTGCACCAAAGTTTATTTTTCCGTTTGATACACCACAACTTACGCCCCTCCCACTCTCAAAAAAACACCCTTCCATATGAAATATTTTTATAGACTCTTTTGATTCTTCATTCTCATAGTACATGAAACGTTTTCACCAAGTTTCATGGTGGTACCAATTTTTTTGTTTTATTTATCCTATTTTACCTGTACTATAAATCGATATATGGGAAAGTACACAATCCTTTTTTTCAATTTTTTTATAAGCGCGTTTCTTATAAGCTGTAAATACTATTATATAAAAAAATACGGCTAATTAAGCTTCAAAAAATTCTAACTTTCCTTCAAATGATCGGATCGACAAGATTAAGATATTGAAATAAAGTGAAATAATAAACTACATTTGTGTATAAAAAGTACTCAGAAATTCCAAACAGTTGTATGTTTAAAGGGTGGTTGAATCCTTTTAATTCTATTTATATTTAAAGGTGCGTTTGAGAGATTACTTTTAGATTACTCTCGAGAGTGACTCTCGGCTATCTGTTTACCCCTCTGGTGAGCTAATTTCATGACTGTGTCTACCTCAAGTTTTACTCTCGAGAGCTTCTTCAAAGCTGCTCGCCGTCTTTTTACTCTCAAATAGATACGCACCTTAAGAATATGCACATCATGTGTTTCGAATGTGGTATAGTACGTATCGATGCGTGCAGCGTACTGCACATCTGTTTTAGCCAGAAGATATACGTTTGTGATGGTAGTATTTGGGATGATTTTGTTTCGTGGATGCCTTTGAGAAACGTATTATTATTCTGGTGAAGTGTACGAAACCGTTGAAGAAGATTGGAGAGAAACCAGGAATCGACTACAGCAGTCACTGCCGAAGAGGAGTTGGATGGAACTTCTACATCTAAGGAAATTTGTTTTTTAAAAGTTTTTGAAAATGTCAAGTCAACGTCAATTCGACTGTCTAATTATCGTCATTTTTTTGACGCACATAATAGTTTTTATCAATTTCATTCATTTTTCTTGCAAACGCATTTGACGTTTACGAACACGTTTTCCGGCTTCACAATAGGCGAGTTCTGGAAAATGAGATCTCAGAGCCCTCAGAAATGTCAGTCTTGCGTACAGGATTCCTTAGAAATTTTGCTGTCAAATAACTGAGGAAAGAAAATATTGGATTCGCTTGCTCAGTTTTTGACACTGAGCCGTCAGAGATCTCATTTTCCTGAACACGCCTAATATCGATTTTTTAACTGCAGGTGATGTTTTCGAACATGTGACTTTAGCAAACTGCATTTGCATTATCGAACACAACGCTTGTGCACTAAAACTTGAATTTGCCTTTTCCAACAGAAGACTTTTGCAGTTTGCATTTGAGAACAATCTGCAAATGCATTTTTGACACAGATGAGATTTTCGAAACCGGCTTTTAACTGGCAAGGCTATTTGCCAAATTATCTTGTTCCAGTTAAAGTTGAGGCTGAAACTTTAATCCGAACCTCATTTGTGGGAATAGAAACATACAGGTGGTCTTACGCAGATCCAGAAAAAATTCAAAAACGCTGTAATAACACCATGCTACAGCCACAAACTGCATAACTTCATTTCACCAAGCTCCAAAGTTCCCGCTGTTCGAGACACTGTGCTATGAAAGAGGTTTTTGCTTTCTTCAAATTGCAACTCATCCACTCACATTTCTTTGTGTGACCAGGGGTTTCAACTCTCGATCTTTGAAACTGTGAAGTGATAAATATGATAACGTTTTCACGCCAAATGCCATCCTTGAAGTGTGAAAAAATGAAAACAAATGTTTTCACATGATGATTCTCTTATCACAATCAATTCATCCTGTGAAAACCTGCGTAGAGAAAAATGTTAAAACAGAAACAAATTGGGCTCATTTGATACACCCAAGTCTTGGTCATCTTGGTCTTTCTATGACGTCACAATCATGTTTTTCTATGAGCGAGTGATGCCATTTTTCATTTTAGTACTTTTAAGTACTCACTTTGACAGCTGTTTTCCATAACGAGAATCGACTTGCGCGTGTTTGTGAAGTAATAAAAATAATAAAACTCGGTGAAAACTGATAACATTGTTTTCATTTCACAGATCGAGAACTGACCCTAGGTGTGTAGAACGGTACGAAGTGTACTCCCATTTTCTGAAGATCTAATAAAATCGTGATAAATATGATAACGTTTCCACGCCAAATGCGATGCTTGAAGTGTGAAAAAATGAAAACTAATATTTTCACATGATGATTCTTTTATAACAATCAATTTACTCTGTGAAAACCTGCGTAGAGAAAAATGTTAAACAGAAACTAGTTGCACTCATTTGATACACCCAAGTCACCATCTTGGTCTTTCTATGACGTCACAATCATGTTTTTCTATGAGCGAGTGATGGTATTTTCATTCTATTACTTTTAAGTACTAACTTTGATTTGCGCGTGCTTGTGAAGTGATAAAAATAATAAAACTCGGTGAAAACTGATAACATTGTTTTCGTTTCACAGACCGAGAATTGACCCCCAGGTGTGTAAAGCGGTACAAAGTGTACTCCCATTTTCTGTAGACCTCATAAAATCGTGGAAATTCATGAAAGTTGACCTCCCCTGGAAGAAATCCTAGATCCGCGCCAGTCTGATGAGTCCATACTTAATTTAAGTGCACCCGACGGATTTCATAAAGTAGGTATAGAAGAAAGGGCACGTCTAAATCCTTGCCAGGGGAATGTTTTCCATTCAAATATGTGTATCGTTTCATGTATCGGGATATTCTTCAAAATGATATTTTCTTCCTCATGCTGAAGAAATACTTATGCAATTGCTAGGGTTTTTCAAAAATGTGTTTACGAGTACTTATGTACATCTATAATCTTAAAAGAATTCTGAATTACATATTTCGTTGATTTATAAATAAGGTATGAGCAGTAGCGGATCCAGGATTTGGCTGTGGGGGGGGCTTGGAGTTCCCTTAGACACATCTTTTAAAAAAAAATTCTTAATCATAATATACGAATGCCCTACCGACCCAAATTTTCTTTTCTCAGAAAGTACGCTAGTCGGTAGCTGAATTAAAAAGATTTTGTATAATGCAAAAATATGTACTTTATAGGAAAATTCTGCAAAATTTTATGATTGGAAATGGAGCATTTAGAATTAGTGAGCTTCTGCTGCTATTTTAAAAAGACGCTTTAACCAGTTTCTAAACAAAGACACATCGTATAAGAAAGTTGTTAGGATATGTTTTTAGGAACTTTAAATAAGTTAGGTAGGTACCTTTCTTTAATTGGAATATTTCTTGTAGTAGGATTTATAAATACTCATCCTACAGTACTTTGTCTAACTTTAGGCAGCCGTATACGTCCGAATAGTTATTGATAAACTTTGTATGTTACTGTTCTCCTAAAATTTTTAACTTGGACAACGGAATTGGTTGTCCAAGATTTGATTAACAAGACTGTCTGTTTTTGACACTAACGTAAAATCCATGCGAAAAATATATGGACAAAATTGAAACAAAAGGGCGTAACGCCAAGGAGGGCAGCTTGATGCGCTTCTGTATCTATTCCATCTAAATGACTTTAGTCTATTTGGATTGTGTTCAACATTCCGATCATTAACTATTTTCAGTGAATTCCCTTTATATTTTTTGGCAATTGAAATCTTACAGTATAACGAAGATTTGAAAAAAATTTGAGTTAAAATTTTAAAAATTTTGTCTGCCCTTCAATTTCTATTTATTTATAGTTATACGAGTATTTGTTTCATATTAAAACAAAAATGTATATTACACTTTAGAAAAAAAATATTAACCGTTACAGCAGATTTTTACATTTCGAAAACGAGTTCGAAGTGAATTGAAATTCTTTTTCATTTCATTTAATGAATATTGCTCGCGGGAAGAGCTCTCTAATCTTTCGTTAGAGCACAAAGGAAATTACAAGAGGAACTAAGATCAAAAACCACTTCGTCTTAAAGCAGTCTTTGAAATCGTCAAAATATCCTTCGGCACACGAAAAGAATCTAATATAAAAACATAAGTTTCAATTTCAAAAACAATAAGGGTATTCATGCAAACGCGTAAAGTCGTCGTAAACGATGTAAAGCTTTAAACTTCGTAAATATGTCAAATTTTCCATTGTGACAGAATTACGAAGTATTAAACTTTACAACATTTACGACGGCTTTACGCAGTTGTATGAATCCCCATAATATTTTGATATTATCATGCAAACTATACCTATAGCATCCGTCAAATGAGCTGTGGAGTGAATCAGACTGAATTTTGACATTTTTACTATGAGCCAAATGTCAAAATTGAACCTGACTCATTCGTCGGATTCAGTTTTTTTGTTGATTTCTTACACCGGAAGCTGAGTTTTTAAACTAAAGCCCCAAAAGCTATACGGGCTCAGCTTAGTCCGAAAAAATATAAAGAGGAGTTGAAGAAAAAGGTAACATTGATTTATTTGGTCAAACTTAATTTGATCTTTAAGAAAAATCGATACCCAAGGAAATATAGGTAGCAATAATAGCATGAAAGTCAACCTCACTAGTTTCAATATAAGGACTTGGAAAAAAACACAGCATTTAGGTATGCATACATACTAGCCCCAAACTAGTTATTTCTTCAGTCCGATTCCCATTCCCTACGGGCTTGGAAAAACAAAGCTTACATACAAATTGTTAGGCCCCAAGCTCCATTTTTCCCTGTACTTCGGAAAACAACAGCTTTCATGCTAATTTTTTAGCTCTGGCCTATTATTTTTGTTGGATTTCTTTAATACCTGGAAAAAACACTGCTATTATGCGAATTTGTTAGCCCTATCCAGTGTTAAAGTTTTCATCAGATTCTCTTGCAGGCTTAGGAAAACGCTTCGTAAAGGTTTAAATAGAGCCATCTGATTTTTTATATAATCGCCTTTTTTCATTCAATTCTCTTGGGGCTTCGTTGAATATAATATGGTTCAGCCCAGCAATTCGTTCAATTTCCCTAGGGCTTGGAAAAACACAGCTCACATGTAAATTTTGTAGCCACAATCTTAGTATTGTTTGTTTAATTCTCTTTTGAATCAGCCGTGGGGGGGGCTTCAGCCCCTATAGCCCCCCCTCTGGATCCGCCACTGGGTATGAGTTACATATAGTAACGGCCTCTGAATCGCAAGGTTCATGGTTCGCTCCCATATGACGGCAAAGAGTTTTTCAATTAATACGAGCATAACCAGACTAAGCACCACTAAAGGAGTCTGATGATCGAGGTGGCACCCGTGAAATAGCTATAACTTCAGCCTATAAACTTGGTGGTAACACACACAATTTGTTGTTGTTCATTCAAAAATTATTCTACATATAGTAATATTTATAACTTCGAATTAAAGTATAATACATCCATTCTGAGTAGAAAGAAACTAAAAATATAAAATTATTTTAGTTTTTTGAATTTACTTAATATATTTTTCCAAAGTGAGATTGTTTCGTACTTTAGTTTTGGCCAACTCGTACGTGTGTTATTGTATTATATTTTATTTTTTAATAAACAAGCAAAGCTATAAAAAAAACCGTATACCTACTCAAATGAGGTTGCAATGATGTCTGGAACTCACTATGTTGCCAATCGTTTCGGGTCTCCTCACCCCGAGCATTCTCCATTGAACCGGCTAAATAGTTCACACATGGAACTGCTGTTTTAGGAAATTTTCTATGTCGTCTCAATAAATGCATTTCTTGAATTGGTAAATCTATACAAAGTGTCCAAATTCCTCCGTGCATTGGAACAAGAAATACGGCATCTCGTTTATTCCGTGGATCTACAGGAAATAAAGAAACAAATAAACGAATGTATGAAATGTGTATGTACACTAGGGTGGTCCTTATAAAGGTCATGGTTTAATTTAAGTTGGTGCGACCCTTTATTGACCCCAAATAAATTAAAAAAAATCCTGTAAAATCTTAGCTCATTATTTTTCCGTAAACCCGGCCCCACAAGACCAAAGAAGTTTTTGAGTTTTTATAACTTTGGTAATATTGGATAGAAAAATTTAAATTTTAGTACAAATGTAGCCTTTTATGACTACATCTAAGATTCGGTAAAAAAAACCATAAACATCGAACCAAATCAATGTAAGACCCATAGAGGAAAATTGAAAAAAATGTATTTTCCTTATGTCTATAAGTTAGGTAATAACGCCATTTTTTAAATTATATACAAGTGACAACAGCTGTACCAAATTTTTTTTTTTTACCAAAGATATAAAAATTCAATATTTGATTAAACATTTTCCCATATAAAACTTGTTTCGGATGAAGATTGGTTTCTATTTATTTCAATTCTTTGTTCGTGCCTAATTCAATAGATTTATTTTCTCTTTTTTATATTCTATGGAAATTACTGTTTTGTCTTTATTTTTATTTTGAGTAAAGCAACACTCCATTTTTACTTTTTTCATTAAATGACCAATATGTATTGAAGGTTGCAGGTTGATATGATTAAAATAATAATAATCAACCCTTTTCTGCTATACGATTCTATTCACGCGAATGTTTCATTCAATTTTCTTCAAAATATTAATTAAAATGTTTTGTCTTTGGAGTTGAAATATTAACCAATATTTCACGCCACTGTCGACGTTTTAAGAGGCGATATTTTCAAAATCGACTTTAAAGGTCGATATTTTGAGCAGTCGGTATTTTAACCACGTCGGTATTTTTAGCGACTTTTCGCAAGTCAATATTATGAAGGTATTTTTTTTTTAAATTGACATTTATAATAAAATAAATTTATATACATTAGTCTTAATTTGGCAGGGCTAACCAGCAACTCTGGTTTAACTTAGGCTTTACTCAGTTCTTAAAAGCTACGCCTTAAATTTATGGTATGTATTGGTTTGGTATACTGTTCTATTACTCACCAATTCAATTTAAATCCACTAACAAATCACTCCAATAATATAATTAAGAAGCATTTTACTTACCTTTCGGAGGCAAAATCGCCACCTTCTCGTCCAATACCCAATCCAGAATAATTCCTGTGTGGTTTGATAAACGATCAAGGCTTTCTCGATCCCATCTTACATGTTCCCAATGGTCGGTCATAATTGCTGCACAAAGCATGGCTGTTGCGCTAGTTGTCATTAGAAGTGTAACAAAAAGAAACAATATGGGTGGTGGGCCATTGCAACAATTTCCGTCACAGCAGCTACCACCACCAATATTTGTTGCACTAGCTGATGTCGGACTTTCTACATGCTGGGTTATCGTTGGCATTATTTTGCCACTACTATTGCACAATAGTATACTACCACGTCGTATCGTATCGGCAACGTTAGCTGTATCTAAAGTATTTGGACGTTTATTATAAGTGTTGGGTTGATAGTAACAGAAAGAATTTTCTTCAGCTATATCTTCAGCACTCGCGAAAATAATTGAATTGTTGAAATTGTTGACGTTGTTGTTATTGTTGATCGCAAATAGAGCCTCATAATCATAGTGTTGGGGATTTCTATATATGACGGGCCAACTACGGGTTGTGCTAGAGTTGTGACTGTAGTTAATGGAAGTCGCTACCACTGTTGGTGTGTCTGATATTGTATTTAAAGAGGTTGTCGTTGAGGGCGTTTTAGCTGTTGGTGTAGTGACACGCACAGCACCACCTGGGACAAATGCTGATGATGGTATTGTGGAAGGACAGGCAATGGTAGTTTCTAAAGGCCCACTTTCAAATAGTATCGAGCTAGTTGGATTGTTGGTAGAAAAGTTATTACTGTTTTGTTCGACATTTTTATTGCCAGATGGCGATGTTATGCTAACTTCAGGAACGCATCGAGTGGCAACGTTATATCGACTACCGGTTTTACTTTTCAAGAGTCATAAATCAGTATCACGTTTCTTCATTTTGTTGCTGTTGGACGTTGCTTGCTGGATGTTGATAATGTTTGTAGAAGTTTGGTAGGTATGTATCTTTGATTTACTGCAAATAATAAAAATAATATAAAAAAAATTAAGTATGTAGATATGGTTAGTTATGTTTTATCTCAGAAGCGGGCGTGTGAACTGAAACCAGAGAAGAAAAACAAATGTGTAGGAGAAGCGTTCTATTAACTCCCGTTTACTAAACAAAATACTTAAAATAAAAGCATTTTTTGTAAACAATGGCAACACCTACAATAACATGTAATAGGCTTTTTTTGAAGCCAGGAATCTATGATTTTATTTTATTTTTAAATCAACATGATTTTTATATCAATAAGCAGTTTTAGTGTTACGAGATAATCTTTTATTTTATTTTCTCTTTTCTCATTAACGGCTCAACCGGGAAAAGTACGATAGCTTGGGCGCCGAAAATTGATAACGGATTTTTGTAGAAGGGTCAAATATAAGCTTTTTACTATGGGAGAGTGGGTCTTTCTCGCCCCGTTTAGGAGGTAGAGGCGATTTTCGAAACAAAAAATACTTAAATGGAAAAACAAATATTAAAAAGGAACGACAATTCTTTAAATGCAAAACAATAACGGTCTTGAATGAAGTTCACAATTTTGCGAAAAGTTGATGCAAACAGAAAACTATTGACGCAAATATAGAATAAAAGAACAAACTTCTGCCTTTTAAATCCTTATTATTGTTTTGCATTTTAAGTATTGTCGTTGTTTTTTAATATTTGTTTTTCCTTTAAGTCGTTTTTGTTTCGAAAATCGCCCCTACCTCCCAAACGGGGAGAGATAGACCCCCTCTCATAGTAAAAATGTTTGTATTTGACCCCTCTACAAAAATCCGTTGTCAATTTTCTCCGCCCAAGTTACGGTACTCTCCCCGTTTTTTGTATACCAAACCTAGCCTTACCTCATATAAACGAGATTTGAGACTGAGATAAACCTTTTTTCATTCCACCCAATAGTCTATTTTGTAATAACAAACAAATGATAACAACTTCGGATCTTCAAATCTAGCTTCCAAAGGACACCAAAGAAAGTTACCAGTGTGGGTCTTCTTTTTTATTTATCCTTTTGCTTCATGCAAGTGGGTGGTCCTTAGTGATTAATTTTGTTTTTCATTTCTAATCAAATGCTAGCCAAACAATATAAAGGTACGTATTTTGTTCTACCTATTTAACATAATTGTCAAACAAATATTAAGAAGCAACGACAATTTTTTAAATGCAAAACAATAACGGTCTTAAATGAAGTTCACAATTTTGAGAAAAGTTGATCCAAACAGAAAACTATTGACGCAATTATAGGATTAAAGAACAAACTTCTGGCTTTTAAATCCTTTTTATTGTTTTGCATTTTAAGTATTGCCGTTGATTTTTAATATTTGTTTTTCCTTTAAGTCGTTTTTGTTTCGAAAATCACCCCAACCTCCCAAACGGGGTGAGATAGACCCCCCTCTCACAGTAAAAATGTTTGTATTTGACCCCTCTACAAAAATCCGTTGTCAATTTTCTCCGCCCAAGTTACGGTACTCTCCCCGTTTTTTGTATACCAAACCTAGCCTTACCTCATATAAACGAGATTTGAGACTGAGATAAACCTTTTTTCATTCCACCCAATAGTCTATTTTGTAATAACAAACAAATGATAACAACTTCGGATCTTCAAATCTAGCTTCCAAAGGACACCAAAGAAAGTTACCAGTGTGGGTCTTCTTTTTTATTTATCCTTTTGCTTCATGCAAGTGGGTGGTCCTTAGTGATTAATTTTGTTTTTCATTTCTAATCAAATGCTAGCCAAACAATATAAAGGTACGTATTTTGTTCTACCTATTTAACATAATTGTTAAGTATGGTGCATTAACAAAGCAAAACACAATAGGCATCTATATATCTATATTCTTACCTACCTAGATATAGTGCGTAGACATGTACATATTTGTATTAAAAGAAAACAATGTCAAACAATTTATTTGGCATGGCCTCAAAAAATTAGTAAATTTTGTATGATTATTGGCATTTTACTCTTCAATAAATACATAATAATAATCCACATATGTAGATACATATATGTATGTACATATATTATATAAACAAGACCCACATTACTATTATGTAGGCGACATATAAAAGTATTCATCGAGATTCTAGAACAAAAATAGTTTTCCTTGGTGATGGCATTGTTACACAATGACCTGGTACCTCTATGTATTTATTGTGTTCAGTAACTTAGATTTTAATTAAAGAGAAAAAAGGATGAGTCGTTGGTTTTTAATAGATTTTAATTCGTTTGCTATTCTGTAGCCATTATAGTAAATATCTTTATTAATAGTTTTTTTTTTTTTTTTTTTTTGAGGAAAACCTGCATTGTTTAATTTTATGTTTGAACAACGCATTTTTGAAACAAAATATCAATAAAATAAAAAAACAATATTATCCTTTCATTTTCTTTTATCTTTAGGTATAGGTGTTTTACAGAAATCATAAAAGACAATGCAACTCGCCTTGTTGACAGAATTTTGCTCCGTTTCAGTAAAGTTCACTTCTCTTTAAAATAAATACCACTTTTATTTATTTAACTCGATAAATCGCAAAAGTCACTTTTTTGTTTCAACAACGAAAGACAAAAGGAACTGTAACACATCTTTATTAAAGACACGTAATTGAATTTGGTGTTATGTTATTAGAATCAGTACGTTCAACGCTTAGCGTTCTTGCGTCTACTCAGATTAGTTTTTCAGGACGGACTATTTTGAGTGTGTTGTACTTATTCAGTGTTATCCTTGATTAAACATGTGGGGAAGATTAAATAAATTCACCATAAAGGCTCCCCCAAACCAACGCGAAACATTCGTCGACGAAGCGAAATCATTCACAATAGCACAAAATATGAAGGATACACAATGTCAAACAACAACAAAAAACTCTCTTTGCGAATGATTCGCTATGATTTCGCCTTGGTTTGGGAGAGCCTTAACAGTGTGGTTTGTCGAAGTTGGGCGAAATTCGCCACTCTTCAAACACTGGTGTATATTTTTTTAAATGTGACAACAATAATGAAGGGGGTGAAAATTACAGTCGATTCTCTATTACTGGGGTGGCAGGGACCAGATAAACCGGGAAATTTTTTGTTCAAAAATATAATTATTAAAACATCTTCCACAGAGCGAAACCAGATGTAATGACCTTTTTCGATTGGGGATATAATGACGGTTCTTGTTCTAAAATGAAGAGAAAATGCTTCTGGATTTGATTTCAGAATCTAAACTTATCGAATCGGTCCTCCGGATTTTAAATCGAAAAAATTCATACAAAATGTGTTGAAAAATCTTGAATTGAATTAGTTCAAATCCTACTGATGGCAGAAGTCAACGCACCAAGTACGGCATTTTATCATCTGATTCAATTGAAGTGAATTTTGGAATTCCGCAAGGTGCTCTTTTGTGTGTGTTTTTGTTTTATATATGCATACATAATATTATGATTTTTCCAATGAGACATGGAATGCTCCCCCAATACTTTGAGGGATGAGGGCAATCTTACAAGGGTAGCAGAAGTTCAACCTTACAACACGAGGAATAATAAAAATCTCAGGCCGATTCGGAGCAATATCAGATAAGCAGTAGAACCATAAACTCATTGGATGGAACTAACTATTATTATTACAATTAGGTATTATAATTATTAATATTTATTATTATTGTGTGCAGACAAAATTTGAAAGTTCACTTCACACAACTTCGCTGTTCGTCCCACACAATTTGACATCGTGTATTGGCTCTAAAACAATGACACGTTTTAGCACATTGGACTATTGAGGCTATGGTAACAACAATTTATCTCGAATTTAGTCTAGAATCAAAATAAGAAAATCATTTTTAACACATAAATTTGAAATTGGCATGAATACCAATACTTTGAGGGATGAGGGCAATCTTACAAGGGTAGCAGAAATTCAACCTTACAACACGAGGAATAATAAAAATCTCAGGCCGATTCGGAGCAATATCAGATAAGCAGTAGAACCATAAACTCATTGGATGGAACTAACTATTATTATTACAATTAGGTATTATAATTATTAATATTTATTATTATTGTGTGCAGACAAAATTTGAAAGTTCACTTCACACAACTTCGCTGTTCGTCCCACACAATTTGACATCGTGTATTGGCTCTAAAACAATGACACGTTTTAGCACATTGGACTATTGAGGCTATGGTAACAACAATTTATCTCGAATTTAGTCTAGAATCAAAATAAGAAAATCATTTTTAACACATAAATTTGAAATTGGCATGAATATCCATCCCACTTTAATTTTGACATGTATTCAAAATTTGTGATAAGCGTGGAGGTACTTTAAACGATAGATTATCCAAATCTCATTTTATTATCCACTGGTGAACTCAAATTTCTATAAGAATTTGTTTTATATTATACACTTTTACATTCATGATATCATTATTATTTCAAAGAAACCTTGAGCAAAAGCCTCTACCATAATTTTTATGAATTATTTCATTCATTTAAAAATAAAGAAATCAACAAATCATGGTTGTTAATTTAAATTTTGTTTTTGTGTTTTTTATGTTATAAATATTAAAAAGATTGGATAAAAATTGTTTTTTTTTTTAGGATGGGTTTATATTTTGGTATTCCATATAATCGGTACACTTTCTCAATGTACCAATTAATCGAGATGCGACTGTTCATTAAATAACGTTTATTTAATTTTAACATTCGTATGCACTTGGAGCTTCTTTTATGTGTGTAGGATATTAACACAAAATATAAAGTAGGAAGCCAAGGAGTTGTAGCTCTCTAAAAATTTTGCACAACAATTAAAAGAATAGCTAATCTCTAAGAGAGAAAAAGTTCCTTTTAACATGTACCTATTTACATGCATATCATGTATACCCAAAGGCGGATCCAGAATTTTACCCAGGGGGGGTCACACTTTTCAAAACTCATTGTATTGGACTCAATAATTAATTTTGGACCTCAAAACCTTAGCCCTTAAAAGGTCTAGTTTTCTCTTTTATATCGTAACACGAAGCAACTTAAATAGCTTACTATACTTCCTTCTTTAATGACATCCCCTACACCAGCGGTTCCCAAAGTGTGTTCCGCGGAACCCCAGGGTTCCACAAATTTCTTAAGGTATAAACAGTAAAATACAAACAATAAAAAATAATAAAAATAACTAAAAATTTGCACAAAAAAAAATTTGTTCAAATTTTTAACAATTTTTTTTTTTTTAAAGTTTATATTTTTTAATCGAAGTGTGAACTTCAAGGTCATAAACTGCTTCATGAGTAAACACATCACTAATTGGGGAAAATGTATTGATATATGCAAGGGCGGAGCCGCAGCAATGGTGGGAAAGGTTAAAGGGGTTGTTTCAAATATTAAAAACTTTGCTCCTAGAAGTACCAGCAGTCATTGTCTTTTCCATCGTTATGCACTTGTTATGAACTGATTTAAAAAAAGTTCTCGGTGAAGCTGTGAAAATAGTAAATTTTGTAAAGAGTCGTCCTCTCCAATCGAGATTGTTTAAATTAGTGTGTAAAGATATGGGCAGTCAGTACGAATCGCTTCTTTTTCATACTTAAATCCGATAGCTTTTCAGAAGGAAAGCTTTATCCAGGTTATTTCAACTTCGTGATGAGTTGAATGTGCTCAAACTGGAAAAAAATATGTCTTCAACTGCAAACCTCTTTGATGTATTGCATGATGAGCAATGGATTACGAAATTAGCTTATCTTGCAGACATTTTCGAGAAGATCAACGAAACTGCTACAGTTCTTCAGGAAAAATCAATTACAGTATTTTTTTCGAGAGACAAACTGGCAGCTTTGAAAAGAAAAATTAATTTCTGGCTTTTAGTCCAGTTAATTTGTGCTCAAAAAGGCTTTTGCAAGCAAATTGTGACGTAGTTTTGATTTTTTCCTTCATATATGTTTTCGGGGGTGCTGAATCCGAATCTGAGTTTTACCAACAAAATGGATTTGATGGATGGATGGATTTGAATATCTTAAAAACGTGACGTGATAGAGCCATTCTAATGCCAGATTCGAGCTCAGCACATCAAAGACCATCAGAAAAGTATATCTTGGTCCATATTACAGACAAAAATTCAAATTTTTTCACACAAAATAATTTCTTAGAGCTGTCGAGTGGATTTTCGAAAACAGTAAAAATACGTCAATCTTCGACTTGCGCTTGAGTCCAAATGGCTTGTCGCAGAAAAAAACTTTAAATAGGGATTTATTGGAAATTGTGTATGCTTTCAATGGTAGCTTGATGTAATTTTCGAATAGTTGGCAGTTTTTGACCCATTGGTGAAAAACTCCCAGAAAATGCATTTTTGCATCGTTTTTTGCATTTTTTTCCATGTTGCGTCACGAAATTATGTAGGCAAACCTCAGATTCAGATTCAGCACCCTCGAAAACATAAAGGAGCGAACAAATCAAAGCTACCCCACAATTTGCATGGTAAAAATACAATATGACTGTACTATCTCAGTGTACAAAAGAACAATTTTGAGTGTTTTCTATTTGTACATGAATTCTTGCAAGAAATCATGCTTGAACTCAGAGCAGATATTAGCAATGTTATTGCTCTCCATTTGGCTAGTCTCGAAAGATCCATGCTGGATTACTTTCCAGATACAAATCCACTCGATGGATACAAAATCCATTTCTAATGAAAACCATCAAGCCTATGACCCTGAGTATACAGGAATACGAGTCCCTGAAAGATCTGCAGAGCTCCTCTTCGTCAAAATTTGTATTTGATTCTGTATCATTAAACGAATTTTGGATTGGTATTAAGAATGAATTCCCTGAGCTTGCAAAGAAAGCTATATTAAATTTGCTACCTTTTGTAACAACGTACCGCTGTGAAGTAGGCTTTTCAGCGTATACTTACACAAAAACTAAATACAGATCGAGGCTAGACGCTGCCCCAGATAAACTAATTCAACTTTCGAACATAGAAGTTAGTTTAAAAACAATTATAAATCAAACAATGAAACAGATACATTCTTCACACTAAATAAAAAATTGATTTTGAAATGTGTTGTTTTTCATTTTTTGCTATTGTCAGGATGGGGTTCCAAAATATATTTGGGCATTGTTTAGGGTTCCACAGCTTAAAAAGTTTGGGAACCGCTGCCCTACACAAAACAAGGGTACGTCACCAAAACTCCAAATATTTTCGTCCAAGTTTCTAGGTGTGCAGGTGCCAGCAATCAAATCGAAGCAAAACGACGGTGGTTGCTGTTCAATAACACTTAGGATTTTTGATACTTTATTTGTGAGATATTCTCAAATATATGTAGGTACTGACTATTTGAAAAGCTTACAAAATACCAATAACCAAAATCTTGAATAACGAAGTCTCACACTTTTTTCAATAATCTCAAAATTCAAAAATTCCAATTTTTAATAATTTCGCATTTACATTTCGCAGCAAAAAATCTCGCAAACAAACCAAAATTTCGCAAATTAAAATCTCCAATATTAATCAAAATCTCACAATTTCAGTAGCATTCGCTCCGAACTTCGAACTCAAAAAAAATTGGACTTCGAAGACAAACTGCTAAACTTTGAATAAAAAGTGTATTTAATGCAATGTAATTAAGTTTTCCAAGATTTAAATTAGTGAGATTTTGTAAACGCGGTATTTTTTAAGCTTTGAAGTGAGATTTTGTAATTGCAAGATTTTGTAACGCGAGATATTAGTTTTTTTGGCCTCGGGGTTAAACAAAACAAGTGCAAATTAAAGGTCACTAAATGGTCATTAAAGTTCAGCTGGTTCCAGTTTTTCAAAGCTTTTTTTGAATATTATCGTAGTATTTGGCACCTCATTTATGGGTTTTCGTATCCGAAAGGCCACTGAATCATTTTGAGAGGCTAACTAAATCATACTGTGGTGTGGAAATATTTTTTTGTAGTTCCTAAAAGAAATCATTGCGTGACTTTTTATGGGTATTTATTGACCTTTGAAATGGTATTGGTACTCATATGGGTTTTAAAGATTCTAGAGCCCCTGGACTTCTAGGTATATCAAATCGATAACTTAAACTTATAGCAATAATCGATTTAATTTTTGGTTAAAAAGGAATTTGGAAAAAAGGCCATTTTTGAATCTAACTTTGTGTTCAGCAATTTTGAAAAAAGTATAAAACCATTTTCAAAATCGTTTCTAAGCTAAAATTAAAGTTAATAGAAAGTTTATAATAAATTGGGTGGCGCAACAGCTCGTGGAGAACCAGGGCCAAGTGACTTACAACTCTCAACCATTCCTGTGTGCGTGTTGTTGGCAGGAATGGAAATAGAAAGTTTAATTCTTTTATTAATCCTAGAAATAAATTATTAATTTATTATTTCGTAGGTACAATAAACCGAACGAAAACGCAGTTTTTGCAACTGTATCCTAAAAAGAAAATTGTTTTTATTTCGCTGAGGAAACATTACTTTTGTGAGGTTTTTTTCACTAGCTGTGTGTTTTTACTCGAATGTTTTTGCATTGCGTCCTTAAATACACAAAGATTTTTTATTGACAACCAAAACTAAAATGTAATCAATTCGTAGACGAATCATGGAATTCATATATTTTTAATTTATTTATGCTTGGGAAAGCCCCAGGGGGGCCATGACTTCTATGGCCCCCCCTGTATCCGCCAATGTGTATACTCAACTTACAACCAGAAGTCAATATTAAACATATCCTCTCAGTCACCGACAATCTTCCGAGCCGACAACATCGTTTTCCGATTGTTATTCTCTCTGCTCTCTTATAGTTGGTGTTTTCTCATTTTTATCAAATTCAAACTCCATTCCGTTTTTGTTTAAATTTTTGTGTCGTGCAAGTGAGTGATTACACTTAGTGCGTACATTTGGATTAGCCATGGCCTCAGGGCCACAAATGCCTTCGGGCAATCGGTATAGTATACTTGACCAGCCATCCGATCCCCCAAAAAGAAAAAAGAAAAAACCTTCATTTTCTCCCATAAACCATAGTTTTGACCTTCCATGCAATTCTAGTAACACAAATCCTAAATTCATACTAATTTCCCCTTCCAATCCAGACAAACCTCTTACCTCTTACAGCGTTTTTCTCATAAAGAAAGCAATCGATAGCATAAGTACTTCTTATGAATACATATCACAGCTTCGAGATGGGAATCTCCTCATTCTCGTTAAATCACAAAAAATTGCTGACCTCTTCCTCTCCAAAAATACTCTCTCCAACCTCTGTCCAATTTCTGTTACTCTACACTCTAACCTTAATTCCTCCAAGGGCACAGTATATGCCCCTTGTTTAATAAACGTTTCAGAAGAAGAAATTCTGACTGAAATGAAAGATCAGGGAATTACTGACGTTTATAAATTTAAAAAAACAATAAACGAAGAGCAAAGAGCTACTGGTCTGGTTCTATTTACATTTAACCGCTTCCGACCCCCCACCTCCGTCAATATTGGATGGTATAACCTCCAAGTGGAAGAATATTTCCCCAACCCAATGCGTTGTAAAAACTGCCAACTCCTTGGCCATACTGCTAAAAGATGCAACCGAAGCCCCACATGTGAAACTTGTAATTTACCCCCCCACCCTACTCTGAATTGCACACGTACTTCATGTGCAAATTGCTCAGAAGAGCATGCTGCTTCCTTTAAACAGTGTAAACGTTTCATACAAGCAAAAGAAACACTCAAAATCAAAACAATAAAAAAATGTAGTATGGCAGAAGCTAAAAAAATTTATAGCGAACAAAACCCAGTACCGTTCTCTTCAATTGCATACTCCTCAGCGGTTAAAAATACTTCTCAGCCCGACTCTCTAATTCCTTCTCTAAAACCTAACGTTATTCCCCCACCCCAACCGAATGATCAAATTTATTCCGAAGCTTCAATGACCTACTCTCCCAAATCTCAACATCCAAATTCTAATTCAGCAAATAATAACAACTCAATCACAAAAATTCTCCCAACTGAGCACACCCAATCTACTTCCATCACACAATCAATTCCAACTCCTACAAATTTATCGAAGTCCAACATAACTACCACACCATCCAATAAAACTATTAGCTCATTTAATCAAACGTCAAACATAAGCAATACCCAAGCATCTGTCCAAAACAATCACTCACAATCTTCTTCCACATCAAACGCAACTAACTCAAAACAAAGTCTTGTAACTAATTCAAAATACTCAACTTCCAACATAAACTCTCAATCATACCAAAATTACTCAATTCACACTCCCACACCAATGTTAACAGACACTTCAACAAATTATTACGAAAGTATTGAAGATGATGACATCTAATAAGAACTTCCGTGCCCCTAATACAGACTCTGCCGTTCGAGGGTTGGAGCATCCAAATTCCACGTGTAATTTGGATGATCCAACTCTTGTTCGGCAGAGTCAAACCTCCTCCTCCGATTATTTATCATCCTCTGATTTTTATCAGTATAACGAAGATTATACTGGCCAAAAGTCTTTCTATATTTCCAAATCGATCCTTAACGTTCTTCAATGGAACATTAATGGATATTATAACAATTACCAAGAACTCGAGCTACTTATTAACGAAATCAAGCCACAAATTATCTCACTTCAAGAAACCCATATTCTCTCTAAAACAATACCTAGAGCACCAAAGCAATACAAAGCTTACTTCCACAATTTTGAGGATAACACTACCGCAAAGCAAGGCACGGCTTTATTAATTCATAAATCTATCCCGCATAAAGTGATTGGAATAAATTCAAATATATCTGCCATAGCAGTAGAAATTCAACTTCAAATCAAACTTACTGTTGTTTCAATTTATATACACCCAAATCAAACCTTTTCAACTCACGACTTAGATAACATATTAGGCTCACTAAATAAACCAGTCCTTTTAACAGGAGATTTTAACTCATGGAGCCCTCTTTGGGGATCTCCAACGGTTAATACAAGAGGCAAAACCGTGGAGAATTTTTTATCGAACACAGATTTATCTCTGTTGAATGATGGGAGCCCCACTCATTTTTCTACGCACAATACACTTACCCACATCGATCTTTCCTTTATTTCCCCTCAACTTTTTCCGCACTGCTCATGGAAAACAAATACTTTTCTGCACGGAAGCGATCACTTTCCGATAGTTACAACTATAAATCTTGGTACACAGATTAAATATACAAAACCTATCCCAAAGTTCAAAACCGAACGTGCTGATTGGTGTCTGTTTCAACGCAAATCATCTGAACTCGTTAATTCTCATTCCCAATCTTTAAATATAAATCAAGAAGCAGCAAATATAAAAAAATGTATAATCTCTGCTGCAAACGTATCGATTCCGCAATCTAAAAACATTCTTCACAAAAAGTTCGTCCCATGGTGGAATTCCGAACTCAAAACATTACGAACTAATAAACAAAACCTTTGGAAGATTTTTAGAAAATATCCTAACGACACAAACCTTGTTAATTTTCGGAAAGCAAATGCTATGTTTCGCAGAAAGGTTAAAATCTCTAAACTTGAAAGCTTTCAAAATTTTACAGAGAAAATCAACCCCAACGCTAGCAGCAAAAAGATATGGTCAGACATAAAAACCCTCACTGGCAATTATTCCCCATACACAATTAAAGTATTAACCACCCCATCGGAACCTTTGACCGATGCAAACCAAATTTCGGAACATTTTGCTAAATGCTGGTCTTCATATTCCAGCGATGATCGTTTTTCCCCCTCTTTCCGCGAATTAAAACTCACAGTTATAAATACTAACTATACTTTATCAAGTCTCAGTCCGTCTGCCAATGCTATTGAGCTTCCTATAAATACTATAGAGTTTGAATGCTGTCTTAGCTCGGTCAAAGGAAAGACTCCAGGTTTGGACCGTATTTCATATCCCATGATCAGAAACGCTCCATTTACAGTGAAACAACGTTTAATATTCCTTTACAACAATATTTTAAACAAGGGTGTGATTCCACAAGCATGGAAAACTGCTACCTTAGTCCCCATTCCAAAACCCAAGCAAAATCCTACAAAGACAAATAGTTATCGACCTATATCCCTACTTTCCTGCACCAGTAAATTATTAGAAAAAATTGTATCGAAGAGATTGCTTTGGTTTATCGAGAGAAATAATTTCATAGATCTCAACCAAGTTGCCTTTAAACATGGTCGGAGCACAATTGACTCCTTACTCCATATTGACGAGTTTGTCTCAACAGCCCTATCATGTAAGAACCACGTCTCAATTTTATCGCTGGATTTCGAAAAAGCTTTCGACCGTATTGGCATTCACGTAGTTCTTAACAAATTGCAAAAATGGAAAATTGGTCCAAAAATCTACAATTTAGTAAAATCTTTCCTAGTCAATAGAAAATTCAGAGCGAAGGTAAATAACGTTTATTCAGACATCTACAACCTGAATAATGGTATCCCTCAAGGATCCCCTCTGTCAGTGGTTATTTTTATAATTGCTTATAATGATATAAGTGAAATTATTATGCAATTCAAAAGTATTAATCACACTTTATATGCAGATGATATCTATTTACTATCAAAATTCAACGATAATTCCCGTACACAAACCACCTTTAATGAAATTCTTCGACGCATCAATTCTTGGTGCACCCAATCAGGTGCTTCAATTTCTTTAAACAAAAGTAAACATTTGCACATTTGTAGAAAATTATCATGTTGTTGTCCAGTCATAGGTTTAAATAATATTATAATCCCGAATGTAAATAATTTAAGCATACTTGGTATTATATTCGATAGTAAATTTAGTTTTAAGGAACACTGTTTAGCTTTAAAAACAAAACTAGCTACCAGGCTTAACATTGTAAAGTATTTAGCCTCAAAAAATAGTTTAATCCATACTAACACCTTGGTTAACGTAACAAAGTCAATTATTTTAGCTAAGATAGATTACGGTCTTGTTATATATAGAAAGTGTGCCAAATCTAATCTTCAACTACTCTATTCGTCCTACCATGCAGCCATAAGATCCAGCCTTAAAGCATTTAGAACCAGCCCAATAAAAAATATTCTTGCAGAAGGAGGTTTTTCATCAATCGAAGAGAGGAGAGATATACTAACTTCACGGCTTGTTGCCAAAATTTACGATTCATTCAGTTCCCCAATTCACTCTGACGTTGTCAAAATCCTAAGCCGATCCAAAACTCCTAAAACACCATCCGCCCTCTACTCCGCTATAACGTTTGCTGAAAAAATAGGTCTTGGCTCATTTAAAATTAAAAAAGTCGAAATTGAGAAACATCCCCCCTGGCTACTTTCACGAGATTCAGTCAACATAGAACTCTCCAGATATAAAAAAGACTCAACGCCTAATGAAAAATATCTTCAAATATTTCATCAGCTGATAAACGTCTACATCGAAAATAATTGGGTTATTCTTTTCACTGACGGATCTAAGAGTGAAGAAGGCACGGGTTTCGCGATTGTTGAATCAACCACTCATGTCGTTGCTGCAGAAAAACTACCGTCATATTTTTCAATCTTTTCTGCTGAAGCGTTGGCCATTCTAAAAGCTACAGAAATAGCTGTAAAATCCAAAAGGAATACGGTTATTTGTACGGACAGCCTTTCTACTCTAACCGCAATCCAAAACATAAATAACCGATCCACGACCATCAGCAAAATAAGAGACCACTTAATAAAACTAGGAACTCGTTTGAAACTTTTCTGGATACCAGGGCATATTGGTGTTAAAGGAAATGAGTTTGCAGATCGAGAAGCCAAAACAGTCTCAAAAAACAACAACCATGTAACGTTGAAATATCAACCAACCAAAAAAGACATTTTTAAGTTGGCTAACTCCTATTGGCAGCAACAAAAAGAATTGGATTGGTCTCAGTACTATCATCACTACTCTTCCCTCAACCAACATCGTAACATTGCTATTTATCCAACAACTACATCGGCAGCTATGAATAAATGCTTCATCAGATTAAGAATCGGACACACTCAACTTACCCACAGTTACCTACTCAACAAAGAATCGCCTCCCATATGCCAAATCTGTCAATTAAACCTACAGCTTTCCATTAATCATTTAACGACCGACTGCACAAAAGTAAACGAAATTTGTAACAAATTATTTAATAAAAATTTAAAAAATCTTTTACTAGTTCCTTCCGAACAAAACATAAAAAATGTATTCAAACTTTTAAAAATATTAAATTTAAATAATTGTATTTAACGCTTATATATATAGTTCCTTCTCCGGGGGCGGCCAGAAGAGGTTGGATCTATTGGTCTTGTCTCTTTTGGCCGCCCCCGTAGCTGGACATAGAAACTACATATTTTATCAGTATATTTTAACATCATCAGCTAGAAGCCCTGGCAGCTATTAGCTTTAAGTATTATATTGTACATTAATGTTTAATATAATAAATAATAATAATAATAATAATAATAAACATATCCTTTTAGGCCCATATAAAGATACCAAAAACTTTGCTGTCATTTGGGCTTCCTTATACAGAAACCTGAAAAATCACCTCATTCATGAGCAGGCGCATAAGATGGCATACGTCTGATAAGACTATGAAAGGGTGTATGATTCTACCACTTCGTCACACTAGTTACGTTTGCATGAAGCGAAATTACAAATTCAACAATGTAAACAAATGAGCCCGGGAGGGTGTAATATTTGAACGATTGGCATCTTGCTATTGAGTATCCTTGGTGAAAATAAAGATACTAAATAGTAAACTTCGGCTGCCAGTTGCATTTACCTAAAAGCTTAAAAATCAGCTGGAAATATTTCATTAACTGAGTATGCGCAATAAAGGCCAGCTGACTAATATACATAATGAAAAACTTTTAAAGGGATTCAAAAACGTTGTACAGTGGCTCAGATTATATAGGTAGTAGATTTGATAGATAGATAGATTAGATATTTTTTATTCAAATCAAATAACATATTACATTTAATTATTTAACCAATTTCGTGGATAAATTATATAGACATGACATAGAATATCGTCTGCCTGAGAGAACTTTTTTTTGTACAGAAAAAAGTAATTAACTTAGCTTATAGGTATAGTAGGTAGTATGGATATGGGGAGGCGGTCTTAAATCTATACACTTTGAAACAGTCAACCGAATTTGATGAAATTTTAAGACATGATAAGGGATATTTCACGACAGTTCTGATATTCGGTCGAATTGAATCCGTACAGAGTGAAAACGGAAAACAAAAAGATACCCCAATTTTAAACGTCGTGCAAAAAGCGGATTTTGCATCCTCTCGTTTTGCCGAACGTCTATGAATCATAGATTTTCGGCGAAACTAATAAATTCGTCGTTTTTTGACTTTTTCGATTCCGGTATCTTTTTGTTGGCCGTTTTCAATTCGTACGGAATCAAAACAGCCACCATTATAAGGAATCATCACAGTCAATATCCACTCGAGTTCTACAATGAATAGGTCTATTGGTGTACTCACCACAAAACAGCCAAATGCTGCTCAATTCTACCAAATTTATCCCAAAGCAGTTCCCGTACGCAAAAACGAGTAGTTTTGGGCAAAGGAGAACGCTCACGAGATACTACAAACTTTCCTCTTCCTGACAATTTTTCCTAAATTCTGCCCAAGAAATTAGTCTCGGCAGAAATGCTAAGAGCAGTGTTTTGTGAGTTGAGAGCAACAGCACAAGAATAAGAATATACCTTTCAAATTTAAAAAAAATATGAAAATACATTGCCATTAAGTCAGTTAAAAAGGGAGATATAGAAAAGTGTTTACGTATTAGATGTGAACTATGGCGTATGTGGAATATTTTTTACCTTTCCTATTTTTGTCCTAATTGATTATTTATTATTTCTTTTTATGCGACCAGTATGTACAACATTTTTAAATTATTATGAATGAGAACAGTGTAAGAACTAAGTAATATTCAAAATAAAATGCACGACTGGATCGCACGTACTTGCTCTTATGTTCAAGTTGTGTGGGACTTAAGAACTTTAAAAAAATATTCAAGTAATTATAGAAAAAGTATAAAAAGCATATTTAAATCGTTCTTTTAATTGTACAAACAGTCTGATAAATAACTTAGAGCTCAAAAAATAGTATGCCATTTGATTACTTGAAAAAATATGAATATATGCAAACAAAATTTAAAATCGTTGGAGCCGTTTTCTTAAAAATTAATTTTTTATGTATAAAATTTTTGTAACATTTTTCAAAAATAAATTGGTATGCTTATTTTGAGTATATATTAATATACATTTAAAACTGAAATTTCAAAACAATTCATCAACCCGTTTTTGAAATATTGAATTCTCAAAAAAAAAATTTGAATCTTTTTTTAAAAATCCAAAATTTATTTTTTCAAAAATTTTGGTATGCAGTACTATTATATTCTGACAAAGCTTTTGCCGTTTTTGATATAAATAAGCTTTTCCTTAACGGTTGTATGGCAAGTACCGTTATTTTTTGAGCTAAAAAAAAAATCAATTTTCGTCTGGAGAGTTACAAAAAAAAACCTAAGTTCAAAATTTGAAGAAAATCGCTTCAGTGGCTAAGGTTGTAGGTTGAGGTACGGACAGACAGACAGAATTGTGCCACCCAGTTTTTTCGTGTTCTCTATCATCGTAATGTCATGTTTGATTGTTATCTCGAAATTTTTGCACAAATCCAAAACTTGCCCTATAGTACCTATATCGCAAGTAATAGAAGCATTTACACCAGTTTTCTTCATAAATTATTCAATAAACATAGACAAAAAAAAAAGAATAAAAGGAAACATTCAGTAGCCTAGCTTAAGCCATTACTAGTGGTGAATGATCCATTAGTAAATAAAAAAATAAAAAAAATTAAGTAACGAAAATTTAGAGTTTTGAAAAGAGCGAAAAAAGCAAGTACTTGTACTTTTAAAACATTTTCGATCACCGTGTAGTCAAGGATAAAAAGCCATGATTTTATTGCATTAAAAAAGGTCATAAAACATCTTAAGCTCCTGATGGCAGCCGGAAGCTTATTAAAAACTGTAAGATCAACAAATGAAAAGAAATGCCTGTAATTATTTTTTTTTATAAATACATATGCAGGTATCTGTACATTATTCCTTGAATTTAATCTTAAGTTGTAATTCGAACTATCACGAATGGAAAGAAAACCACTTCTTAAGAAAAAAGCCTCAAGACTTTATAGAAGTAAAGATATCTTAGAGGAAGAACTTTTAACTGTCGAAATAAAACTAAACTACCTGAAAAACGATTTTGTTTGCATATAATACGTATTAGATGTTTCTTTGCAATCAATATAGGATTTATTTTTATTGAAGTATGTACCTCTCCAACATGTAATACCATACTGAATTTGAGAATGGACAATCCCATATTAAATCATAAGAAGCACTTTTTGAGAGCAAAAATTGCTTAATGGCTGATTTACAATGACGCGTTCGCGATGCGTACGTTACATTTAACAAGCGCTACGGCCGCGTCAAGATAAATCGAGCAAAAAAATTCAAACTTTTTTTAACAGAAGATGGCCACATACCTAAATTGAAATCGAAATGTCAAAACGCACGCAAAAGTTGAATAATCTCTACTTTCGCGTTGCAGCTGCTTACGTTACGTTGGTTTGTGTACCTACTAATGGATGCAAAATCGTAACATAATGCTCAACGCGTCATTGTAAACACAACAGCCTTATTCATAAATGCATCATAGCTTGTGCATAGTGCTATGTACTCGTTATAATGCATCTGAACGCAAAAACCTTATTCATAAAACTTATGCAACGTTACCACGGCCGTAGCCAGGATCAAACGTATGGGTGAGCTCACATTTTTTTTATGAAAATGAAATATGAAATATAATAGTCGGAAAAAGTATTTTGACAAAAAAAAATTTCGCATTTTTCTTTATATCTTTCTTTTTATTGATAGAAAAAAATCTGAAAAAAAAACTATATTATAATGACATCAAAATGAGCTTCCAAAAAAACATACAAAAGTTAGATTCATAACTATGGTTTTGAAAATAAAAATTGTATTTCCAAAACGTATAGGGAAAAAAGTATTTTGACAAAATTAAAAAGGCTTGTAAAAACCGATTGTAAAAATAATAACTAATATTTGAAGAAGAAGATTAGTGCTTTCAGATAGTTTCACAAAATTTGTTAAAAAATAATTATTTCTCGATCTTCCAAGGCTTCAAAAATAGCTAAAAAACGATTTTTGGTAGTTTTCTAACGGGAATTTCTTGAAAACCCGAGCCGATAGCCACAAACGGATAACGGATTTGAATTCGGCATCCAAAGCATACTAAAAACTATCCTCCCTACCTGTACTGAAAAGTAAACCGGTCTTTAAAAGAAAAAAAGCTTTTGGACCTGATTTCAAAATCGAAAAAAAATCATACATGTATCGAATCGGTTTTCCTGATTGATGTTCGAAACGGTCCTTTTAGTTTTAAGCTATGAACACAAGGGGAAACAAATAAGTTTAAAATCTAAAAGGCTTTAGGTAATTGTTGAATGAATTTAAATGTGTTTTGAGTATTACATATTTTTTCATAATCTATAATAATAACTAGGGCTAGGATTCTCATGCACTTAAAAATAGGAAATATTCGCTTAAAATATGCCCTTAAAAATGGAGAATATATTAAAAATATATGAGAATGTATACCATGACCATTTTTCCGAAAAATAAAATGAAAAAATAATTTTTCTTTCAGTTTTTATTAATAAAAATTTAATGCAGTCTTAAATAACAAAATAAGATAACATCGAAAGTTAAATAAAAACCAAACAATAAATATTTTTGTTAGAAACGTTAACAATACATATATCTCACAAAAATGAAAAAATTAACTTAAACCTACACTTTTTCATATGTTTCATTGACATACGTAGAGGTAAATAAGAAAATTATGTTTACAGTTTTCAAAAACAAAACATTACCTACTTGGCCTTTGAAAACTTTTGTAAACAGAAAAAAAAGCTTTACTTCTACTGACAGAGTAAAATGAGTGTTTTTCAACAAATTTCAATGAAATAGCTTTCGTAATTGTTGCTCAAATTTAATGCATTATTTACGCTTTTCATAGAAAAGCCTTCGTTTTTTTTTTTATAACTGAACCAATAGGGTTGAGTTAGAGTAGAGTCGGGGCACATAATGCATTATCTCTTAAACCAACTAATCGACCCAGGATTTTCATCTTAAATTTCGATTCGACAGTTTTTTGAAAAACATGCACGAAAAATATGAAAATATGCACTTAAAATATTTTATTTATTTATTTTATTTATTTAAAATTCGATTTACTTAAACACAGTAAGATATCTATGGAGTCTGATCAAAACAACATAAGTCCAAAATCTTAGTTTTGAGAAAAATGCATTTTAAAGTTTATAAATTTCCTCTAAATCATAACATATAACATATTTCATAATTTATGTTTCTATGTATGTTTTAAGGGATATATGTTGTTTTGACCAAACGATTTGTATAAATATTATGTTGTTTTATAGACAAACTAATTCCCTTAACTTTAATTGCAAAAGCAGTATTTAAAAACAGAAACGAATAATGGAGTTATCAAAGTATTCAATTAAGTGGTTTGTACTTTTTTGATGGAACTAATATTCTTCATCAGAAGAATCAATTGGATCAGGATCTTTATAGTCTACTCTCTCCTTTGATTTAGAGTTTTTAAAGAAATTTTGGAAAATTGTTGGAATAAACGTCTTAGGCTAGGACCGCACTTGCGATTTTTAGTCGGTGCGATTAAAAAATCGGTGTCGCAACAAATAAATTGCCATGCACTCACTTGCGGCTATCTATCGCGCGATTTTTTAGTCGCAAGAAATAGAACATAAAGCTTTTAACGTGAATGCACGCACATGCGTCTTTTTAATTTTGCGACAGAAAAAACGCTCAAAAAATAGATCTGGGTCCATTTTTTAATCGCTGCGATTTTAAAGTCGCGTATATGTGCATTCCCATTTAAAACCATGTGTCTCATTTCTTGCGGCTAAATAATCGTACGTTTGAAAATCGCAAGTGCGTGTATAATTTTTTCTAGTTACGACCACGATTTTTTAGTCGCACTATTTTAAATCGCAAGTGTAAGCACAACCATCTAAGTCCGTTTGTTTCATTTTAACTTTCAACAATCGCATCGCCAGAAAAATGGAACAAATTTCCGGCGTGATTTCTAGGTCGCATGTGTGTTCATTCTTATTCAAATTCATGTGTTCTATTTCTGGCGACTAAACAGTCGCGCGATTGAAATCGCAAGTGCGGTCCTAGCCGTATGCCGTTAAAATCGTTAAAATCGATGAATTTCTACCTGTTTTGTGAAGCTTACCGCATCGGAAATTAGTTTCTACATTTAACGTTGTTTTGAAAAATAATTATCGGGTATCTGTTTTTAAATATCGTTTAAAAACCAAACATGTTTCCACTGTCGTCTTTTTTGCCAACAACAACTTCATCCAGTATACCAATTAAGTCAGACCATTCCAATTCTAAATATTCGCTAAACTTGGCCGTATAGGTACGGTGACCATCCGTCCCGGGTTTCCCTGGACTGTCCCGTATTCCTATAGCCTGTCCCTGGTTATTTTAAAAGAAACCCGGGACGTACAAGTGTCCCGTATTTAGTTATTTGTCCCGTATTTGCAAATTTGTTTAATTTTATTTATTTTATAAAACTAGGTTTTCGGTAATATGCACCTATACTAATGTATGAAAGTGCAAATATCCCCTTAACATTTCGTACAGAGGGATCTACTGCAAGATGAAAACACATCTATTGCAATTATATTTAAATGCCCATTGAACGCATTCATTGAGCTTGTCAAACCACCTGCCTGTCATTGATTTGATTAACTGAATGTCACTTTTGAAAGCAAAATTTTCTTGGCAATAACAACTGTCTTCAATTCAAAAATAAAAAGTGAATAGATATATTTTATTCGTAAGTTCAAGAAATTTATGAAAATTCTGAAATTGAATACCGTAAACTAGTTGGTTTCAGCAAAACTAGGTGGCTGACCTTAAAGCCAGCTATTGAAAGAATAATAAAACTTTATAAGCCCTTGAAGCAGTTTTTTTTTTTATCGTAAGACAAGTGTCCGACTGTCTTGAAAGATTTTTTTAACAACCCTTCCACTGAAATCCTGCTTTTTTTCATTCACTCAGAGGCTTCAATTTTTCATGGTTACATTGATGGTAACAAGAAGTTTGCATGTCAGAGGTTGCGCTGGTTATGAAGGATCTTAAAATGAAATTAAAAGAGAGAATAGACGAACAATTTATGTTTCTGATAGTAAGAAAAATGATGACTGAACAAGCCGAAAAGAGATTAATAGACAAAAAGAAATTTGAAGAAAATATCTTTCAGTTTTATAACACTTGCTCCCTGGGCAGATATATTTAGAAGCATGTTTGGCTTTTGTGAACCAAAAGCGAAGAGACAAAACATTAACAACTCTCTGTTGTTTGATGAGTTCGCTTGCTTTTTTGAGTTCAGATGTTTTTAAAAAATGGACAGAACATAATAATACAGTTAGTGAAAAATGGGTGCAGATTTTTACAAATTTCACAGAGAAGAGTATTGGTTTCGCAAACCTTTTGCAAATTGTAGAATTCTGTTTGTGTTTGTCTGGCTCCTACAGAAAGGGTGTTTTCCATAATGAATAATATGTGGACGAGCGAAAAATCCCAGATTAATGTAGAAACTCTTAAGCCATGTTAATTGTTAAATGTAACTACAACTTAAGCTACCATGAATTTAAAGAGTATTTAAAAGAAAATGAAAAAGTTGTAAGAGAAATTTTTTCGGCGAAGAAGTATATATAAATTTTTATTTTACGTTTTAAACTTGGCTGTAATATTATGTATTTTGTAGCTTAACATAATCTACATTTAAGGACTTATTTTTTTAACAGAAGACTGAATTATTTAACGATAAAATTAAAAATGTTAAGTTTTAAGTTTTTAGTTTTGTATATGTTGTGAAGACAGTACCTTTAATTTATTTTATTGTTCCTTTGCTTCTAAGAATTACTATTCGCTTGTTTTTCCGTCATAATTTTTGTATCTCTTAATATTTAAATATAAAAATTAATGAAAAGTAATGTTTTTTACGTTTTTAATTTTTTCACTTTTTGTCCCGGGTTTTGCTCCCAGAAATATGGTCACCGTACGTATAGGTGACGTCAACTGCGTCAAAAAATGCATTTGCAAAATGCTCTTACATGCGAACTGCATGTTCGAAAATGATAAACAAATTGTACTGCAACAAAATTGTGTTCGATAGTGTAGCTTGCTAAAGTCAGATTCAAAAACATCATCTGCGCTGCACCTGTGCAACAACAAAAGCCAGAGAGATTATTCGAAAGCTTCAAATGCGTTTGCAAGGATATTGACCAACTTTTTTTTTGGAAACGGCCCACATCAAGTTTAGGTGCATCAACGAATTTCAACTTCTTAGAACTAGTGGTTTCTGAGATACAGTACTTAAAAAATCACTGAAAGCGTAACTGACTGATTCATCACTCACTCATTCACTGACGGATCATCAAAATTATGGTGCACTTCCTGACATCCAATGTGGAATCTTGAAATCTTTAAAAAAAAATGGAACATTTGAGGTTTTTCATTTATGCGCTTATTTTCCCAAAATTTGTATTTTATTATATGGACCATGCACTATCCCAAGTTTGGCAGGTTTAATTTTTATTGCTCAATTACCCACAGTTTAAAAGGCTTTGACGAGTAAACCTAGCAAATTTTAGTCAGTAAATATAAAATAAAAATTCTTTTCATATCTTGGAGTTATTTTGATATAACTCAACTTAAACTTAGAACTTTGCATACCCATTATCTCTTTCTTTTCGTCACTAATTTGTTTCACAGATATTTTGCACATAGAAAAACTTGGCTCCCTTTGTATCAAAACGATTGGTTTTTGAAAATAAACCGTCGCGTCGTTACTAAAAAGCAAGCATTTAACTTTGCTTACGAAATAAAAGCAATGGAGTTATGTTATTTTGACCAGATTTTTATTTGAAAAATTGAAAATTTTTGTTCGGTTAAAACAACACAAGTGGAGTTGTGTCGTTTTGGCCAAACATAATATAAAAATCAAAACCAAAGTGTTGTTAGGGCCACAGAATATCTTGTGAATCGGTTTACTTAGACTAAAGCTGTTAAGACCAAACGAAACTAGATTTTTTTCTGTATTGTTCTGCATTCATAACTCAATTTTGACAAAAATGGACTTATGCTGTTTTGACCAAACTCCATAGATATAGTATCTTATAAACTAGTGATAAGTGCAGTATTTACAAAAATATGGAACTCTTATAATGGATCAAAGTGAGATATGCATAGCTGAGAAAAATTATATGTGTACACACATAATGATTATTAATAAAACTTCAATATTTAGATTTTTAGGAATATTATTAATAATTATACATTCGTGGTGTTATTCGTTTCTTTCAGTTTCCAAGTTAAATAGAAAAAATGTTGATATTATTTTTCAGATTTAAGATTGTAAAAAAACTAAGAAGCAGATAAATATTTTTTTATTACTTTTACTGTACGCGGCAAAGAATTCCAAAGGCGTATTCTGTTGACGAAAAATTGACGTTCGGAAGTAAGGCAAGAGTAGCGTGGATGAATGAGTTGACCTGATCTGATTGATGCGGTTCTTTTAATTCTTTCGAAGAGATAGTGGGGTGAGTGTGAAAAGAGGACGTCAGAGAGCAAGGCTAGGGTACGGAAGTTGAGTAGGTTATCAAATGACATTTTAAATACTTGAATAGCAAAATTGGAGACACGGTCGCGTCTTCGTAGTCCGAAAATATATCGTATAGCACTATTAAATGCAACATTGAGTCTACGTTTGCTTTCGTAGCTACAAGAGCCGAAAATCTCGCAACCATAAGTGAGGATAGGTATAACCAGGGTTTTCACAAGCATCGAACGCGTTTTTATAAGGGTATAATATTGAGCCACTTGTAATGAACGTAATGCCCCATAAGTTTTACGGATAATGACATTTATGTGTGTATCCCATGATAAACTGCGGTTAAAGGTTATACCTAGGTTTTTTGCCATCTCAACGAGCTCTATGGGAGTGTTGTTCATAATTATTGGAGGAAAGAATGAAAGTTCTAAAGGTGTTCTTGATATCACCAAACACTTGGTTTTTGTTGGGTTAAGTAGTAGTCCATTTGCTGCAGACCAGTTCAGGATTCGTTCTAGATCTTCGTTTAGGCATGCAATATAATGTTCGATAAGACCGAGTGGGCAGCTTATATACATACAGTTGCACATCATCGGCGTACATAGCTAATTGGCAGTATTTGATATAAGTTGGTAGGGAGTTGATATACAAGGAGAACAGTAATGGACCCAAGATGGACCCTTGCGGGACACCTTTAAAGGTTGGAAGAAAATTTGACAACGATCAATTGATTTCTACCGGTTCTGCCGGTTAGATAAGAGAACAAAAGCTTAACGGTTGTTGTCGCGAAATTAAATTCATTGATAAGTTTCTAACACAAAATCTTGTGATCAACTGAATCAAATGCTTTTGAAAAATCTAAGAGAATTAGAAATGAAATATGATCCTTGTCCATTGACTGCCGTAAGTCTTCAATAACATTGATTAAGGCGGTAACATAGCTATACTTTTTCCGAAATCCAGACTGCAGAGGAGAAAATAATAAGCTTATTTACAGTAAGAAATGAATTCATTTGTTTCTGAATAAGTCTTTCAAACACCTTAGATAAAAAAGATAAGACAGAAATCGGCCTGAATTATGCATTTATTATGAAAATATGCATTTATTTTGAGAATATGCGTTTTGCATAAAATATGCAAAATATGCACTAACGATTGAATGCCATTTTAAAGGAACTTTTATGATTCGTAAAAGTAATTTGGTCTAAGGCTTCTAAATGTTGTGAGAAAAAACATGCATTTGCATGGAAATCCTAGCCCTAATAATAGCTAATCAAGCGACTAGCAACAAAAGCACACAAGAGCAAAAATAGAGCAATCAACCGAAGAAATCAAAGTGTGCGGAATAAAACGGAAAAATTGGTATTGAGGCATAAGTACATTTCAAATATTATTTCAAAGCAAACAAATATTGAACAATTAAAAATTGGAAAATCTTAAAATACTTTAGAAAATTTTTGGGTGAGCTTAAATTATTTTTGGGTGAGCTGAGCTCACCCTAGCGTAGGCCTAGCTACGGCCGTGAACGTTACATAGACTCATTAAAAGCTAAACGCGTTTGGAGGTTGCCGTAAGCTTTACCTTTAAAGTGCTGTTTGAAAATCAAACGAATTGAAAAAAATTAAAAATAATAAAGTTCCGAGGACAGATCCTTGTGGAACTCCCGTGCTTGTGTCATTTTTGTCACTATAGCTTCAACAATTTTTACTTTTTGTTTTCGATTATATAAATATGAAGCTAGCCAATCATGAACAAAACCACGGAATCTGGCTGCACTTCATTTTTTAAGAAGAATCTTATGATCAACAAGGTCAAAGACTTTGTCAAATCGATAAAAAGCCCGGCAGTATAAAGATTATAGTTGATACCTTCATACATTTCTAAACTTACCCATAATTTACAAATTCACTTTTTTGTTATAAAAAAGTAACGTTTCCGAGCCATTTTCCGATCAACGAACCAAAAGTATCAATTGCCACTATAAAAAGGTATTTGGAAGGCTTACCCATTTGGGACATCGTATCAATTAGGCGTAGTTTTTGTTTTATTTCTTCGTTTGATTTTGTATTAGCATTTCAAAAAGATTACATTATGAAGATGAATACAGAATCATCAAGATAAGATTTCATTTCAAATAAACTGCATTTTTGTTCGATTTAACATACATAAATGTACATCGATAAATATCTGAAACATGATGTTGTTGTAAGTTTTTATTCGCTTAGATTGTGTCACTTCGTACAAAACGTTACGGTCGTCAAATTATGTCTTGATCGTGTGAATTCATTACTTAATCAACAAAAAAGGAAGTCAACTATAATAAATTTAGCAGTTTTCTGTTTATTTTTTAAAATAACACAAACCTCATTTCAACAGCTTACTACTTGCCTACGAATGTAGTAGATTAAGTAACAAAGTTTTTATCAGAAAAAGGCGTATATAATTTGGTTATTGGTGAACACACAAACTAACTCGTGTTTAAAGTTTAACATGGTGTTTATCTTAACGCGTGGTCAGCGGTTGGTTATTGCTATGGTCCATTATATAGATAGTAAGAGATAGAGGAGCTTTTAAGCTACAAAAGTTATAAATACATTTTTTTAAGTTTGTCTAGGAGCTGTCGAACTTATAGTAAACAATAAAATAATAATTTATCCAAACCTTGACTTAAAACATTTGATTTAGTAGAAAAACTATAATATTTAAAAACAAAATATTTTTAATTGTGCAATTTTGAACCTGGAAAACTTTCTAAGGGAATACTCTTCTTTGAGTAGGCACTCCATCAGACCAAGCCAAGCGTAACTTCTGTTAAATTAACCTTTAAACATTTTTGTTGATATTAATTCAGAACGATATGTACATACATAATCAGCCTTATCGCCAATTCCGAGGGAGATAGCTCTCCCTCGGATTTTATTTTTTCCCAGGAGTTGAATACTCTCATCGCCAATCTCCCCCGAATACAATTTCCCCCGGAAATAACTTCGAACTAGTTTCGAAATATTTTGAGAGAATTATTTAATTTAAATTATTGAACTGTCAAAGTTTGTGAATAAATTAATGTAATGCAATTATGTACCTACATTATTTTTGAAGCATTGAGATCGGTATTTCTTAAAATCTATACCATAGCCTTCAGATTAACCACCGAAAAAAGAGATCGGAGAAGCCTTATCAGAATTCGAAGAAACTTGAGGGATAGAAAAAGGTATGGTTTGCATTGATTTTCAAGCTCACTTAATAATTTGTTCATGCTTGTAGGTTTGTAGGGGACTGCATTCTGAAAAAAACTATAGACGTTACGTGAAGCAAATCATTGACGATCACGTTAACGATAATCGTTTTGACGATTATCATTTTAAAAATTACGGAATGACCATCACCAGCTTTCACATATTAACTGGATATTTAAATGCATTCAGTGCCACCACCCAAAAAAGCAGTTCATACGTTCTATCGTCAAACTAATGCATGCTTGCGTTTTTTTTTGCAGAAGTTGGCTACCAAAAAGGTGGCTCAATCCAGCTTCAGGGAAGTCTTGGCAAAAGTTAAATTAATTTTTTAGAGAAATGTTAAAATGAACAGACAAAACTGAAATATAAAAGACAAAAGTAGAACTTACGTGTTATATTTTAAAAATCCTCCAGCTAAATTTATGTGAATTTTTTCCAGGGAAAAATCACTAATTTTCCTTCGGAAAAAAAATTGGCGATCTCTACTTTTTTCCTAGGAATTTTTTCCTTCTTTTCGAATATTGTTTACGATTGGAGAGTACCACACTGGGGAAAAATTCCGAGGGAAAAATTATTTGCGATAAGGCTGAATATGTAGGTAGTAATTTTTTGTCAACAATTTGAAATTTTTCATCAACTTTTGTAATTAAAATGCTTTCTTCACCTACACCTCTGTATGATAAATCTGAAAAAATGAGGGAATTTTTTTCTTCATTTGGACCATCCAAATATAAAAAAAAAAACTCAAAAAAGCCTACTATATAACGACCACCCAAATGTACATTAGACTGATTCAAAAAAATGAAAATGTCTTCGATTTTCAATGCCACTAGCTTTTTAGTTAAAGTTTAATGAAATAATAATCCTGGCAAAATTTCAGCCCTTTAGGTCAATATTTAGAGGTCGCTCATCGTTACTTTCTGTTTTCCATACAAATCGTATGGGAACTTTTTTTTTATTCCTTCTTTATTTTATAACTTTAAAAACGGTTATCATACAGAAATGATCAAGGTAGAATCTGAAAGAATATTTGATGTTCTTTAAAAAAGGTCCTTACTTCTTATCTAATTAATGTACTCCTTCCAAAGTCTGAGTGTTATTCGTGGTGAATTTAAAAGTTTTTTGGATTCCGTGTTGAAAAAATCTGCTATAATACAAGGTGTTTTGCAAAAGTTGTAACAAAGGGCGAGTGCGTGTAAGTTGAACTCAGATATTTTTAATATTTTTTTCTTTTTTAAACCAATTTTTTTAGGAAATTGCCCCTCCCGCCTAAATGGGGGGAAATAGACCCCCACTCTTGAACGATTTTTTTCTTGTCTGAGTTCAACTTACACGCACTCGCCCTTTGTTACAACATTTGCAAAACACCTTGTATTATAGAAGATTTTTTCAACACGGAATCCAAAAAACTTTTAAATTCACCACGAATACCACTCTGAGCTTGAATAACTTTGGAAGGAGAACATTAATTAGATAAGAAGTAAGGACCTTTTTTAAAGAACATCAAATATTCTTTCAGATTCTACCTTGATCATTTCTGTATGATAACCGTTTTTAAAGTTATATAATAAAGAAGGAATAAAAAAAAAGTTCCCATACGATTTGTATGGAAAACAGAAAGTAACGATGAGCGACCTCTGAATATTGACCTAAGGGGCTGAAATTTTGCCAGGATTATTATTTCATTAAAATCTAACTAAAAAGCTAGTGGCATTGAAAATCGAAGACATTTTCATTTTTTTGAATCAGTCTAATGTACATATGTGCATAGTATCTACTCGTAGTTTTATTGAAACGCTCATTGTTCCAACAGAACAATGAACTGTTTATTTATTTTCGTTTCTCGTAGTTACGGACTTGTATTTTTGTAGAAACTTATTCGCTTCTCAAAAGTCTGGATTTGCCCAGTAGTCCAGTATTATTTAATCATAGCTCCCATGGGAATTTAATAAAACGTTGGGGAAGACATTTTTTTGTCATCGTTAGAGTACTTTATAAGAAGCCTAAGTCCAAGTTTTCGACCATCAACACTTTGCAGGGTTTCCGCCATATAAGTGTGTAATGAAAAATTCTGAAAAATAAAGGAATGGAGATATGAAAGTTTAAATGTCAAAAACGGAGAATTAGATGGCTAAGATATAATTTGCAATAAAGGGTGATACTTATTGTTAGAAAATTTTATATTTTTGGGAAGGTAAGAAAAAATTATTTTACCCTTGTTTGAGGAATTTTTGATTGATGTGTTAGTTTTTGGGAAAACATTTGTTTGAAAGTTACAATTTTTCTAGATCAATTTTGTCAAGTATCTATTTGATTTTCATATTTTCAATGGATGGGTTAAGAATCGGAAATTATTAGAAATTATGTGGACTTTCAATTTCTATTTTTGATCAATCGATTCATCACATAATATTGAGCACACAGAAGTCACATTTAATTATGTTTCTATATAGCAGCTTATGAGTAAAGTGCGAGTAGTATTAATTTGGGTTTCCAGTCCAATTAGGAAATCAAATCGCATTTTTCGATGGACAAAATGTTTGTATGGAATCTGTTTGGGTACGCCTTCTTATCATAAAAACGAGTTTTTGGGATTTTTGAGGTTAGGGAAGAGCGACTATCTTGAAAAAGAGATTGGTTTTGTTTTTATGCAATAGCTTGCTCGCATTTCATTTTACAGAAAACGTCCAACTTCAACTTTGTAAAAAATAAAATTGCTATCAACGACCTCTGCTAATTGAGTTTTTTTTTCGCTACACCAGGAAAACCGCATGCAATACCTGTGGTTTACACTTGGAGTGAAAATATATAACTTAGTTTTCAACAACAAGTAACGTCAAGCTGCCCCACGACCTTCTATGTCGCGGATGCAACTCCACGTATGATATATGTTACTATGGACAAAATTTTATGGAACATCTTTTTTGTACGAAACATTTTCGAAAAAAAATAAAGGTACTCATTTTTTCTCTTGACTCATAAAGTGAGAATTTATGAATTGGATAATTCATACAATTCGTGGCTGATGATATCGATTTAAGGCTCATTTTATAGGTCGTTATAAGAACTAAAAATGATTCTAAGAGCATCATCCGAAAAAATCAAAGGTAACCGAGATAACTCAAGAAAAGTCATACCACCCCCAAAACACAACCCATAGAGGAACATTGGCCCGTTATAACTCAAAGATTAAACAATCTACAGAGGTCGTTGATAGCTTTATTTTATAGGCAATTTAATTCTTTATAAAGTTTAAGTTGGACGTTTTGCTGTGAAATGAAATGCAAGCGAGCTATTGCAAAAAAAACAAAACCAATCTCTTTTTCAAGATGGCGACTCTTCCCTAACCCCAAAAACTCGTTTTTATGAAAAAAAGTGTACCTAAACAGATTCCATAAAAAAATTTTGTCCATCTAAAAATGCGATTTCATGCCCTTTTTTTGACTAATTTGACTGGGCTAAAATGTTTTTTTTGCATATGAGATACGTGATTATACTTGTTCTGCAATCTTCCACCAAGTTGAGTGAAAGAGAAATTTCTGTTTTTGCAACTAGCAACCGAGTCTTGCTATTTATCCAAAACGAGAAAATTAGGATGGTTTAAGCGATAAATAAAAAACAAGACTTCTGATGATAAAAAGGGTATTCATGCAACGTCGTCGTAAGTTTACAACTTGTCTAAGAGAACGACCTTTTAATTAATTTGGTCAAATGATGTGTAATTCAATCAGCTCTTCGATAGACGTGTTCAAACTTCGAAGTTATTTTTAAATGGAGAACCTTTAGGGAACTAACGCCAAATCAGAAGCCTGATTCACAATGCGACGAGGAAACGAGACGTGAGCGTGACGAGCTCCCGTGTCGTTGCTGTCAAACAAATTTCAAACAATGAAAGTATACGACGATATATACATACAATGAAGCGTTTCTCGTCGTCACGTCACGCCAATGATTCGAAAAATTGAAAAAAAGACGCGACGAGACAACGATTTTCTTTTTTGACAAGTTATTTACATAATGGAAGTAATTTGTTTTGTCTGATTTTTGTTATTTTATTTTTTTTTGTAAGAAAACAGTTCTCGCTATAAAAAATATCGCCGCATTGTGAATTGGGAAACAATTTGATAACTGGAAAAGATGACAGCGAATCACGCACTCTTTCGTCTCGTTTTCTCGTCGTATTGTGAATCAGGCTAGAGTCTCGGAACGATAAATAAATGTAAAGGTTGTAACGTGATATATTATTTGCGAGCGTGCATGTGTATGCTAAGATGACCATACATACATGAAAGTAACTAAAGTAGGATATCGGCATTGACATTAGCAAGGGAATTCCCTTCTCGCATTCATGAAATATTAGTTCGCTTTTATCAAGGGATATCCGTCATACAAGCTCTAGGTATGAAAGAGAGTATCGTTTCCAAAAGCAAGGTCAATTGCATTTATTCTTCAGTTCAAGAAACTTTTTTTTTCTTCCTTTATTTTTCTTGGTTCGAAAACACCACAATTGTAGCCTTACAATCGAAACTCGACTCTTCCCTCTCATTCCTTTCACCAAAATCCCCCCTCCAATTAACGACTACCTATAGGGCTGATGTTCACAGACCCATTAGTCCATCTAGGTAACGAAGGAGAAGGCTGTCTGTCTTCGAAAATGTCTGTGGCTTGCTAGTGATCGCACGTACTTAGCTCGTCGGTGGGGTGGAATCTTGACTTTCAAAAACCAGACAATGTTACGTTATTTAATTTCAAGCCAAAAAAGTTAGAGATGTTCTTAACCGGTAAAATCTTTTTATCATCGCAAAATTTAATTTTTGCGGGGCCCAAATTTTACGTAACCAGAGACTTCAAGAGTTGTCATGTTGAAGAGCATAGGTGTCCGTGCTCTTTGAGTGATTAATACCCTCCCCTTATATATGTCAGAGTGTGACTCTAAAATATTCCTTGGTTACTACCTTCACCCATTATAAAATAGTAACCCCTTTTTATAAAGGAACAATCTTCTCACTTAATGAAGTAAATTCCCTCTTATATCATTACATAATGACCCCATCCATACTCCATTCTCCCCTACCTTTCATCCCCTTTGATAAAGAGATTCAATAACACATCTTTAGTCCATGGATTCTGAATCAATATTCATATTCCGAAATCATAATATCCAAAAAAAGTTTGACGTAGGTATTTAACTAGTTTTTTTATTTTTTTATTTCCTTACTTTCTGTTTCGTTCTTATAAAATTCTTATTTGCCTACATGAAAATGAATATATATTGCCTTAACCTATTACAAAGTACTTACAGCTTACTTCAAAAAAAAGAAAGAATTGATTCTCGTATAATTACCAAATTCAATTGTCATATAAAATCAAAAAAAATTACTTCTATAGAATCATAAAAAAAAATATCTTTATATCGTATCTCTAATCCCGATCGAGATCTTTTTAATCTTGCTCAAACCAATAGCTTTAAAATAGTGACAAACAACGTTCTTTTAAACTTTATTTAATAAGTTTTTTCTTTGTTTTTTTTCTTGTTTTTTTTTTTGTTTTTCTTTTTTTTATTTACAGTTCTTTAGAATGGCGACGATCGTCTACTTTCCTCAAATGTATCTCGTTAAATTTATTAAATATATTTGTCTAAGTTCATTTAACAAAAAAAAAAATACCAGCTTATGGCTATTTCTGTTATTTGAGGCCATGCACGTAGATACTTAATTTGATATGTGAAATTTGTTTATTTTGAAGTCCTTTCACGGAGAGAATAATAAAAATACAATTCATATAAATAAAAATATTAAGAAATCAATAGACAATCAATAACTCTGCCGAAGGTGTGCACATCTCCTTAGAAGTTTGCGGCGTATGTTACTTGCTGATGATGGGCTCTTAAATTGTTGTTATTAATTCTCCTCACCAGGCAGGACTTCAAAAATCACACAATACTTCTGATTATTTTGCATTTCACGGTTTTCTTTTTTTTTTTTTTTTTTTTGTTGATACCGTATTTTTTTTGTATGCTAAATTCCCTACCGAGGAGAATTTCCGCGTTATTTTGAATGCCAATACGGGCTTAATAAATCGATTTACGAATTGCTATTTCGTTCAAAAAAAAAACTAAAACTTGTGACACAAGATACCCGCTTCTTTTTTTTTGTATCCCGGATTCTTTTTTCTTAAATTTACGCCTTTGTTTCAATTCTTTCCTTCACAACACTTTGATTTTCTACTTATTTAAAAAAAAAACTTATAAATACAACTACTTTTTCTTTCTTTAGAATTTAAATTTAAAAGTGGGTCACTAGTGGATGAATCTAAATTCACGATCTGTTCTCACTTGAGTTTTAAACGTTTCTTTTTTTTTCTGTTCTCACTTCTCCTTTAACTTGCTTTGCTACTCTCTTAATTCTTCACTTTGTTTCTTTTTGCAATTTTACACATTTTGTTTTACGTATTTTTCTTTTAACTTATTATGTTTTCCTTTTTCTTATCTTCTCGAATCTTAATTTTCTTTCAGTAGGTATAGCAATGGCGAACCTCGTTTTTTTCTGTTTTACTGAATGTATATTGGATTTTTTCTTTTTCTTGTTTTCTTTACCCTCTGGATATTTTTTTTGACTTTTTGGTTTTCAGCTTGACACAAAAAAAAAGATTGACTAACAGAAAAAAAAGTTTAGGGTGGAAGAGAGACACTCGAGCAACCCCGCTATCGTATTCGGAGCTCGTGTGCTCCACTCTGTTCGTGGCCACCGGTATGAGACTGGCACTGGGCTGGATGTCGTATGTCGTTTGATTTTCTTTTGGTTTTCGGTGTCTTCTCCTCCAAATCTGGTATCTTTACAAAAAAAAATGTTTGATTTTTTTTTTGAATAGAAATATGGCTATGTGCGAAAGGATTTGCACTTTTATATGAACTACTATACCTTTTTACACGATCTTCATCTTCTTTGGATCCGTGATCAATTCGTGATCCTGGCTGGACATTTTTATTTTTAAAATGCTTTCCTTCCACGCTGCGTGTGGGAGGGTGTCGCGGCCGGACGGGAAAGAAAATTGATTTTATGCTGTTTAGGCGAGGTGTTTCTGGCCGGCAAGTTTTTTCTTGCGAAATGCCTTTCACGCTGCGCCTCTTGGTGTGTTGTGGCTGAACGGGAAAGAAAATTGAATTTCGATTCAAAATGAGGACAATTCATGCACTAGATTTCTTTTGATATAGTGGGGGGGGAACTTACGATTTTTTTATGGGCTAAATTAATTCCCCGTGAAGTACACTCCGTCCGACTACACGCACTTTGTTTTACAGAAAGACTTTACGTTTCTTTTTTGGTTAACTACGTGCCACGCAAATTGTTCTAGAACTTTTTGGACGAAGGAAATGAGGTTGCCATGATTTTAACGAAGAAAATTGGAACGGGTGAATAAATGAAACAGCTAGTTTCATTGTTTCTTTTCGGGCCGTCTCTTTGATAGTAGTTGCTCCGTTTAACACTCTTGTAGGACAGTTTTCTCCGTTTACACTTGCAGTCAATATTTTTGAATAGTTTTGAATAAGTTTTTGCTCAAATAGTGAAAGCTACTTTAAGAAGGTCTATAATTATTATAGGCAAGTTAGTTATTTACCTTTTTAAAGAAAATACTCATACTATTTTTAATATCATAAGCGTAGATGTGACGAGAAATCGCTTCTTATGAAATAGTATTAAACGAAAGGCCAGTTCACTTTCTCTAAAGAACATCTGAGGGTGGTTTCCTACAAAGCTCGTCACTTTCACGACGTTCAGTCATGGCAAGAGACGAGAAAAGAAACCCCTATGTCTTGAGGTCATCGGATCGACAAAAATATAAAAAAAATGAATATACCTAGATATAGATTTTTGCAACGAGAGCTCATGCCCTGCTGAGCAGCCGGGTTTCGTCAGTGTATATGTATTTCTCACCTTTCCTATAGGAGGTTTATCTTTTTAGGTCTTTTGAATGTACTACCATTTTATTTCTTTTTGCATCTTCAACTTCGTATAGATTGTTACCTATGACCTTACAAATAGTAGCCTTGGAAAATTTTGGGCACAGTTTTGCATTTCGGTGTTTTGCAGAATCACTTAGAATATAATTTCTTCTGAAAACTACATCTCCTATTTTGAAAGATATTTCTCTACTTCTGAGGTTATATGTTTTAGCATAAGAATAGTGTGCACGTTCCAGACAGTTCCTTAAATGGTCCTGCAAAATGTTAAGCTTAGCTGCTTTAGGTAACCAGTTTATTTCTGATTGGTTCAGACCACCTAGCTTTCGCAGTAACTTATAACTATCCCCATGTTCCATCATCGGCTGTCCGAACAATGCCTCATAGGGCGACATTCCTATTGCAGAGTGAATGGTCGAGCGCAAAGCACATCCGATGGAAGACAAATTTTCGTCCCAGTTGAGCTGACGAGAATCGACGTAGGACCGTATAGCTGCTAAGAGCGAACGATTCACCCTCTCGCTGGCGTTGGCCTGAGGTGAGTAAACTGCTGTCCTATAGTGCTTAATTCCAAAGTTTTTAAGCATATTCGCAAACTCTTTGCTTACGAATTGTGAGCCATTATCTGATAATAGTGATTCTGGGACCCCAAATACCAGAAAAACTTCTTCTTGAAGGAACTTAATTACTGACTGAGCCGTCGCTCTCCGGAGTGCTTTGACTATGACAAACTTGGTTAGCTGGTCTAATACTATGACTATTTGTGTATTCCCACTCCTCGATCGAGGGTACGGACCTACAAAATCTACGTACAAATGTTGGAATGGCCTCTCTACCACGAATGCTTTTCCCATCTCTGCTCTAAGAGTGGAGTTCGGTGCCTTGGAAGTTTTACAAACTTCGCAATTATTCACGAAATTTTGTATTTGAGTGGCCATATTTGGCCAGTAAAATTGTTCTCGCAGGCGATAAGATGTTTTGGCGATACCGCCATGGGAAGATTTCGGTGGACAATGAGCCAAAAAGATCAGACGTTCGGTCAGCGCAGTTGGAATCCATAACTTCCAAACCAAGTCGTCTTGGAGAGGATTCCCTGTACAGTGCCTGACTCTCTTGTATACGAAACCTTCCGATACTTGTAAATCAGGCAACTGATCTTTGTTTTGTCTGACATGTTCTATGATTTGGCGATATTCCTCCGACTTAAAGCTGGAGTCATCCAAATCTACGTGAAGCACATCAGTAGGACTTGTTGACATCGACCTCGGATGGTGTACTTCTACATGTAGTGCCTCTGCCTCATGTATTCGAGACAGAGCATCGGGCACTACATGTAAAGCTCCTCTCCGGTGTTCGATGCCAAAATCAAATCCTTGAAGTTTCATACTCCAACGCGCCAACCTTCCTGTCGGATCTTTAAGACTCATTAACCACTTCAAACTCGAATGGTCAGTTATTACGGTAAAGTGGTACCCTTCTACGTACGGCCTGAACTTGTGAATACCTTTCACGGCCGCAAGGCATTCTCTTTCTGTGACCGAATAATTTCTTTGTGCCGAATTTAGTTTCTGTGAAAAATAATAGATTGGGCGCTCCACTCCATCATTATCTTTTTGACACAACACGCATCCTATGCCTGACGCCGAAGCGTCACAAAGTATAATAAATTCTCTAGTGAAGTCTGGGTTTACTAAAACCGGTGCGGACGTCAAAGCTGTTTTGAGTTCTTCAAAGGCTTGTTCTGCTCTTTCATCGAAAACAAACCTTTTGGATTTTTTTAGGGAATCTGACAGTGGGGCAGCTAAAGTGGCGAAGTTGTTTACAAATCTCCGGTACCATCCCGCCATACCTAAAAATCTTCGCACTTGCTTAGACGTTTTTGGTACCGGAAAGTCTTTAATAGCTGCTATTTTCGACGGATCTGCTTTCAAACATCCTTGTCCTACTATGTACCCTAGGTACTGAAGTTCCTGGAAGCAGAACTTCGACTTCTCGACGTTAATAGTCAATCCTGCTTCCAGTAACCTTTTCGCTATGATACTTAACATTCTTAGATGTTCCTCGAAGTTAGGAGAGATAATCAGCAGATCATCTAAGTATACAAAGACTTGTTCGCGAAGTTCCTGGGGAACGACTTTTCCCATAAGGTAAGTTAGGCTTTGTGCAGCATTTGAAAGGCCAAAAGGCATCACTCGGAACTGATACAATGGTCTACCGGGGACGGTAAAGGCCGTCTTTTCCCTTGATCCTTTCTCCAGCGGTATCTGCCAGTACGCATCTTTCAGATCCACACTTGAAATAAAGTGCGTCTCTGAAAGGCGTGCTAGCAGTCCCTCAATATGAGCAATTGGGCTCGCATTCTTTTTCGTTACCTGGTTCACTTTTCGAAAGTCCAAGCACATGCGGTTCTTACCCGGTTTGCGTACAAGTACAACCGGAGAACTCCATGGGCTTGAACTCTCTTCGATGACCCCTAACGCAAGCATGCGATCCAATTCCTCATACATCAGGGCTTGTATCGCTGGAGATATGGGATAATGGCGCTGTTTGATTGGCGTCGCGTCCCCAGTATCGATTGTATGCTCCAGTAAGTGAGTCCTTCCTAAACCTTTCTTTGAGAACGAAGGAAAGAGCTCAATCGTAGCTTGAAGTTTTGTACGTTCTTGGACTGTCAATTGAAATTCGACTGCGGGATTATCTATTTTGGGTTTGGTCGAATTAAGAGAGAGCTCTGAGATCAAATGTGGAGCTATTTGGAACTCCTTCCAAAAATTTACACCCAAATATAAGCGTTGAGCTAAAGAAGGTACGATGAAAAATTCTAGGACTTTATTTTCTCCTCTATATTGTACGCAGGTAGTAAGCATGCCAATAATATTTTGCCTCCTACCGTCAGCGGTAGAAACTGAAGAAGTTATCTTCGTAAAGGGTATCTTACTTTCTTGTAAGTATTCTAAAACTCCATTACCGAGGCAACTAATACTTGCCCCTGAGTCGAGCAACCCTAACCAGTCTTCTCCGAAAATTTTTACGGATACATACGGGCGAGGATCACTGGATGTGCAATCTAACGTAGCTGCCGAGATGTTCTTATAACGAGATTTTTTTTTATGCATTCGTTCTCTCATTTTCTTTATTCTATCCGATACATAGGGGTAGGTGTAAATTCGTTTGCGGGCTTCATAATATTCTATTTGACGTTCATGCAAAGATTTTCTTGGCAAAGGCTGTCTTTTGTTAACGGTATTATCTAACGGTTGGGTGACTGGCCCGTCATGTGTAGGTCTAAGCAAGATAAATTTGTGGGGTGTTGGTTCTTTTTCTACAATTCCGGGTTCAGAGTTTTCGAACAAGTCCCCCCGGACGATGGGTTGTTCCGCTGGTAGTCTCCCACATTCAAGGTACATTTAGGGCAGCTGGGTAGGGCCACATCTGCAAGACCACAACGATAGCAAAACAGATTTCTTCTGGATTCCTCACATTCTCGGAAATTGTGACCCACGCCCTTACAGTTCCAACACTTAGAAGGTTTAACATCCCTTTGGAATGCCTCCACTGTGCTAGCAGCTACAAGAGACGTGTCCTCGATTGGGTCTTCCAGCTCATTTACCTGTCGACGGTTTGGCTGGTTTGGAAGATTTGGTTGGAATCTGCCCCTAATTGGTTCTTGCCGGTCTAAAAACTTCTCTATTGAACGGCACACATATGCCATCTCTGGAAGACTATGAGTGTTGAAGGTAATTAATAATTCACCTATTCGTCGGCGGACATTCTGCTTGACTAGTTCAACGATCTCTTTAGCTGGTTTAGGAGTTCGTAACCTTGAATTTATTTGTAACAAAGCGTCATAAAAATCATTGATAGATTCTCCCGGTAACTGCTTCCGATCAATCATTTTGCGCAATAGCTCTGAGTCTGTCTCCAAACTCCTATACTGCTCAATAAGAGCTAAACGGAGAGTTGGCCACGAAGCACGCGGATTACCTTTTAAATACATCCAGAACCAGTTTTCTGCCTGTCCACTTACAAAATGGTGGAAATTTACCACTAAATCTTCCCAGGTAACGTTGTAACTAGTTCTCACCCTTTCAAGGCGGAAAAGGAATTCGTCTACGGACATGTTCCTTCCATCGAAACGGATTCCCCACTTATGGTATTGAGGAAAACGGGAAAACGTATGTGAAGATGATGAAGCCTGGTGCGGTAAGTTCAAAGTCGGAGGTGAATCGTGTAGATTCAAATTGCTCAGTTGAGCCAGAAAATTGTCGACGTTTGAAACTTGTGCCATATCGACTGGATGAACCACCGGGTTATTCGTTTGGGTTTAAACTGGAGGAGGGATTTCCGCCGGTCTGGGAAGCCCCAAGTTCTCTGCACGTTCACCGGAAGTAGTAGCTCTGAAGGGTACATGATGTGGGGAGGCCCTTTCTTGAGATGGGAGGTTGGCTTTAGCTAGAGTTTCTCTCACTATCTCTGCAACTTGGTCCAGAATATTAGCCTGACTCTTCGCTAATTCTTCTCTAATAAATCGTTGGTCCTCTGTTCTTTGAAGACCGACCGTTGCCGTAACTACTTCCTGTATGTACGTAGAGAACTGTTCCGATTCCTGCGATGCCGCACCTCTCAATGGGCTAGAGTTTGCAGTTGGTCTAGTTTTCGCGCTAGGTAAAACATTCCCTAAAACTCGGCTTGACCCACCGGGCAGGGGCTCACCTCTATCATCTACCAAATCCTCTTCGATTCCTGCAGGTGGTGCGTCTTGCGGCAAACTATCCTTACGCTTTGTTTTTTTACGCCCTCTATTATCCATCGGGAATAAAATATTTTCCTATTTTTTTGTTGCCTTGAGCACGGTTCCAACCCTTGGCAAAAACTTTTCTTGCTTATCTGAACTTTACCAACAAAAAATCTACTAAAATTGACCTATACTTATTATGAACTTTATTCAATTCTTAAAGGTACTCTTATATTTTTTTTTGTGTTTTAAAAATCGAAAAAAAAATAACTAAATCTTCTTACTCTTAAATTAAATTGAAAAGGTTACTATATAACTAACCTTTATTGGCAACTGTCTGTCAAAATATCTCAAGAAAAAAAACTACAAAGAAAACTTCTGAAAACCTTCTTCAAAATAATCTTACAATTTAACTTTTATTTCATAAACTATTCGGGGATGTAGTGTAAGGTACTTGGGTTTGGATGGGTCACTGCTTTAACTTGTAGCCCTGCTTTTAAATGATGGATGCAGGACTCACAAAAAAAATCTACTTTTCATACGATTGCGTTCCACAACTCTTGGAATGGAAGTTCGAAAAGAGACAGATTCTCCTCTGATTTCATAACGCTACTACGGACATAAGCTCGGCGTCCAGCTGACTTATCGGATAACGTATACTCAACCAAAAAAAAACTTTCCCTTTATTGAACCTTTCTGAAATAATTTAATTTTTTTGTTGTTTGGGTGAACCAAGGCTTATGAAAAGGTAGCACTTATATATTTCTCTGCAGCTGACGAATATGGACAACAAAATCCCAATTTCCGGACAAGATTATCTATAAGCGGTATGTATAACAAATCTCTTTAAACTGCCTTACATTCCTCTATGCAACGTACAACCCGAAAATAAAACTTCCTAGGTCCGGACACTGAGGTGAGTAGTGCAAGTTTATGCGTGAAGCATTCAAGTTTCAAGTTGTTACAGCGGTCAGAAGTCTGGAGTTGTCCTAACTTCTCGGATGACAATCATTAACTAGTACCTTCGGTGTTTTCCGCAAGAGATTTGGTTCACCTTAAACAAGTTTTCAACAAAAAAATCAATAACAAAATTTTGTATTCCATTATCTTGAAAATCTTCGAAAAAAAATCTCTATGGCAACGTAAAATTCGGGCCCCACGTTGGGCGCCATCTGTAACGTGATATATTATTTGCGAGCGTGCATGTGTATGCTAAGATGACCATACATACATGAAAGTAACTAAAGTAGGATATCGGCATTGACATTAGCAAGGGAATTCCCTTCTCGCATTCATGAAATATTAGTTCGCTTTTATCAAGGGATATCCGTCATACAAGCTCTAGGTATGAAAGAGAGTATCGTTTCCAAAAGCAAGGTCAATTGCATTTATTCTTCAGTTCAAGAAACTTTTTTTTTCTTCCTTTATTTTTCTTGGTTCGAAAACACCACAATTGTAGCCTTACAATCGAAACTCGACTCTTCCCTCTCATTCCTTTCACCAAAATCCCCCCTCCAATTAACGACTACCTATAGGGCTGATGTTCACAGACCCATTAGTCCATCTAGGTAACGAAGGAGAAGGCTGTCTGTCTTCGAAAATGTCTGTGGCTTGCTAGTGATCGCACGTACTTAGCTCGTCGGTGGGGTGGAATCTTGACTTTCAAAAACCAGACAATGTTACGTTATTTAATTTCAAGCCAAAAAAGTTAGAGATGTTCTTAACCGGTAAAATCTTTTTATCATCGCAAAATTTAATTTTTGCGGGGCCCAAATTTTACGTAACCAGAGACTTCAAGAGTTGTCATGTTGAAGAGCATAGGTGTCCGTGCTCTTTGAGTGATTAATACCCTCCCCTTATATATGTCAGAGTGTGACTCTAAAATATTCCTTGGTTACTACCTTCACCCATTATAAAATAGTAACCCCTTTTTATAAAGGAACAATCTTCTCACTTAATGAAGTAAATTCCCTCTTATATCATTACGTAATGACCCCATCCATACTCCATTCTCCCCTACCTTTCATCCCCTTTGATAAAGAGATTCAATAACACATCTTTAGTCCATGGATTCTGAATCAATATTCATATTCCGAAATCATAATATCCAAAAAAAGTTTGACGTAGGTATTTAACTAGTTTTTTTATTTTTTTATTTCCTTACTTTCTGTTTCGTTCTTATAAAATTCTTATTTGCCTACATGAAAATGAATATATATTGCCTTAACCTATTACAAAGTACTTACAGCTTACTTCAAAAAAAAGAAAGAATTGATTCTCGTATAATTACCAAATTCAATTGTCATATAAAATCAAAAAAAATTACTTCTATAGAATCATAAAAAAAAATATCTTTATATCGTATCTCTAATCCCGATCGAGATCTTTTTAATCTTGCTCAAACCAATAGCTTTAAAATAGTGACAAACAACGTTCTTTTAAACTTTATTTAATAACTTTTTTCTTTGTTTTTTTTCTTGTTTTTTTTTTGTTTTTCTTTTTTTTATTTACAGTTCTTTAGAATGGCGACGATCGTCTACTTTCCTCAAATGTATCTCGTTAAATTTATTAAATATATTTGTCTAAGTTCATTTAACAAAAAAAAAATACCAGCTTATGGCTATTTCTGTTATTTGAGGCCATGCACGTAGATACTTAATTTGATATGTGAAATTTGTTTATTTTGAAGTCCTTTCACTGAGAGAATAATAAAAATACAATTCATATAAATAAAAATATTAAGAAATCAATAGACTTACCCAAACTCTGCCGAAGGTGTGCACATCTCCTTAGAAGTTTGCGGCGTATGTTACTTGCTGATGATGGGCTCTTAAATTGTTGTTATTAATTCTCCTCACCAGGCAGGACTTCAAAAATCACACAATACTTCTGATTATTTTGCATTTCACGGTTTTCTTTTTTTTTTTCTTTTTTTTTTTGGTACCGTATTTTTTTTGTATGCTAAATTCCCTACCGAGGAGAATTTCCGCGTTATTTTGAATGCCAATACGGGCTTAATAAATCGATTTACGAATTGCTATTTCGTTCAAAAAAAAAACTAAAACTTGTGACACAAGATACCCGCTTCTTTTTTTTTGTATCCCGGATTCTTTTTTCTTAAATTTACGCCTTTGTTTCAATTCTTTCCTTCACAACACTTTGATTTTCTACTTATTTAAAAAAAAAACTTATAAATACAACTACTTTTTCTTTCTTTAGAATTTAAATTTAAAAGTGGGTCACTAGTGGATGAATCTAAATTCACGATCTGTTCTCACTTGAGTTTTAAACGTTTCTTTTTTTTTCTGTTCTCACTTCTCCTTTAACTTGCTTTGCTACTCTCTTAATTCTTCACTTTGTTTCTTTTTGCAATTTTACACATTTTGTTTTACGTATTTTTCTTTTAACTTATTATGTTTTCCTTTTTCTTATCTTCTCGAATCTTAATTTTCTTTCAGTAGGTATAGCAATGGCGAACCTCGTTTTTTTCTGTTTTACTGAATGTATATTGGATTTTTTCTTTTTCTTGTTTTCTTTACCCTCTGGATATTTTTTTTGACTTTTTGGTTTTCAGCTTGACACAAAAAAAAAGATTGACTAACAGAAAAAAAAGTTTAGGGTGGAAGAGAGACACTCGAGCAACCCCGCTATCGTATTCGGAGCTCGTGTGCTCCACTCTGTTCGTGGCCACCGGTATGAGACTGGCACTGGGCTGGATGTCGTATGTCGTTTGATTTTCTTTTGGTTTTCGGTGTCTTCTCCTCCAAATCTGGTATCTTTACAAAAAAAAATGTTTGATTTTTTTTTTGAATAGAAATATGGCTATGTGCGAAAGGATTTGCACTTTTATATGAACTACTATACCTTTTTACACGATCTTCATCTTCTTTGGATCCGTGATCAATTCGTGATCCTGGCTGGACATTTTTATTTTTAAAATGCTTTCCTTCCACGCTGCGTGTGGGAGGGTGTCGCGGCCGGACGGGAAAGAAAATTGATTTTATGCTGTTTAGGCGAGGTGTTTCTGGCCGGCAAGTTTTTTCTTGCGAAATGCCTTTCACGCTGCGCCTCTTGGTGTGTTGTGGCTGAACGGGAAAGAAAATTGAATTTCGATTCAAAATGAGGACAATTCATGCACTAGATTTCTTTTGATATAGTGGGGGGGGAACTTACGATTTTTTTATGGGCTAAATTAATTCCCCGTGAAGTACACTCCGTCCGACTACACGCACTTTGTTTTACAGAAAGACTTTACGTTTCTTTTTTGGTTAACTACGTGCCACGCAAATTGTTCTAGAACTTTTTGGACGAAGGAAATGAGGTTGCCATGATTTTAACGAAGAAAATTGGAACGGGTGAATAAATGAAACAGCTAGTTTCATTGTTTCTTTTCGGGCCGTCTCTTTGATAGTAGTTGCTCCGTTTAACACTCTTGTAGGACAGTTTTCTCCGTTTACACTTGCAGTCAATATTTTTGAATAGTTTTGAATAAGTTTTTGCTCAAATAGTGAAAGCTACTTTAAGAAGGTCTATAATTATAGGCAAGTTAGTTATTTACCTTTTTAAAGAAAATACTCATACTATTTTTAATATCATAAGCGTAGATGTGACGAGAAATCGCTTCTTATGAAATAGTATTAAACGAAAGGCCAGTTCACTTTCTCTAAAGAACATCTGAGGGTGGTTTCCTACAAGGTAGAACTATAACAGTAGAAAACTGTTGGAAGCTAAAACCAACTCAGAAACCAACGATAAGAGGTTTTCCAAATAATGAAAAGGAGAAGAGAACTATATTCCACTTAGGTAAAATGAATCATCTCTCTTTTTTTGTTCCTACTTCCCCAAATGTCAGTTTCACTTCCGTGAGGTGTACTCTTCTCTTTCGAAAGCAAAAGTTTACAAAACCTGACGAAAAGTACCAAAACGCAATCATGGGGGTGTCATAATGGTCACTGAGCTATCGTGCTATCGACTATAATAGTTCAACCACGATAATACAAACGACATCTTTCGTCTATCATCTCCCAATCCAATGAGAATCATTCGTTGACGACGAGAAACCCAAAATAACAATAACTTTGTTGTCAGTGCAAATAACACGTTGTTGATGTAGATTCGTCGTCGTCAACGAATGATTCTCGTTGGTTGGGGAGAGCCAGCAAGTAGCTTTCTTAGTCGTTGAATAAAATTAATTACTTTTTTGTATAAATTACGTTTTAATTCACATGTTTTATCGCCAACCAATCGGAATATGATAGTTACAGAACAAGGTCAGTGTTTTGTTTTAGTTCTCTGAGATAATATCATATTTTTGAACATGCCTAGTTCTTAAAGTTCACAATGACGTTTGGATAAGTTAATATATTTGGTTAATTTCCAGCAGCAAAATCCTTGGTTTATTTTAGCCGAATTGTGTAAACCATTTCCCATAAAAAAATTGACAGTTCATCAACCAAACGATAAAATTAACCATGCTTATTGTAAGCTTATCTAGCGTTTTACGAAGTTGCATGAATACCCTTTATATATTTCTTTGATAACGATTACGATGACGATACATGTTTTTGATGTTACTTATAATTTCTATTATTTGATATTTAATCATTTATTTAAAGTATTGCTACAAAGGTACAGATTTTCTTGTAATATTTTAAGTGTTATGCTACGTTTGGAAAACAATTGTTCAAAATTGGAACCTAAATTTCTTGTGTGCACACTTTTTGTCTCCGATCAATAGGCATTGAAATAAATCGATGTACAAAATTTACGTCAAACTTTACACCTGTTTGACACGTTTTTAGGTAGACAGACAAACGGTTATTGGCTCAATATTTCAAAGGCTATTATTGATGTGACTTACAATGTTACGCAAATGACTTGACTTTTAATGTCGTTGGTTCTCGGTCTATGTGTTTTTTCGAAAAAATTAAAAATACGGATTTTATTTGTGAATAACGAGTTGAGTCTTTAATTAAATATAGCTGCAACCCTGTTATAGATTGATCGTCGAACATTTGGAATTAGACTTTCTTTATATTCAACGAACTCGGAAATAAAAAATGTCTTCCCGCGTTTCCATATTGAGAAAACCCACTCACACTTTTAAAACACTTAATTATGATGATGTGCGGATACCTTTTAGGCAATACAGTTGGTAAGCAATTGCTTATAAACGGAAAATGTTAAGGACAAACTGTAGGGTATAGTGATTACTAGAACTTTTTAAAGAAATTTTTGCGTAATACTGAAAGAAAAAACAATATTTGACTAAAAAAGTTTGAACTCCATTTTTTTTGCTTACATATTGGTTGTAGATCGTTAAATACACAAAATTTGAAAAAATACTTTATAATAAAACTTATAGAACTTACTCTTTTTGTTAGGAACGCATTTTTAATTTTTTCGATAATTAAAATTAGGATATTATTTGTTGAAAACGAATTCACTCCTTAAATCAATATAGCGGCAACCCTACCTTACAAGGGTTTGATGGTCGAAAATTTGGACTTAAGTTTACTGTAGGGTACTTTAACGAATTAAAGAAAAAAACTTGCAGCCCCAATCTTTTAAAAAAAGTTTAAAATTTACTGCACTACAGCTAAAAGTATATAAAAATCTTTATGGAACACAAATATACAATTCCATACTTATTTTGCTTGTAGCTACAAGTCAACAAGTACAAGCCTAATAGTTTTAAGACACAGGCCCCATGTATGTTTTATGTACGTGTACCTGTATATATATTAGGGTGTCCTTATTGGACATTGTCTTGGATAGCCTTCATTCGATTCAAAACATTGAAAAATAATTTCCCTAATTTTTTCAGATTTTTATTTCACCCCCCTGGTCTCCCTTTTTTCACTTCAAGGTACAAATAATGGACTAAGGGTGATTCTTATAACACGCGAAAAAAAATCAGAACTTATAGATAAGATTGCGACGAAAAAATAATTGTATCGGAGGGGGGTTTATTTCCCCCCCTTCAGGCGGGAGGGGTAATTTTCTAAAAATTTGACCCGAAATAGAAAAAAAATTATAAAAAAAACAAAACAACGGGACCACTTACAATGTTATAGCTTTTTTTAAAGTCATGAATCCAGTCTCTTATATGTTATTTTAAATCAAGTTTGTATTGTACATAGTTTTTGAAAAAATAATTTTCAAACTTAAAAATAAAAACAAAAATAATAATGTTGTTCGTTTGAAAATTATTTTTTTCAGAAACTATTTATAATAGAAACTTGATTTAAGAAAAATATTAGAGACTGGATTTATGGCTTTGAAAAAAGCTATAGCACACGCCATTGTAAGTGGTCCCGTTGTTTTTTATTATTTTGTTTTCTATTTTGGGTCAAATTTTTAGAAAATGACCCCTCCCGCCTGAACGGGGGGAAATAGACCCCCCTCCGATACGATTTTTTTGTCTCAATCTAATCTACTAGTTCTGATTTTTTTTCGCATGTTATAAGAATCACCCTAACTCCATTATTTGTACCTTGAAGTGGAAAAAGGGAGACCAGGGGGGTGAAATAAAAATCTGAAAAAATAAGGGAATTTTTTTTTCTCTATTTAGAGTCATTTGATGCCTATCCAAGTTGGATTTTCAAATAAACCCAATATAAGGACCACCCTAATATAAATATATGCATATTTTATGTAGGTAACCACACATTTATTTTTTTCAATTTTTTTCAAAACTTAATGGTTATATGAGTAGGTACATACATATGTACATACATAAATGTCTTGCTTTAAAAAGTTTATTGTATGTACATATGTATAATAAGGTTGTGTTACTGTTTTTAAATACGCTTTCTTCGGCTGATTTCTTTCTTGTGTTGACAAAGTATACATCCTACACGCCACACGTCCTAGATTTTCGTCCCATCTTATGTGAATCACCGTAAGATCTAGCTTTGATCCTACAAAGTAAACGAAACAACCATGTTTCTGCTGTCAAGCTCCTAGAAAAGTGTATGGAAAAAGTATCAAAATTAGTTGATGATACTGATTAAAATCACCTAAAAAGTAAATAAATGAAACTTGTTGCATGGAGATGCAAAACTGACAAATAAAGTAGATTAAGCTGAATAATTATTAATTGCAACAATTATCACCTTTTGTTATGTTTTCCATGCCTCCTTTTTTTGTTAGATCTAATTGTTCAAAAAATAAACAAAATAGGCAAGTAATTTTTTGTATAAAGCTAATAATAGTTAGTGTACCTAATGTGTGTACCTACATATGTTACTATGTAAAGAACAAATTCAAATACAATTATTTCTATGAGTTTTTCATTATAATCGTTCTGGGCACTTAAATTGACAAATGGGAAAACCATGGCCAACGATGGTAGGGTAGTCGAATATAAAACTTAGACTTATATGCTTTATTGCACCAGTCTGATTTTCAGTTCGGTGTTTGGTCGAAGTCAAAACGGAATACTAATACGGAACTCTCTTTTCCTAAATCACAATATTGAAATTGAAATTCTCGGATAGCTACCTTTTAATATTGTTAGACTAATTCTTATGTACCTATTGTATTGGAATCGATTTTTATAAAGGAAATATTTGTCTGCATTGTATCTACATATATATTTATAGCAAACTTATTTATAATGAATTTATGTACAGTAATAATTTCGTTTGTTGTTGCTGTGACATTCTTAAGCCCTACCCATTGTTTTACATTCGGTGCAGCTGATGCTAACATACAAGAAAATAATCCTAGTCCAGGTAAATATTTTTTGATAGTAGGTACTTCATCTTCCATGGTACAATTTCTTCATTAATTTTGTACATAAATATAAAGATAGTCTAGTCAAATGCTGTTCGCAAAGAGGAAGTGGAAAGTTCTGGTGTAATTATATTTAGCGGCTTCTTTTATGTTTTTGGGGTGCTGAACACGAATCTATAAAGAAAATATGAGAAATCGTCAAAAAATCTCAAACATTTTTTATTTTTTTTTGTTTGTGTTTTTGACTTATTTATTAAAAAGTGAGTTTTTTTAACAAAAAGTGCTTATGCAAAAATCAAGGCCATGTAACTACCTACTATTTATTTCTTATTCATTTCTTTGTACGACTCTTAGTTTCCACGTTGGAAAACAACCCAAAATCATGTTTGAAAAAAGAGCTGAAATAATTTTTTTTTGTCTAACACCAAAAAAGGGCAATAAAATTTCTTTTGCGCCTTTTGCAATCAAAGTTGTACTAGTATATATTATGTATTAGTATATTATATATCTACTTCCTCTATTATAACTACATACATATGTACTTATAAGGATTGTTTCACACACATTCGGTTTCATTCGGTTCGGTCTGGGGCCCTACTATGTAACTTTATTCTACTTTCGAATCTATTCGATAGTTGTTTTCAATGCATATGAAAAAGGATCAAATGTTAGTGCTTTCGACTTTTTGCCACAGAATCTCCAATAAGCGCTGTTCTATTTCAGTTTATTAGCGCTTGCTATGGAATTAGCGAGTTGATATTTTGCGAATTCGAACGTTTTTATTGTAGAATCGAGTTACATAGTTGGGCCCCTGTATTCGGTTCATTTTCGGTCGAACCTGATAAGTGTGAAGTGAACCAATGAAAACGGCAAGAATAAAAACCTAATAGAAACCGAAAAGCACCGAACGTCCCCTCCACACGAATCGGTTTCATTCGGTTTCAAGGACACACAAACTTATCGTAGCGTTCACACATATTCGATTCTATAAGGTTTTTTTTGTTCGTTTTTATTTGGAATTGACTACTAGTGCTGAAGTATGTTGATATTTTTGGAATTTAAAATTGATATTTGAATACAAACCTTATAGGAACCGTATATGTGTGAAAATACAAAACTGAAACCGAAAACGAACCGAATAGAGACCAAACTGAATGAAACCAAATATGTGTGAAACAAGCCTAAGTAGGTATATTAAGTTCGACTGGGTTATTCTGAGCAAACTGATAATTTTTGTCCCTCGGTGATTTTAGGTATTCACTTAGTATTTTTTCCATTTTTAACAACAGTACTTGCTAATATCATGTGTTCGATATGTTTCAAGATCAATTTCGAAAAATCACAAGTCACTGATCTCTATAAAACACTGGATAGTGTATCGATACAAAAATATTGCTTCCATTTGAAGAATTGTTATATTATGAAGCTGACCACTTTTTTGTATACCAGTATAACTGTATAACTTGTAATACAAAGGAAATCCATTAAACAGACATCAATTCTCTGTTGGTTTCACCCCCCGAGATCTGTTTGCTAACATTTGTTGTGTTCGTAATTTAAATACATTCACTAATTAGTAAATGAAACGGAATAACAAACGTAAAGAGTGTGACAAGGAGGTAAAATCATTTTAAAAAAACGTAGAATATGCAATCGCATCCTCCTCATCATAATTATTCATTAGCTGTTTTGCTCAACTTGTTCGGTGTTCGCAAACTGCAATGATTTATCTCATTCCACTATGTAATTATACTAAAAAAAATATACCAAATGCACACAGTGAATAACTTAAAGATAATAAACAATAAAACAAACTTCCACAAAAGTTTATATTTTCATATCATGGTCTGTTCCCTTTCTTCAGATAGACATCTGGAAATAGGGATGAGCGATTTTAATCGATATTTGCAAAATATCGATAATAAAGATTTCGATGTTTTGCAACATCGATATTAACATCCAAAACATCGGACTAAAAAACAAACTAAAAGTTAGTACGAAAATGATTGATTCTGCTAGTAAAATCTAGATGGAGTGACTTTCATAGTTTTTAAGTCATCTGTAACATTTCGAATTTTTTGAAAGAGGAAATCATCAAAGGATCTCCCAAACCAAACTTAAAAATTCAGAACCACAACGAAACTTTCGATGTGCAAAAAGGCACAGATATAAGTTTACACATGAAGTGCCTATCAATTTTGCTTCCATCAAATTTTTTCAAAAGAAATATTTTTACATCGATATTCAAGCATTAATATCATCGATGCTCAGCAAGACGCATTTTAAACCACACAAGTTTTTGTACACACTTTTGTAAGCAAAAATATCTTGCAATATCGTTAGATAACAGTGTACACATGAAATACTTGCAATATTGCTTATATAAAATCTGTGGACGATATATTTTGCAAAATTCAAATTTTAGCATCGATTTCCACGCATTGAAATAATAGATGCTCAGAAAGACCCAATTTACACCAATGCAAGTTTTTGCACACAACTTCGTGTTTTGCAATATCGATATATTCCAAAAAGCCACAGAAAACAGTTAACACAAAATTCCTTGAAATATTACTGCAAAATACATATTTAATATCGATTTTCACGAATTTAAATTATCGATGGTGAGAAACACGCAGTTTACACCATGCAAGTTCTTGCGCACACCTTCGTGTGAAACAAGAATTCGAAATATCGGTTTTCAAAAAGGGCACACATTACAGCTTAACACCATGAATTGCATTGCAATATTTGTTGATATTCATTGTGCAAAATACATATTTAAACATCGATTTTCACCCCTTACACGCGGTTTTAGCATACAAGCTTCTGTGCATCATTATTTTGCAATATCGATGTTAAAGTTGAAATACCTTGCTTATGACTTCATATTTGTATGAAAACTTAAATCGATTTTAAAAAACTTAAGAAAAAATTGCCGGCACCAGAAATTTTTAAAGCAAAAATACATTAGAGCATAGCATGACGCATTTTTTGCTTTGGTCAAACAAAAAACTTAAACAAAAACACCTGAAAAAACATCGATGTTAAGTAGCATCGATGTTTTCGGTTCGATATTTATTGACATCGATGTTTGGTCTACGATGTTGAAATCCGTGTTGTTTCAATACCGCACATCCCTATCTGGAAAATACTTTTTTTTTTGTATAATTCAGACGTCAAATTATGAAGCCGACCACCTAATTGTCATCTTCAAATGGAAGCAAAGAAACTGTTATACATTATAAGGAATACACTATCCAGTGTATTATAGAGATCAGTGTCACAAGTGTATATATTTTTAAAAAACTGCTTTATACCTCAAATGTCACTACCGTACTACCGTGGCATGTCCCCAACCTGAGGTTACCAACTATGTCGTTAGAACTCGACTGTAATTAAAAAACAAAAGTTGATTTGGATCAGAATTTATGTCAAATATTTATAACTGCACTTTAAAGTTTCTTATTTTTAGAAGTTATAACTCATTTACAGAATATACAGTTTGAGTTCTAAATCTGTCCCAGCGTTTTGAGGAAAATAAAATCAAATAATTTGCTTTTATTTGCGTGTTCGTACAGCTGTGTTATAAGGTGGATTGTAATATACATGTATCGCTTCTGATCAGAATAAGTCACCGTATATTTACATGATAAGCAAACGACTCTTCAAATTGGTTTGTTTGATATCAAGCATCAAAAATTTTACATCATTTTGGCCCGAAAAAATGGTCATTATAGTGGTATGCGTTATTTAGAACACCATATACTTTTATTCATGTATCGATCTTTTTTTGAATAGAACTTATGTCGAATTCCTTTCAACAATTGGAGATCGATTTCTTTTTTCGGTTGAAAAGAATTTGTAAAAAAAATCAATTTTTTTATGTGATTGTGTGTGTTGGCCATTGACATAAATTTTGAGGCAAAAAGTAAACAAATTAATGGGCATACAAATACTCAAAAGTGCATTCCGAGTTACGCGTCATTCAATACGATTAAAAACAAATATATTTCCGGGAATAGTAGCAGAAATAGACAAAAATTGTTGTGCGCCCATTAAAGTTAAAAAAAAAAATCCAAAATCCATCAAAAAACACATCAAATGAGGAACACGTCGGCAAGCGCGCTCTTCATAACATCAATCGACTTTGGACACTTGAAATCGAAGTTCATTGATATTTTTATCACTTCTTATTAATTAAGCACTGCCATTTGATGAATTAAAAACTTTTCAGAGATATATTTGTTTTTAATTTATTTAAACGAACGAGAAACACTTTTGAGTATTTGTAAAACACCGCAGAACAAAACTTTCAACTCCAGAGAAATGTCAAATCTTACTAGTGTGTGTGAAAGTCTGTGTAAATCTTGCTAAGAACGAAAGATTTGATTAGTTTAGAAAAATTGATCTTTTCTTCTAAACAAATCGATTTTTTTCTAAACAGATTCGATTTTTTTGTTGTAAGGAATTTAACATTAGTAAACTCATCATAAATTTGTTCAGAAAATATTTTGACTATAACACTTTTCTTGCAAATTGGATTTAAGTGTGAAAATGTCACTACCGTGGCAAGTAAAAACGTGCCATTAAAGTGGCATTTCATCATTTTTACATGTAAAATCTGGTGTAAGAAAATTTACACTTGTTGTGCGACCACTACCAGCATTAACTTAAGCTATCATAACAATAATAATGGCATCAAAAAATTTTGAGAAATCTACCATTTTTTTCGTCAATTTTGCACTAACAAAAGTTTCAGTTTGCTGAGAATCGCCAACTTGTTGTTTGTTTTTCAATTTTCCTCTATGGGTTTTAAATTGAGGAAGTAATCGTTTTCGATTTTAATGAGTTTTGTTCTGAATCTTAGATGTAGTCATAAAATACTACCTCTGTACCAGAATATAAACTTTTCATCAATTTATTACCCAAGCTTTAAAATTTCAAAGTTTGATTGAACATTTAACATTGGTTGTTTTCCCCTATAAAACTTCTTTCGTCTGGGGGCCGGGTGGTGAGCTAGCGATAAAATAATGAGCTAAAATTTAACAGGATCTTTTTATTGATTTGGAAGAAATTAGGGCGCTCACTAACTTAAATTACACAATGACCTATTATAAGGACCACTCTAATATAACCTTAGATTTATGTACTGTAGATGGGAATGACACCCAGTTTACGGTTCCCATTGAACAGCAATGTGTCACTCAGCTGATGCCACAAAAAAAACATTTGGATTTGGAGGTTGGGTTATCTCTCACGAAAGTGACGTAAATAAATTGACCACCAAGATTGTGCTATTTGACCCCTTAAGACTTTTCTTGTGGAGTTTTCTGAATTCGAAGTTTATGTCAATAAGCTGTAATTTTCCATATCTGAGGTTATCACTCAACTTCAAAGAGTCATTGAAAATTGGGCGCATCGGATCAATTGTTCCATGGTACTTAGGAGTATTTGTATGTTAAAGCTAGAAAAAATATTTTTTGCTTTTAATTGTTTCATTCACATCGAAAATGGTAAAAACATAATACCATTTCTCATATATTTGCTCTCTAATTTAAATAAATTACTGTCCCTTTCTTTTAGCTAACTATCTTTCATTTGGCTATAACACTGGTCAACAAGGTTTTTGTTACAGAAACCAAAATATACTTTTTCAAAGATTTTTGGTGTGCTAAACTTGAATCTGAAGTCAGAAAAGCTCTATCGGATCACGTTTTTGAGATATTGCCGTTATAAAATCAAAACAACCGTTTTCAAAGATGTCTTTTACCGTGAGGTAAATTTGTTTAAACCAGTTTTTTAATGGTTTCTAAAATCAAGGCCGTGTCTAGGGGTGGGGCAATGGGGCAGTTGCCCCAGGTGCCTTGCCGTGAAAAGCGCAGTGCCATACCGCGAACAGCACTCCAATTCCGTGAAAAGCGCTGCCATTTTGTGAAGGACGCCGCTCGGTGAACTTATGTATAAGAACTTAACATTTTAATTGAAAAATTACTATTGCTTTTCTACTGAAATGGATTCGAAATGGAGAGGAAACAATATGATTCGATTTTTATAATCTCAATGGAAAAAATTCTAGCGGTAAAAAGACCGACTGATCTAATAGTAGTCAAAATTTCACGAAAATTTCGACAGTGATCGACATTTTATAAATCGAGATTTCAACAGTCGACATTTTAAAAGTCAAAAATTTGAAAAAAAGCATTTTTGTAAGATCATAAATTTGGGAATGATGTTTACAAGCGCGCTTAACTTCCTTTAAATTGTCATCAATCAAGTTAAGCGATTGTTTGAAATTGAACAAAGATATGTATGTGTTTAAAACAGAGTCTAAATTTTCCATAGAATAAAAAATACTCTTAAGTTTCTGTTAAGAAATGAAACAAGAATTTATGATACGAGTTTCGGCCCATTCCAAGCAAACATTTCAAGCAGAGCTTGGCGTTGTTCTTTAACGTAGAATGACTGACAGAAAAAAATGTCAAATTGCTGAAAAATCGTCAGACTAAAATGTAGAATTATATCGAATGTTTTGTATTTATGTATGTAGTTCTTGAAAGTCGAAAAGTCGACTTTTTGTCGAGTCGTGATTTTAAAGCTTCGAAGTTTTATCAAACAGTAGATTTTTAACTTGCGAGAAAGTCGATATAAACCGACATTTCTACTGGACTTTCTTGCCGGTCTTTCGTATGCAAAATATTGAAATGTGCCTTGGGAGTCTAAATTAATACAGTGGAAGTGACGATGCACTGAGTCCACGATTATTTATTTTATTTTTTTATTAATTCTTTATTCAAATTTTTGTATCGAAAAATGCGACTTCCCGGAGCTAGGAACGGCATGGCACTGTCTAAAATAACAAATTTTCTTCTTTTAAAATCTGTTTAAATCTTCCTAACATCTCTTTTCTTCTCTTAATCCTCAGTTCATTGCTAGCCTTTCATTTTTGATATAAAAATACAATACATGAGTAGTTGAGAACCAAAACTCGTTATATCCAGAGTTTTCATTTTGTGCAAACAGAAAAAAAAACTTAATAAGGCTAAATGATAGTTGCTAGAAAAGATTTTAGTTTGCATAATAAAAGATTTTTAAATCTTAATGGTGTAGTTAAGAGCAAAAATATATTGAATGATCCGTTTAAAAGATATTTAACAATTAAATTTGGATATGAAGAGTTTTGCTGCTAATGATTCTATGCTAATGATTGAATGATCCGTTTAAAAGATATTTAACAATTAAATTTGGATATGAAGAGTTTTGCTGCTAATGATTGGATATGATGGCCAGTTTCCACTCCATCCCCCCTCTCTCAATTGCACCCTCTAATATAATAGCACTACACTAGTTTCCAATCTTCAATGACCCATTTAAAATTTTTTACAATAAAAACCCATGAACGTTTTAGTTCCTTCTTAAATGACATAATCAATTGCCTATGATGGATAAGAAGAGTTTTGAAACCATAAACCTAGTGCAAACAATGGAAATGGAAAGTTCTGATGCAAATCGCACTGTGGATATGGAGAGTTTTGGAGAGAGTTACGATGTTTGACATCAATATTAAAGGGGATTGGAGGGGTAAGGCTGTCAAATTGTCCTTAAAAACTATTCAATATGCCCATCTTAACAAATCTGCATCATAATCTCAATTTTTGTTAAAAGTGGATATGATGAGTTTTGGTTCTCATCTACTCACATACTTCCTATGGGCAAAAATTTGTGGGAACTGGTTCTTTTCTCAACATGAATGTGTAATACACCGTTGAAAAGGTTATTGTGAGTATCTCATTTCATTATATGGCCATTAAGCTTTAAATCATGGGGTCCACGAGATATTCGGCTTAAAAGCACTCAAAAGAACAATAATGCAACTCCATATCTGGAAATTGTCTTCCTACTCAATATGAACTGAATATCTCGTGAACCCCATGGTTTAGAGATTAGCGGCTATATAATGAAATGATGTACTCACAATGTCACAATAACCTTTTGAACTATGTATGCCACATTCATGGACCAGCTCCCACAAATGCCTGCCCCAAAAAATGTTTTTTTTTTTAATTTCATAACGGCAATATCTTAAAAACGTGATCCGATAGAATTAAGATAGATTCGAGTTCAACACACCAAAAACCTACAGAAAAGAATATTTTGGTTTGTGTAACAAACAAAAAAATTAGATTAAATAAATGCTTTATTGAATCGTGCAATTTCGATCTTATGGGTCAAGGCTATAAACTGGATAAATTTTAAAGATCTGATGTGTTATATTTTTAATACAATCACACATTAAATTTCTAGGTAGAAAGTTCAAAAATGTTACCCTATAACACTAAATGAGTAGAAAGCAAAATGGCGGAAGCATGTGGAACGTTTTGTTGCACTTCCTTCCTATTTCACCATGTGTAGTTTTAATTTTATGCCCACGAATATGGCATAACGAACACGAAAATTGATGAATATATGGTGATACTTGCAACTGAATTTATAAGCCCGGGACCGGGGCGGAGCTTTTATGGATGCTAATAATAGCAACCATCATCACACCTTAAGAAAAGCAATTAATAAAAGAATTTTTGACTTTTGATCGGTTTTTTATGCAAATACTCCAATATGTGCATCGTGTGAAGCCATTGGAAACGATAGCAACACCATATACCATACATAGTGGCATATACAATACATGAGCCTTTTTATATAAAAAAAAGTTGCAGTTGATTGGAACAATGCTGAGAGGCATGATTACAGATATTGAAAAAAGTGCGTATACGCCCGAGTGTACATTTAAATGAAAGTAGTATATAACCAATGGTTTTTAACACAATGCCATGTTAAGAAGAATGTGTAAACAAAGAAAGAGGACAACAAAATTGGATTTCTTCTTTGATTTTTTGTTGCTGATAAAAAAAACTTTCGTAACTTTTCGTTTGGGCCTCAACCGGGCCTTACATCAGTTAATATATTGCTCGATATCACAAATTGCGCAGTAATATTGACCGTCTAAGGTCTATTTAGTATTCAATATTAAATAAAATACATAATGTATTAATTTCTTTTAATATTTATTGAAACTTCATCAATATAACAATGTTCACAGTTTTTAGTTGTTGATTAAGAATTATTGATAAGTTTTGACTACTAAAAATAAAAAACTGTGCTTAACTTCTTACGTAAAATTTTGAAAAAAAGTAGCAGTTAGGCTCCAAATTTGCAGTTTAATTTGCATTTCAAGAAAATTTAAATACCAAATTTTGAAGTCCTTATTTAAAAAAATCGAATAAATTAAATTTTCACTGTTAAGGTCACTTTGAAGTTAGCAGTACATATCCTTTTCTCAGTAACGAAGCTGATAAAGCTCCAAATTTGCAGTTTCTTATGCACTTCAAGAAAAAACTTCGAATTTCGAGTTTTTAGTCCAAATTTGACAAAAATATCGAAAAATTCACTTTGCACTGTTAACGTCACTGTGAATTTAGCAGTACATACCCTTTTCTCAGCAACAGAGCCACCTGAAAAATTGCAGTTAGGTCCCAAACTTACAGTTTTTCATGCATTTCAAGAAAAAACTCTGTTCAAATTTTAATTCCAAATTTGGCAAAAATTCACTTTGCACTGTTAACGTCACTGTTAGCAATACATGTCTTTTTCTCAGCAAATGAGCTGGCCTTACTTAAGCTTGCTTTCAAGATTCAAGGTGCATTTATTTAACATACAAATTTCTAGCAAAATTAAATAAGAAACAATTGCATATCATCTGTATAACTACCCGAAAATTAATTTAGGTTTTACAAAAACTGAACTAAAGTAAAGCATAACTACAAACTTCTAGCCAGCTCCATTGCTGAGAAAATGAATGTCATGCTAACTTTACAGTGCCAAATTAATTTTGCAATTTTTTTGTCAAATTAGAACTGAGTTTTTTCTTGAAGTGCATACAAAACTGAAAATTTGAGAACTAACTGCAAATTTATAGCAAACTTCGTTGCTGACAAAAGGACTGTTCTGCTAAATTCTTTCAAAAACTCTCAGCTATGACCCCAAACAGGCTTGAGAGTTTTAAGTTATCAGGCCCTGGTTCTCCATGAGCCGTTGAACCACCAAATTTAATTCAAATCAAAATATCCTTGGAATAAAACTTTCAAACACAGCTAAAGAGATTTTAAGAAATAGAGTTAAACTACTTCGGTAACTTTTTTTTTGGAAAATATGGAATAAGTTGTTTTTGATTCTAGTTTTCTAGTAGACATGTACATTGTGCATGTGCTCATGTGACCAATTCGTGAATTTTATTTACTACCGGCTTTCTCAATTGTTGGTCAAATTATATAACTATGTACCTAATTACTTCAGTGGTTTCATTAATGTATTTTTTTGTAGAATCGAGACAGTTAATTCAAGGAACAGTTCCATCACTGGTATCCACAGTGACAACATGTATTTGTGTTCCACCAGGATCTTGTGTTACACCAACGAATCCAACAGGAAATACTGATGGCAGTGGTCAAATTGACATTCGTATTGTAAACAATGTAAGTGCTTTAAGAACATTGAAAAAAAATTAATTTTGATCGTCATTGTGCCTTCTTACAAGTCGGATCCTCAAGCAAGATAAGTAAAGCACATCTTTCAATTTTTCTCTTGTTGCATTTTTTGTTTTACTAATAGGTTGTAATTTTTTCATTAAAGCCTTATCAATCAACTATGTCCCCGGTAACATGTAACTATGGACTCGTGCAGTGCTGTCAACCAGGAACATATATGTGCGGAAAACGGTATCCTCCACCCCCAGGCAGTATAGCAAACGCTCCTGGCCAAGCAGCATTTGGAGCTTATCCATGGCAGGTGGCTTTACTTACCACTGGAGATGTTTATCTTGGTTCTGGCGCTTTGATCGATAGAAGGCACATCTTAACTGCGGCACACAAGGTTTTGAATCTTCCGTAAGTCTAGTTTCTAAGTTTAAAAAGAATTAACGATCAATTAAAATCTTATGTGAAGGACTTCTTCGTACAAGGTACGCCTTGGTGAATGGGATGCAGCATCCACAAGAGAATCAATTCCAGCTGAAGATATTTCAATAAGCAATGTTTATATTCATCCAAATTTCAACAAAGACAATCTTCAAAACGATATTGCCATTTTAAGATTGAGTACTTTAGTAAATTTAGGCCAAAAACCAACGATTGGAACCGTTTGCCTACCAACGACACCATTTTCGGGGCAGCGATGTTATGTCGCTGGTTGGGGAAAGAATGATTTTGGTCCATCAGGTGCATACCAAGCTATTCAACGGGAAGTTGACGTACCTCTTGTGACAAATTCGGCTTGTCAAACTGCGTTACGAAATACAAAATTGGGACCGAATTTTATTCTGAACGACGCTAGTTTTATGTGCGCAGGTGGAGAAAATGGAAAAGACGCATGCACGGTAACTACAAAATTTGAATAGTAAAGAGTTTAATCACATACATACATATGCATAATGTTTTGTTTTTATATACATAGGGTGATGGAGGATCCCCATTGGTGTGTCAAAGAAATGGAATTTGGTATGTTGTCGGAATGGTGGCATGGGGAATCGGATGTGCAACAGCGGGAATCCCTGGCGTTTATGTGAATATTGCAACATATTTACCTTGGATTCAAAACACAATACTTACCCCTTAGTTCAGGAAGCTGGGACATGCTTTTCAAAGCGAATCAAATACATATTAAAACAAATACTTTCGTGTGATACAAAAATCTCTATCTATCATCATTCATTCAGACTATTCTATGATATTGCTGTTATATAAAACTTAAGTAATAAACTATGGCTAGTTTGCTATTAGTTTTATTTTAAATGACAAACAAGTGATTGGTTGGTAAGCATTTTACTTATGACCGACCAAAATTATGAATAAAGTAACGCCCAATTTCTTCACACAAGTACTAGACAATCTTATTACCCTGTCTTAGGGCCTGTTTCACATAGTCTGATTAAAGTTCTGATTAGTTATTCGACACATACATTCTGAGGCAGGGTCATAAGTTCACAAATAAAAAATAAAAAATAGTTTGTGAGTTTATAACCCATTCAGGGGGGTCATAACATAAGACAATATTTGTGAATTTTTCATTTAAAAAAGTCGTGTTTGTATTTTTGGATCAGTCGGTCTTTAAACCAGTCAAAAATTAGTGTCGAGATTATAAAAATCGATCTTATGGAATCGATATATGTATATCGATTCGATATAAAGTCAACGTATCTTACCCAATCGATTTAAGTTGCTCAGTAATGATAGGTAGCAATAATAGTTTTACAATTCAAATTTGTTTTTACCATAAATGGAGAAAATCACCACAACCTGAAAACTGGCAATTATACTGTTATTTTCGAAACCAAGCAACTTCAATTACCCGATTGTCTAAAAGGAACTTCTTCGCTTCAAAGTTTAATACTGGCCTACCTCCTAAGCAACTATGGGCAAACCTTCGTGAAATTGGAGTTGGGAAGCGGCAAATAACGAAATGTTTACATGACCCCGATGTACTTAACACCCATTTCATCACCACTATTCAATTACCTACTAGTTTTGAACCCGATGTCAACTTAGTTTACAACAATGATGATTGCTTAAGCTTTGAGGTTGTTTCCGAAGAAGAAGTAGTAAGCACTTTTAAAGCTCTAAGGTCTGAAGCAATTGGTGAAGATGGAATACACTTACGCTTCATAAAACTTATTCTGCCATACGTCATTAGTCCTCTTACGCATATATACAACCACTGTATTGCGTCTTCAATTTTCCCTAATGCCTGGAAAGCAGCCAGAATAACCCCTGTTCCTAAAAAAATTTTTGCTATCCTGCCTGCTGACTATCGGCCTATTAGTATTTTACCATGTTTGTCTAAGGTGTTGGAAAAAATACTTACAAGGCAAATAATTGAACATCTTACCTCAAAGAGTCTTCTGTCTCCCTATCAATCTGGTTTTAGGGCTAACCACTCTTGTTCCACTGCACTGGTAAAAGTTTTGGATGATATAAGACTGCAGTATGATCAAGATAATCTCACAGCTCTGTGCTTATTAGATTTTTCCAACGCTTTTGACAAGGTCGATCATACCGTTCTCTGTGATAAACTTAAACATTACTTTGGTTTCTCGAATATGGCTGTTCAACTAATAAAGAGTTATCTGACGAACAGAACACAACGTGTTGTTGTACAAAATAATTTATCACAACCTAAACTTCTAAAGACGGGTGTACCACAATGCTCTATTTTGGGCCCCATCCTTTTTTGTATTTTTATAAATGATTTGCCTTCAGTTTGTAAAAATGTTTGTTTTCATTTATATGCGGATGATGTCCAAATCTATCTGTCTAAGATCTGGTCTCATAGAAGACCTTATTTTTCGCATGAATGAGGATCTTTCTAATATTTGTAAATGGGCTGACATTAATGGGCTTACTCTTAATCCAGGAAAAACGCAAGCATTAATGATATCCAAGAAGGCACTTTGTCGTTTAGACCTTCCTCTGATTACATTAAATAACACACCAATATCTTATGTGAAGTCCGTGACTAGTCTTGGTTACAAAATAACTAACGACTTATCGTGTAGGGAACACATAAATTCTGTCGTTAGGCGAATATATGGAACACTTAGAAAACTCTGGATAGCTAGAAATTTTACACCAAAAGAAACGCGACTTCGTCTGATGAGAACTTTGTTAGTTCCAATTATATCTTTTTCTGATGTTGTATATCCCAAGCTAGATTCTTTGTCCGAACATAAGCTCCGTGTGGCATATAATGATATGATAAGATATGTTTACGGCCTTCGAAGATATGACCATATATTTCCCTCTAGCTCAACCATTCTTAATTGTAGTCTCCTTGAATATACAAATATCCGTAACTGTATCTTTTTGCATAAAATAATCCAAACTAAAACACCCCATTACCTTTTTGAAAAAATTCGGTTTTGTCTCTCTTCCAGAACAGAAAACATAGTAATACCTTCTTTTAAGTATCTTAATTCATCTCGACTGTTCTTTGCAAATAGCATTCGCCTTTGGAACTCTTTGCCAGTCAGCATCAAACAAATTAGAGAGGCAAACAATTTAAATGTGCAGTATTTAATCACTTTAGCAGTAATTTGTAAATTTGTATAAGCAAGAAAAGGAAAAAACACTGAAATATTGGAAAAGTAGTAGGTAATAGTTAAAATAAACTATTAATCTATTATATACCTAAGGTCCTCAATTTCAAAATCTTCAAGCACAAAATCTCCAATCACAAAATCCCCATATTTCTAGTAGGTATGTATAATGTACATATAATATCTAGTCGTTTTTCATTGAAATCTGAGATTTGATTTCAAAATCTAGGATTTCTGCCTTGAATAAAACATCTGGTCATATTTATACATTAGGGTGTCCGTTATAAAAAAATATAATTTATTTCGATTTTTAAATTTATATATTAAATATTTTACCTTTTTTATTTATTTTTTTTTTCTCTCGATCTGCAGCAGTTTTTGTTGTTTTTTTTAGTGATTATAACTAAATTTTAATTAAAAACAAATCAAAAATAAAGATATGAAAGAAAATTATAGTAAATTTATTTGGATTTTTCAAATTAGTAAATATATTTATTTTTTTGAATTTTTACTTTTTATTTTTTTTCTTATTTTGTTATATTTTTTTTTTTTTTGTTAAAAATTAATAGAAACAAAATTATAAATAATTTATTTCAGTTTTTAAAGTTAACTATGTATATGTTATGTATGTATATTTAACAAGGACAGTGTCCTCATACAAACTGAATGAAACACGTCTCCACGCTCAATATTTTGTATCAGAAATAAAGACATTACCATCACGTCCCATGAATCACATTCAATTCATAGAATTTTTTTGTACCGTGTTTCCAGCGTCCATGAATCATATGTGATTCAAAATATGAAAAATATGAAGTGTTCTACGTCCCTATACAAATTGATTCAAAATCGTCTCCACGTCCAACCTATTTTTTGGTTGAAAGCATTAAAGTTGACTTGAATTTAATGTTGAATTCCTTACAACCATTTCAAATCGATTTTTTTTAGTTGTAAGGAATACACAAAAAATCAATTTTTCCCGTGGGATTGTGTGTGTGTCATTTGACAGTAGCTTTGTTAAATTAAAAACATATATTTGCGAGAAAAGTTAAATTATTTGTGCGGTCATTAAAGTGAAAAAAAACAACCCAAATTTATTCAAGAAACCCATCATTCAAGGATTCAGGAACACATCGGCGAGGGCGCTCTTTATATCTTTAAATCGGCTTTGGGCACTTTGCAACGAAGTTAATTGATTTTTTGTTAACTTCTCATTAACTATTCACTTTTTTTGACGAATTAAAATTTGTTTTTAATATATTTGCTTTTAATTTATTTTTAAATGGACGACGAACACTTTAGAATATTTGTTTAACACACCGCAGAATAATTTCAACTCCAGAGAAATGTCAAATCTTGCTAGTGTGTGTGAAATCGATTTGAGATCTTGGTGAGAATGCAAGATTTGTTTTGACAGAATAAAATCGATTTTGTTTAGAAAAAAATCGATTTTGGGGTTGTAAGGAATTCGACATAAAGTAAAATAGATTTTTCACCTTAGATTATTTTATATTGCTGTTAAATAAAGAGTTTCATTTTATGTTCATATATGATTCATGGATGTAGTAAGTGTTCACATCATATCACTACTTCCAATGAATACAATATGGTCATGTAGATGCCTTGAAAGCAAATAGGTAAATACAGAGTGCAAACAATGCAATAAGGCATTCTACTTAACATGTTTTTACTTAAAACATAAATGGAAAAATCTCTAAACTTAAAAAAAAATAAATTATAATTCTTTGTTTAATTTTACCTCATTTTTGTATTACTTTCTTGTTGTTTTTAAATTTATTTGTTCAACAAAATATAAAAATTCATTGATGAAAAAATGCGTTTTCTTAAACATTTTTCTATTTTTGTTTTCAGTTAGGTTAAGGACTATATACTACACATTAATATTAAAAATATGTCTTTGAGGCAATTTATTCATGTAATACAGGCGTTATTAGGCGTGTCTCACCAAATAAAATCTCTGAGCGCTCAGAGATTTTTAAGTGAGACAAAAAATCTCACCTGAGCCCTGAGATTTTTTTCGGAGATTACTATGACGAAAATTTTTTGGATTCATTTCTCAATCTTCTTTCTCAGCGAAAAAGCTGTTCGTTTGACATTCAAATTTGCAATTTTTCGGTGAAGTTCAAATACTAAAACGATAAATAAATACAAAATAAAGGTGGAATGTTGATAAAAATGAAAATAAATTGAATTTGGTAGTATTTTTCATTCATTTCATAAATAGTCCAGTAACCTTGTAGTTTCAGGTCCGGTAGTTCTGATTTTTTGCTGAGTTGTTTATGACTTTCGCCTAGTAATAAATCTGATTTTTCGACCTCGAGCGCCGAACGCAACATTGGTAAAAACCAAAAAAACCGCGAGTTTTTGGCGTTTTTTTTTTTCTTTTATTGGCCATTTTAACCATTATATACGCCTTAATTTCCGAATAAAACATTGCTCTACGATTTCAACCTTCCTAAATTTGCTTCAATTTGAGCCCAAAGCCGGTTTTGTAGACATAATAGTTTCCAAAGGACGGCTTTTCAAAATATAGCAATACAAAATTTAAAACAACAAGTAGTATATAAAACAGTATAATAACAAAAACATGGTCTTTGACGTATACTGTGCATCAAAGCAATAGAGCGTGTAGATGGGGCCAAAAGAAGAAAACAATAGTACTGGATGGGGTGTATATATCCCCCCGTTTAGGCGGGAAGGCCAATTTTAAGAAAAGTTGACTTCAAATAGAAAAATAACTTTAAAAAAACAATGGTAATATCTGGTCGAAAATCCATTGCTCATCTTAAAGCCAGAAATCCATTCTTTAATTTTATTTTTAGTTATCTGAAGCAAATGTTTTAGTTCGAGTTTTATATGGTTGACTTTAAAAAATTATAACGTTTCTACTCATCCGATCTTACTGATTATAATCTTAAAATAAAGCCAACATGAAACGTTACACAGTATAAAAAAATCATTGAAAAGGGGCAAACGATTTCACACAAGGGGTTAATAAGCCCCCCTTCAATTCAATTTGCAGCATTCTAAATTCAAAAATTGATGAAAAATTTCACAATTTGAATTGATTTTTAGCTCACCTGAATGAAGCCCATTTAATTATTTTGAAATGGTAGAGCAAAGTTATAATCGCAAATCAGCCTGTAAAGGTTAAAATAGCCAATAACTGAAAAAACCGCGAAAATTTTTCGGTTTTATGCATATCTCACAAAGTTGCGTTCGGCGCTCGAGGTCGAAAACTTGGATTAGGTACTGGTAAGGCCAACATCATAAACAACTCATCTAAAAATCAGAACTACCGGATCTGAGGCAGAACCCTCCCACCCCGAAGAAAAAGGATACTAGACTGAAAACAGTGAAGTTGATCATGTTAATTTCAGTTTTCTCAAAAACTAGAAGTCATTTTAGCATTTGGTTTTCAGTTTTTAACTAAAAATTAATAAGGGCACTGAAAATCAAAAACAAAAATAGTACTTAATACCATAAAACAAAAAAAAATAGATTAACAATAAATAAATCTCAAAATTTTGAGTTTGAAAGTAAATTTTTCAAAAACTGTCAGCTGAAAAAACTTTAGATGAGCAATGGATTTTCGTCCAGATATTACCATTGTTTTCTTAAAGTTATTTTTCTATTTGAAGTCAACTTTTCTTAACCATTACACCTTAATTTCCGAATAAAACATTGCTTTACGATTTCAACCTTACTAAATTTGCTTGAATTTGAGCCCAAAGCCGGTTCTGTAGACATAACAGTTTCCAAAGGACGGCTTTTCAAAATATAGCAATACAAAATTTAAAACAACAAGTAGTATATAAAACAGTATACTAACAAAAACATGGTCTTTGACTTATACTGCATCAAAGCAATAGAGCGTGTAGATTGGGCCAAAAGAAGAAAACAATTCGCGGTTTTTTGGATTTTTACCAATGTTGCGTTCGGCGCTCGAGGTCGAAAAATCAGATTTATTACTAGGCCAACATCATAAACAACTCAGCAAAAAAATCAGAACTACCGGACCTGACGCAAGGTCTAATGTATATAGTTACTGGACTAAAAGTTTTGTGCTTTAACTTTTAAATATTTTAAGCAAAATTGAAATTTTGTTCCCAGAATTTCAGTACAAGAATTATAACACATGTTTTTTATATAATTGAAGGGAGAATCTTGTCCCACCAAAACATTCCGCCTCCGTCGACTTGACATTGAGTGCCCAGTGAGATTTTATTTGGTGAGACGCGCCTATTAAAAATATAAGTTCTTGAACCAAATAAGTTCTTGAATCAAATCTTATACTGCTATCAAACTGACTAGACGTGTCTTGTTTTTCTTATCTTAGCTATCAGTTAAAATGGCTTTAAATTGTTTTAAATGTGATAAAAGTATTATAAATAACAAAAGCTCTATTTCATGTGGAGTTTGCTTTTTAAATTTTCATTCTTCATGTACTTTACTGAGTGAAAATATTTTGGAGATGATAAATTCAAATCAAAATTTGTGTTGGAAATGTGATATCTGCAAAAATTATTCTTTCCCTTTGTGTTCATATGCCCATATACAAAGAGTGCAAATCTCAGTAAATGAGTTAAGATCTGACCTCTCTGAGATAAAGAATAAAGTTAGCAATGTAGAAGCCTCGATAAATACGGAGAGTGCAAAGTGCATAAACACAAAACTTAATACAAATACTCCGAAACTTGGTGCTGATAGAGTCACTCGCGCTAAAAAAAAGTAGAGATAATGTGAAAGACCCCTCGAGTTTGTTAACACCTAAACCGAAAGTACATAATTCTTCGTCTCCTATCGTCATTGCTAAACCTAACATAAAAAACTTAAATAAGTCTACCCTTTCCCCTCTTTCAAGAACAATACCAAATAATAAAAAAAATGATGTAAATAAATGCACAATAAACAAAGCCAAACCCATTGACAAAGTCTCTCAAAAGAGAGATAAAATACATAATAATCGAAAGTCGTGTGGAAATGGAATTGGAACTGCAGCTACTGCAAGTGCAAAAGTCTCTTCTACTGCGGTTGATGGTGGTTGCAAAGGGAAAAATCAAGGGGAGCCCGCTTATAGCACTGTTGTTGTTGACGATTTGCAATTGTCTATAGCTGAAAAAACAAATACGGTTGTCGTCGATGCCAATGCAAATGATTCTTTTGTAGCTGATGAGGGGAGTGGTGACGGGGACTGTCAAGTAATGCGTGCGGATGATGCAGGTGCTGCCGGTGCTTTCAGTAATGCAGAAAGTATTGTTGCCGAAAATGATGTTGTTGATTTGGTTGACGCTGGGGGTGTTGCTGCTGCTGTTGAATACGAGGATGCTGATGCTGGTGCTATGTTTATTAATGCTAATAATGTTGCTACTATAGATGATGGTGTTGGAGTTGTTGCGGATGATGTAGGTGCTGCCGGTGCTTTCAGTAACGCAGAAAGTATTGTTGCCGAAAATGATGTTGTTGAATTGGTTGACACTGGGGGTATTGCTGCTACTGTTGAATACGAGGATGCTGATGCTGATGCTATGTTTATTAATGCTAATAATGTTGCTAATATAGTTGATGGTGTTGGAGTTGTTGCTGCTGATGTTGAATCTGAGGATACAGATGCATGTGTTGCTGTGGATGATGTTGAGGATAATATTCGTTTACGACAGTCAAAATCTAATATCTGCAATGGTGAATCTGCACTTAAAGGAATTTTCGTTGCGAAGAAATTTGAATGGTTCCATTTATCAAGTTTTCTGACAACAACAACATTCCAAGCTATTATTGAGTATGCTGCTTTTAAGCTTAACATAGACCAATCTAAAATTGTTTGCTTTAAGTTGATTCCAGTCAACCAAAACATTGAAAATCTCCAAACCGTAAACTTTAAAATCAGAGTCCCTCTCGAGTGTGCAACCGCAGTAACTGGTCGCAGTTTTTGGCCTGAAGGGGTACGAGTTAGATATTTTAAAGAGAACCAAAAAAACTTGAAGCTCCCATCAAATTTCATCAATATAACCTAGACGTTTTTAAAAATTGTCCTGTTATTGACGAAGCTAATACATTTCGCATTTATTATCAAAATTGTGGTGGGTTGAGGACAAAAATTGATAAATTTTATGCTGCCATTGCTGACAACAGTTATCCTGTGTTTGCCCTTACCGAAACATGGTTAACCCAAGGTATATATTCGTCTGAACTTTTTCCCAGTAACTACCATGTTTACAGAAAGGATCGTTATACGGATAGTGTAAGCAGAGGTGGAGGCGTTATTTTATCTGTGAGTTCCAAGCTCATAAGCTTTCAATTATCTTTATTTAATGAAAATATTGAACAAATATGTGTTAAACTTGAGTTACCCTTTGCTGGTGTAAATTTATATATCTTTGTTTCTTATATTCCTCCTGGAAGCGATATAATTACATATTCTTTACATTTACAAAATATAAAAAAAGTGTTTGATGTTCTTGAAAAAAATTCATATATAGTTATATTGGGAGACTTTAATCTTCCACAAATAAATTAGAATATGAAACTTTAGATTTGCTGTTATCTATGAATTTAAATCAGATCAATTGTATAAAAAATGATAATGACCGTTTTCTTGATTTAATTTTTTTAAGTAATGAGCTTGAAGCTGTTGTTGAAGAAATAATTGAACCTTATCTTAAAAACTCTATACACCATAAAGCTTTACATATTCAATTTAATTTTTTGTTTCTTGATAAACTTAATTTTATTAAACGGGAATCCATATTTGAGTACGATTATGTAAAGGCTGATTATGTTGCTTTAAATTCATTCTTTCAAGAGGTGGACTGGAATAACTTTTTTGTATCTAATGATTTAAAACTATGCTTTGCGAAATTTAGAGAAAAAGTTGAAGAAGCTAAAATTGGTTTAGTTCCTAAAAAAAGGAAAAAGAGCAATGGTAGGCCTATTTGGTTTAATAAACGCCTTTGTAGTCTTAAAAATAAAATGGTTAAGGCTCATAAAAGTTATAGATCCAATGAAGCTTTCAAAGACATCTATAGACAACTTCGACAGGAATATGAAACATTGAAAAAAGTTTTGTATAGTCAATACATGTGGAGTTTGGAATCTAAAATCAAAACAAATGCGAAATCTTTTTGGTTGTTTCTTAACGGAAAAAGACAATCTTTCGGGTTTCCAATTAATATGAAATTAAATGATATAGTAACATGTGATGAACTTGAAATTTGTAATTTGTTTGCTGATTTTTTCCAGTCCAACTTTGTACTTGATAATACGACATTCAGAAGTGCACCAAATATTCAACCAATTACGAGTCTAGGTAGTCTTATTATAACTGACGAAGAAATTTTGGAAGAACTTTCTATTCTAGATAGCAATAAGCAGGAGGACTCTGACAGAATTTCCCCTTTGTTTTTAAAAATGTGCAAAGAAAGTTTAACAAAACCTTTGAGGAAATTATTTAACTTATCGTTAGAACAAGGAGTATTTCTTGATGAATGGAAGACCTCGGTAATAACACCAATACATAAAGCAGGCTCGAAGCAAGACATCACCAACTACAGACCCATCTCAATGTTACAAACAATTCCCAAATTGTTTGAAGCGATTGTTAAAAAACGAATCTATGTAAACATTTAACGTGGAATTTCCGATAGTCAACATGGGTTCGTTAGTGGAAGATCAACTACTACTAACTTATCTCTTTTTTCGCAATTTTGTACAAAGGGAATGGAACGAGGTGGTCAAGTAGACGTGATATATACGGACTTTTCAAAGGCTTTTGACCGAGTTCAACACGTTATTCTTTTGGAAAAATTAAAAGCTTTAGGATTTCACTCAAGTATCTTAAAATGGTTTCAACAATATCTTATTAATCGAAATCAGTATGTAAAGATAGGCAGTAATTTATCTAAACTAGTAAAAAACTTTTCAGGAGTTCCTCAAGGTAGCCACCTTGGACCTCTCTTTTTTGATCTCTTTATAAATGACCTTCCCTCTTGGGTGAACTTTTCTGGAAACTTGCTGTTTGCAGATGATTTTAAAGTATTTAGGCTTATAAAATCCATTAATGACTGTGAACTTCTTCAATACGATCTTAATAGAGTGTCTAAGTGGTGTGCTGATAACTGTTTGGAATTGAATATATCTAAGTGTAAGTTGATTTCTTTCTCTCGATCTCCCCGAATTATTCAGAACTCGTACATCATTAATGGCAAAGAATTGGAGAGAGTTGACAAAATAAAAGATCTTGGCGTTGTCTTTGACAATAAATTAACCTTCAATCATCATTATGATTATATTGTATCTAAAGCTAATAAATTGCTAGGTTTTCTAAAGAGAAATTCTAAGGATTTTACTGATCCACATACTTTAAAATCCTTATATATAAGCTTAGTTAGGTCAAATTTAGAATATGGTTGTTGTATTTGGAATCCAACGTATGAGGTTAGTATTAACCGTATAGAAGCAGTCCAGCGCAAATTCACGCGATATGCCTTAAGAAAGCTGAATTGGGTAGATAACGTTATGCCTTCATATAAACAAAGATGCCTTCTGTTAGGGATGCAAACTCTGGAATCAAGGCGTAAGCAATATCTTGTTATGTTGGCAAGGGATGTCTTATGTTCACATATTGATTGTTCCGACCTTCTTGCTCTTTATCCGATTTTTGCTCCTTCAAGACCTTTGAGAGAAAGAAAAATGTTTTTTTTACGTGCCACGTTTCTACACAAATTATGGTAAAAGTGACCCAGTTTCCAGCTCCTGCATTTTATTTAATTCAGTTTGCGATATAATTGACCTACATTTAAGCAGATTTTTATTTAAGAAAACTTTAATGTTTGTTATATGGTAAATTAATCGGTCATGATAGTAAGTTTGTATAATAATTTTTTATGGACAAAGAATATTTATTCTATGAATGTTAAGTACCTATTGTATATATACCTACTGTTAAGTCTAATAGAGATAATAAGCTCGATAGATGATAATAAATAAATAAATAAATATACATGAACCATATATGATTCATGGACGCTGTAAAAACGGTACAGAAAAAAATCTATGTATGAAATGTGATTCATGGGACGTAGAGAAGTTTTTTGACCAGTTTCTATGGGGACTAGAGAGGAAAAGAGATTAGTGTTTACATTAAAAACAAATAAACATAAGAAAAAAAAGAGACTGATATACAGCACTGTTTTTTCACTAACCCGCATCGTTTTATTTTCAAGAGGTGAACCATATGGGTTATGAGCGATGATTGTCCAGTTTATTGACACCTGGTAAGTTGCTTTCCACACCTACTAGTAGTCAGCGCAGGTAGCTTACTTGTAAGATCGATTTTTTTTTCGATTTGACGTTCAATGTATTTCCCATAAGAGAAATACAAAACAGGGTCTTATTAACATTATTTTTCCTAATAAGTATTATATGAATGGGTGTTCATATTATGAAGGCAATAGAATGGCAAAATATATGAGTTTATAAATCAAACGTAAAATATATCAAAACTGATTGTTAAAATCAGAGAATATGAAATAAAGAAGTCAATCCTCAGCTGTCAATTTGATTTGCCTACAAGCTGGAAGCGAACAGCTGATGTATTAGATTTGCAAAGGATTAGTGAAAAGCAGTGCAAAACGCACACATAGAATCAACTAGTCATTAAGCACATCATTCAGCACAGGTCTTGTTGTTGTTGCAATTCACATCTATTTCTTCGACACGAAATGAAATTACAAATACAACAATATAAACAAATGGGTTTTGGGGGGTGAAACGTACGAAGGATTGGTTTCTTTATTTGATATTCTCTGGTTAAAATACTTACACCGGTATTCATAAACGCAAATGAAACACAAATTATCTTTGATCAGTGAGTTAAGTGGCAAATCATATCAATAAATCAAAATTCATGGCATTAAGGCTCTCCCAAACCAACGCGAAATCATAGCGAATCATTCGCAAAAACAGTTTTTTGTTGTTGCTAAGCATTGTGTATCTTTCACATTTTGTATTATTGTGAATGATTTCGCGTCGTTGGCGAATGATTCGCGTTGGTTTGGGAGAGCCTTTAAACTAACTCACCAAAGTAGGTACATTAAACGAGTAATTAAGTTAAAAATACTTCTGTCATTGTTGCCAAAAACTAGAGATAAAAGGAAACAGACGATTGTGACACACATGCTATCTACAGCCTCAAATGAGAGAGTGTATGTGCGAAAGTTCACATTTAATGAGAAAGTGTATGTGCAGTTCCATAAATAGTCTTTGGAAAGAGCAGAGTTCTTGTTGATTGTAGTAGATTTTCGTTAAGTTTTTGAACTTAACGTGGATTAGCAGTTTATATTTTTATTAGCCGTTTTCCTTTGGAGGTGGCGAAGTACTTACGAGTAGATGAAAACCCTAATCTAGTACTACCAACTGCACATGCTCTCATGCACGAGTAGATACATTTTACATGTGAAAGCAGTTTGATTTGTTCCATTGAAAAAATCTGGCAAAGTACTTGCAAGTACTTCGCCACCTCCAAAGGAAAACGCCTATTGATATAAAATTTTAATTCGTGAACTAACTTCTGATTGACGTTTTAGTTAATTTGTGAATTAGAAGATATCTGAGCAGTTTTTATTGATAGGGCTGTTAAATTTTTGTATGAAAAATGTAAACAAACCACCTCTACAACTAGAAACAACAACAACATTGCTTGATTGAGAAAAAGCCAAACAGGACGTAGTTAGGATTATTTAAAAATTAATTGTTCTTTTTTCTTCGAAAAATATACTTATTTGTTTTTAAAACGAAGTTCTTCGAAAAGTTATTTTTTTTTTTGTGAATACAATTTATTAATAAAATGCTTTTATTTTTCGAGGATGTTCTAAAACTGAAATTTTTTTTTAATGATGTTATAGTGGGCTTTTTTGGTCAATTTATTTAGGGATGCAAATTTCTTTTGTATTTTGTGTATGAAATTTTTAAAATAAGTAGCATCGTATATCCACAATTTATATACAATGTAAGTAGCAAACTTTTTTTTGTTGTTGTAAAATCGAGTAGTGCCAAAGATAAGAAATACCTATTCAGATAATTCTATCATTTTTATAAAATTTACTAAAAAAAAAAAGAAGCTTAATAAACCCAAAAAAAAACAAAATTTTAAATCCATATATACAAAATATAATCAGCAAATTAAAATCCTCTATGTCTATATTATATTCAATTCAGGGTGTCATTAGCCCCAAGATTTAACTAGAATATAAAATACATTTTATTAATTTATTTCAGAAACGGGGGCAAAAGATTTCAATTATCTTCTTGTAAAGAAAGTAAAAATACACAGACGCAGGCATAAATAGATGCAAATATTACATAGGTACATTCGTCCTTACAAAAAAAATTACCACAAGGGTAACCCAGTGAGCTTTTTCCAATTATAACAAAATAATAAAATTGTATAAATTTTTTTAATAACTGACCCTTTCAATTAATTTTTTTCTATTTTATGCAAATATTTTATTAAATTGCCCCTCCCGTCCAAGCGGGGGGAGATATTACCCCTCCTATGGGATTTTTTTCTAGTTCCCACCTACATGCTCTGAATTTTGTTGGCAGATTTTACGCGAATTTTCTAGTATGCAAAAAAAGGGGAAATTTAATTTATCCCTACAGCGACTATAGGGGATGAAAATTAAAATCTGAAAAAATTAGGAATTTTTTTCTCTTCATTTAGAGCCGATTTGAGCCCATCTGGGATGACCTTTTTAACGACCACCCTAATGTATATACATTTTTTTTTATTTTGTATATTCAAAATGGGTATGGTGGACCTTGTGAAGGGTTTAGAACGACGAAATTTTTGTTCTGGGACATTTTCCAAAACTGAATTTTGAGATCCCGCGGCCGTTTTAAGGTTAAATTTGTATTGTAACTCAATTGGCGACGTTTCAAACGTGATTACGTATACGTTCTTCTTCAGGCAATTGATTATTTTAATAAAAATATTAAAACCAGTTTTCATTGGTATAGCAGCTTAATTGTTTTAAAACTTGAAAATCCTTTCAATGTCTTGAAAAAGACGTTCCGCAGAAACAAAATATTTTAAAATATTGAGTTACAAAATAACTACAAACTAGACCAACAGCCCACTTATAGTAGGCGCCAGTTATAGCTATCATTGAAACTCATAATTGAAAATTTTAATGATGGATTTTGAGACGCTTAGAAAGCAAAATCATTAATATTTTTGATGGACAAATTAAGCTCACAATATTAACCATAAACATCTCAATAAGGACATTGTGATAAATAGAACTCAAGATGTAACCATTAAATGCGAACCTTTTCTCCCCATTTTTGGAGATATTAAAACAAAATAAAACAAAAAATCAACAAAATTTCTCCTAAAAAAGAGGTTTACTTAAAAACTAATATCATGGGTCCTTTTGATCGGATCATCAAGTCTTCAGACTTAGGGAAAATGAGAAAGAAAAGGCGTAATTTCCTATATTGAAGTTTTAATGACCCTAACACATAAATAGGACACCTAGCTCGTTTTAACAACCCACCAGAGGCTGAGAAAAAACCTGCCAGATATTTGTACTAGATATAACAATGCATACCCCTACAACCCCTCATACTCATATTGTTGCTATACACCCACTCCCAAAGTCTGCTGTTGGCTCTTATACTATATCTAGATCTAGCTAGGAAAGTGAAATTTGAAGCAGAAAACAGTGTGTTTAGTTTTAAAATTTAATTTTTTTTAAATGTGCAGTGATCGGCAGTGTGAATTTGAAATAAAATAAATTTAATTGACCCAGTATAAAGTGTGATTCAGCACACTTCTGTGGCTATGGCTTTCCAACCATATAAAATTGTTCGCAATCGGTTGAAAATTTTTTGAGAAAATGGTACCAAAAAATATATAGATACATACATATATATAACACAATGCCATTACTAAATAGTAATGATAATAATAATAGTTTAATAGTACTTCCGTGCTAGTTGGTTTTTACTTTTTAATAAAAAGAAAATGAACCTTTTATAACAATATTGCTTAAGAACACATCCCGCTAATAACCACCCAATTTAATTGTTATTTTGTCTTGTATCCATACATTTGTGGGCCATTACAGAACTTGTTTTAATTTTCATAGTTCTTGAAATTAGTAATAGTTACACTGTAAAGCTAGACTGGGCGGAAACCAAACTCTTGTTATACAGGGTGTCCCGGACCTGAGAATAACACCAAGAACCACCCCCTTAAATACTTCTACTCAGGTCCGGGACACCCTGTATAGCCAAGTTTTCTAGTCAAATGAATGTTACAAATGTTTGCAACACAAGCCAACTCTTAACCACAAAATAAAAACACTTTTTTGTTTAATAACTTCATCTTATTTTTGGTTTCAATTTAAGTTACAAATCACGACCAGCTGACATCATGTTTGCTCAACTCAACTGCCAGTGTTATTGTTTTCAATACTACGAACAAAGCGTATGGCTTCAATAAGTTTTAGACAATATCTGTTTAGATACAAAATAAAATGTTGAATTTTAATAACAATAATTATAGGTATTGTTCCAAATATTTTTAAAGAAAAGTCGCATTTTAACGGAAGGAATGTTATGCGAATTATTCATGAAATTCATCCTAGCAAAATTCGATAAATCATGTTATTCAAAATGGTTGATTATTTAAGGCTTAAACAAATTGTATTCATAATTTATTTTTTTCTTTATTCATTCATGGTTAAAAAATGTTCTCATTCGAACTTTCAATTAGATTTGCATTTAAAAATTTATCGATCGATCTCACCAAATACCACATCAAGTGTTCCAATAATAGCCACAATATCCGCCAGCATGTGCCTCTTTCCAATCTTATCAAGAGCAGCCAAATGGGCGAATCCGGGAGCTTTAATTTTGCAACGGTAGGGACGACTTGACCCATCAGCAACCAAATAGACTCCAAACTCACCCTTTGGGGCCTCAATGGCGGTGTAAGTGGCACCAGGTGGCACCTGATATCCCTGAGTAAACAGCTTAAAATGATGAATAAGCGCTTCCATTGAAGTTTTCATCTCAGATCGTGATGGAGGTGTTACCTTAGCATCATCGGTTTTGATCTCACCTGCTGGCATTTGGTTTAGACACTGATCGATGATGCGCAAAGATTGTCGCATTTCTTCCACTCGGCACAGGTAGCGATCGTAGCAATCGCCTTTGGTGCCAATTGGTACATCAAAGTCAACCAAATCATAGGCATCGTATGGTTGCTGTTTACGCAAATCCCACTTAATACCAGATCCCCGAAGCATAACACCACTGAAGCCGTAATTCAAAGCATCTTCAGCACTGACGACCCCAATATCTTCCGTACGTTGCACCCAGATTCGGTTGGTTGTTAGAACATCTTCAACTTCGTCAAGACGTTCTGCAAACTTCGCGGCAAACTCGTATATATCATCCATCAATCCGATTGGCATATCGAGGGAAACACCGCCTGGTCGAATGTATGCTGCATGCATACGAGCTCCTGAAACACGTTCGTAAAATTCCATCATCTTCTCACGTTCCTCAAATAGCCAGAAGAAAGGAGTCAATGCTCCAATATCAAGAGCATGGGTACCAACAGCCATGATGTGATTAAGAATACGAGTAATCTCAGCAAAAAGAGTTCGAATGTATTTTGCTCGCAAAGGTACTTCGATGTTCAGAAGCTTCTCTACGGCTAGTGAATAGCATTGCTCGTTGCACATCATTGACACATAGTCCAATCTATCAAAGTATGGCAAAGCCTGAGTGTATGTTTTATATTCGATTAGTTTCTCAGTTCCGCGATGCAATAAACCAATATGCGGATCGGCTCGTACAACAGATTCGCCATCGAGTTCTAATACCAAACGCAACACACCGTGAGCGGCAGGATGTTGGGGTCCGAAGTTAAGGGTTAAGTTACGAACAGACTTCTCAACAGGCGAAATTTGACTGTTCCAGGGAGGAAGCTTAAGCATGGCAGAGGCTTCATTTGGATACATGACAGGGCCACTAAACTGCTTAAAAAACTCAGGATCGGGATACCATGTTGCAGCTCCACGGTTTTGATAACATCCATTGGCCGCAGCAGCACTAATATTGATTGGACTAAGGACAGAAGAAATCGCAGCCCTCCTCACAATGCCATTGATTGCGGAAAAAACCATTTTCATGTTGTTCAATTAACCAAAGTTATATAATTTCCGTGTTTTTAGTAACCGATAAAAGCGTTCTACAAAAAAGTAAATCAAAATCAATAATGATTTCACATAACTTTTTCATAACACTTACATTAACTATTTATCGGCCTTATTATTATCGAAACTATTACACTTAAATGTGAAATTATTAAATATTTTAAATTTCTGATTATGTTGCTGCTTTTGGTAGTCAGTTCAGGGAAAGCTACTACAAAGATAAGAAACTTCGGCTGTCACCTCATTCTGTCAATAAGCTAAAAATCAGCTGTTGTCTAATGAAAACAAGATAGCAAGTGTAGTATGAGTTAAAAACGTACACATACACATAGTTTATGGTTCAGCCTCCTTGTCACACTTGTTTAATTTGTATTTTTGTTTCACATGACCATTCATGGACAAGAAATTAAATTACAAATACAAAAGTAAGCAAATCGTTTTTGGAGGGTAAAAAACGTAGGAAGGCCTGGCACGTCATATGAAATTCATGAACAGAACTTTTCCGGACAATTTGTGACATAAATGGTTATCAAATTACAGTACTGTGGGAACTAAACATGCACGTAATTTTCAATACCAAAAAGTACTATACTCCAATTTATATTTGCCGCACAGGCCTTATGGGAGAGCTTTCTCAAAAACACTGGAGCCTGTTGCTGCTTTCACGGCACTTACGCTGTGGCCCCATTGGCAATTTTTGAGGCAATTGCAATTGGAATAGGAACGGCAATTTATTGCTTGGGTGGGCATTTTCATTGCCAGGCAATTTCAATCATCAAATACATATTATGTGTATAGAAATATTTGACTGCAAATAATAATAAAAAATATTTTTTATGTTTAAATGTTTTTTAACTATCTTCCTGATGCAAATAAATTTTACTGATACAAAAATTAATTTGCATCAGGAAAATAGTTAAAATACATTTCTTAGAAAAAATAAATGTTCAACTGAAAATTTAATTTGCTCAAAAAATTTTTTGATTCGTGTGTAGCTTTTGTGTTTCAAATCCGTTGAAAACATATACACCCCGATTACAGAATCCGACGAATGAACTGCGGAGGGAATCAGACTCAATTTTGACATTTTTACTATGAGCTAAATGTCAAAATTGAATCAGATTCCCTCCGCAGCTCATTCGTCGGATTCTGTAATCAGCGTGATAGTAAATAATCCATTTGAAAGAATTTTCCTGATGCGTTTTCCTGATCGCAATAACTGGCCCCTAATAAAAATAATCCAAGTTTTCGGCCTAGAAAGCCGCAGGGAACATGGTAAAAAATTCAATATTTTCATAGTTTTAGAAGAAAACATTGCTCTATTATTTGAAATTAATTAAATTTGCATCAATTTCAATGAAAAGAATCATCTCTGAAGACCTGAGAATTTCTAATAATAAATTTATATACATTTTTCGATCCCGGGATTTCAAAAATGTTTTTTTAAAAGTTATCTATAAGGGTATTCATTCAACAACGTAAACTCGTCGTAAACATCGTAAAGTTTTAAACTTCGTAAATCTTTCAAATTTTCCATACAAAGTGTGACAGAATTACGAAGTTTAAAAGTTTACAACGTTTACGACGACTTTACGCTGTTGTATGAATACCCTTTATATAAATAAAAACGTAAATGTACGTATGTGCAAAACCTAAAGCTGGATTTACACCTTCGTTGTTATCGTCCGTGTACGTTGTTCGTTTTTTCCCGTACGCGGAACATCGAAAGTGTAACTGATAACACCGAACACGAACAACGAAGAAATTCAAAGCCGTTTTGAATGTTGTATGAACTTAACTCGTTGTTTGTGGAACAACGTTCACCGAATGAAGAACGAAGGTGAAATAAATTGTGTTTTATTATTTAATATTGTTATTAGCCTTAAGTCCAATGCTGAAAACCAGACGGTTGTAGAAGTTTTAGTTTTTGAGAAAATTGAAAATTATGAAAACAACTTTTTTAAAATCCTTTTTTATGGGTAATTGTTACTAAGTGCTTCCGAAGAAAACTTGAATAACATATTTTTGTATTAAGTTAAATTAACTTTTATTTTATATAAAAAAACTGTTTCGTTTAGTTTCTAAATATATTAGTTAACTTTTACGTGGGAAATTTTTAAAGTTTCTTATTGACCGCAAACTATCGATAAAAATACAAAACACGATGTTAAATTAGTTAACCAACAAAAATTTTTTAAAACAAAGTATATTTCATAATTTTCAATTTTCTCAAAAACTAAAACTCCTAAAAACGTCTGGTTTTCAGCATTCGATTTAAGGCTTATGACAACATTAAATACTAAAAGAAAATTTACTACTTTATAGTAAGGGTATTCATGCAACAGCGTAAAGTGGTCGTAAACGTGGTAAAGTTTTAAACTTCGTAAATCTGTCAAATTTTTCATACAAATTGTGACAGAATTACGAAGTTTTAAACTTAACAACGTTTACGACGCCTTTACGCTGTTGCATGAATACCCAGTGTAAAATAAAAAATCAAGTAACAAAATTTTTATTTTTTTTTTGTTTTTAATGTTGAGTTTTCAAACGAATTTTTCAAAAATTGTTAACTTGATTTCCTATATAATGAATTAAAATTGAGTAAGGACATTTTAAAAACAACCACCTGCCTTACACCGTAACTTGCTTTCATAACGTCACTGGAATTACCGTGAATCAATATATTTTCACTTTTCCGATATTTCTGAGTAAATTGATCAGAAATCATTGATGTTGTAAGACAATAACATTGTTTTTCAATTTTTTGAATTTTCTACTGCTCGTATCTTTCTTAACCTGGCTCCTACTGAAAATATGAATAAGACCTTTTTTGTAGGAAATTTATTATTCTTTCATTTTGTAGTGTAAATTTTCCGCTCAAACGCTTAGTTTTCAAAATATTCCCGAAAAATTACAAAAGGGGACCTTTAACCCCCCCTCCTGCCTATAGCTCGCGGCTTTTGGCTAGGGACTTTTAGTATGTTACGCTTATACCTAGGAAATCGAAAATGAACATATTATGTACGAATTCGTGCATTTTTTGCTGTGTTAAATACAGCGAATAAATTCAGATTAAAGGCCTATTACCTCTCGCGAATCAAACCAAAAAGCTGGCAGATGAAACAATTTGGTATTACAATAGGCAAAAATTCCCCAGATGACTCGAGTCCAAACATAAAAATTGAGGGACTTATTGCGAGAGTCTATTCAAAAGCCGAATACACTTGAAATCGATTATCGGTATTACGAATTCCTATTCGTAAATATTTTTTATTTTATTTACTATGTATTTTTTTCTATTTGATGGAACTTTCAAATCCTTTTTAAGACATTCAATTTAAAGGCAATATTTCTTAGAAAGGTTGTAATTTTTTTTCAAGTTGATTTTTTTTCTTCAAAATTTGGCCTTATAAACACTACAGTTCTTTTTAATATTCAATACTCTTCTATCAATTTTTAGTCATATAGGTACTGAAAACCAGATACAAAAATATTTCTTAGTTTTTGATAGATTTTAAAAAACGAAAGGTCCTTTTTCCCAAAAAAAAAAACATGGTCACAGACACAAACAATACGTGGGAGTCAATATTGAGAGGAATTTGCCTGTCATTGCATTGCACAGTACACATATTATAATTAGATAAGTGAACTGTGATTGCATTGGATTCTTATCTGAGAGAAATTAATTTCGGCGGAGATTCACAATAGCACACACATTTTCGGGGGAAATATAACTAATGCAAGATTGTGAGTGCCTAGCAAAGTGGGCGGGCAACAGCTAGTTCAGAATATATTTTCGTTTGAATTTTTTCTCGGTTTCCTAATTAAAAACGCTTTTCTGAGTATGCAGAGACTTAACATTTCTACTTCGAGGTCAGCCTGGCAGGAAAAATAGGTTTTATGGTTGAAATGTTTTTATTTAGAACAAAAAATCAATGTTCTCAATATTTTCTCACAAAGCAGAAAATTTCTTAAGGAATAAAGAAAACAATTATATTAAAAACAATTTATAGTTTCTTCATTAATGGGCTCTTTTATATTTTAATTAATTTGTCAAATTTTGAAATGACATTTATCGGTGCATCTACCACTTTCAATTCTAACAGGTCAATAAACTAAAGTTCCATTTTTCTCAAATTAAATTTTAAAAGCTAATTTTAACAAACTGCATTTAATAAAAACAACTTATAATTTCATTTTGGTGGGCATTAAAATACCTGTAACGAACAAATTGATACTATTACAAATAAAAAATTGTTTATTTTTTTTACAAGTTGTTGCTGTACGAAAGTTGAATATTTAGCCATCGATCTCGGTAATCCCGGGATTGAAGCATTACAATCCCGGGATTTCTGGGATCTAAAAATCACTCGGGATCCTGGGCTTGCAATTTCTACCTTGATTTAACTACATATTTAGTTTCGATAAATATCTATCCTTCAAACCGAATTTTACAATCTAAAAAATGCTCGGCTTTAATGCTTCGCAAATGGATAATAGCAGTGTTTGTAATGCACTTTTATCTCCGCTTAAAAAAATTTTAAATAGTTTGATATACATAATTCTGTATTGTTGTTGCATTTAAGATGTTACTATTTTTAAGCGTAGATAAAAATGCACTAAGAAACAAGGCTAATATGACCAAATTCGTAAGCAAGATTGCAATTTAAAGCACATGCGAAGCAGAATACACAAAGAATCTACTGCATTTTAGTCTGCCTAAGAAGGCTTTAATGTTTGCATTTAAGAGCTCTTTGCTTAACATATTTCACATAACATATGGGTTCAGGAATTTGCCATCAGTTTTTTTCTAAGAATATTAAAACGAAATCGAATCGAAACGAGATTTCATGCAACACAATAATAATGAGCTTACAGAACTAAACGGAACAATTTTGCAGGGGCTCAACTATGTAACTAGATTCTACAATAAAAACGTTCGAATTTGCAAAATCTCAGCTCGCCAATTCTTAAGCTAGGGCTTATAAACGAAAATAGAACAGCGCTAATTCAAGATTCTCTAGCACAAAGTCGGAAGCACTAAAATTTTATCCTACTTTCATACATATTACCACTTATAATAAGCATTGAAAACAACTTTCGAATGGATTCGAAAGTAGAATAAAGTTACATAGTAGGGCCCCAGTGAAACAAACTACCTCAAAGGAGAAACCGTCGCATACAATTTTTGACTTCAAACGATAATATGTATCCGCTACGCATTTATAATAGTAAGTAAGCGCCAACTTTAACTTATGATCACGGAACTTAACAATCCACACATGTTTAAGTTAAGTCAATATCAACCTTGATTTTTCCAGATCTCCAAGCGTTTAATCACAATTCCATATCGAAATTTCGTTTCAAGCAGAAGATAGCACAAAAAAAAGTTGATACCAATTAGTTTTTTATAAGAAATTTTATACGTTTATTCAGCTTAGAACCTCAATTTCTGGAAAAACCATTTGTTTTTTCCCTCTTTGTATGTTGATTCGAACTTGACGCGTGTCTGGAAACGGTGAGTTTTCCTCTTCACGGGGTCTTTCAAATCTTTGGCTGCTTCCTTTGTTGACAACTTATCGAAGCTGATGTCATGTACCACATAACGAGTGGGCATCAAATGGTTGTAGTTCAATACCTTCAGGAAAGGCTTGATCTTAGACTTCTGCTTCAACTTAGCTTTTCCCATCTTTTTCGTAACTTTCCTTGGGTATCTATCAATACCAGCTACCAGAGCGTGTCCGAATTGCTTTTCGGCGTTACCGTCATCGTGTGTTTTCACAATGATAGCTTTGCGTCCAGCGTATCGTCCACTGAGAACGATAACGATTTTACCCTGCTTCATAATCTTCCTCATCTTGGAGCTGCAAAATGCAAGAAAATTTTATTAGCACTGAGCAAGAAGTCTACCCGCAATAACGAAAACCAATTATTTTCCACTTCAAAGAAATATCTATTTGAATACAAAAATAACAGATGACATTTTTGATTTATAAAATCCGTATTTCCATGGAAAAAGAGTAAGAAGTCCCTTACCCTCAAACAAAATTTATTGCAATGAAATATTATTCAAAATTTAAATAGTGTGGTTTAAAAATTAAGATATTTATTAACTCAATCAAATTGTTTAATAATTGGTATTCGATGGTTCGGATTTTAGTTTTATTATTTTTTTATACAACTTACAGGTCTTATGGCTGACCGGATATAGAGAAAGAGGAACGGGCTGTCAGTTGTCACTTGGATTTGACGGATGAGCCATTTTAGCCCAAATTTGAGCAAATTTGTACAGCACTGCCAGACCATGGAATTATGTTTGTACACGGTTAGGTGTGTTTTTTTGAAAGCATGGGGCCCAATTCCGCAAGAGTGAAATGATTTTCCTAGCCCTATTCTCCCCATCATCATCACTGATACCTCACAAGTCACAAGAAGTGGTGAAACTGATTTTGTGACTTTTTCGTATTCTCCCCCTAAAGTCACAACTTGTGAGAGTCATTAAAACAACCGAAACTGTGATCTCCTCCAGAGCAGGTCACAACTCACAATTTACTTGAGTTTCTACAAATCATTGAATTATATTTTTTCTAAGGAGTCGTTATGTTCTCTGTGCGAAAGAGAACAAACTGTATGTATTCTTTCATTTCTTAAGGCCTAACTACATTCATTTCACTTCTGTACAAAAGTGCAAAATACAAATATATGCAAGCGACACCTTCCTGCGAAAAAGAGTATGAAATTTGAGTTGAGCTGAATGCATTCAACCACGGAATATGCTAGTTCAGCAACTATTATCGATGTGAGGGACATCTATGGGTCAGTTTCTTAACTGTTTATTTAGATGTAGTTGTGTTTCACTTTTCTGCAAAAGTAAAAGTTAGGAACGCTCTAACTTTTACTTTTGTAAAACTTGAGATAAAAGATAGGATTGAGTAGCTTATTGAAAAAAGACAAAACATTTTTTCACTTTTGTACAAAAGTGAATTGAATGTAGTTAGGCCTTTAAGGCTCCCCCAAACCAACGCGAAACATTCGCCAACGACGCGAAATCATTAACAATAATACAAAATATGAAAGATACTTAATGCTACACAACAACAAAAAATCGTCTTTGCGAATGATTCGCTACGAATTCGCGTTGGTTTGGGAGAGCCTTTATACTACGTTTTCATTAGAGCTGAAATGAGGTAATTTCGCAAATCACAGAAAAAGAGTTTTCATTTGTAATTTGGTAATTTCGTTTGACAGCTCATTTCATTTTTGAATTTCAACTGGCTGTTAATCGCTTTTTGTTGTTGTTTTCTTTTGTCTCCTTCCATTGCGCTTTGACATTTTCATACAAAACCAATTCAGAGCTCTTCAAACTGTGGCTAATTGGGTGTGTTCGTTAGGTTTTGACTTAATTTCCAACCTTATTTCGTGCAAATTAGGTTGAAATTATCTCATTTCGAAATGTGAATTTGTATGGGAAATGAGATGATTTCGTATCGCGTTTGGAAATTTTCAACGAAATTACCTCATTTGGCCTAATGAAAACGCAATATTAAGCATAGTACGCAGATCGAGCTAAAATTTCGCTCCCTAGGGGGGTTTACATGGACCAACATGCTCGACAGCATGGCTCGATGGAAAAAAATAAATGTACACCCAACTTTGCGTTTACATGGAAACTGATGTTGTCGAGCATCATTATTTTTCATTTTTCGTAACAAACGCACCTGCGTGGCTTGCAATTTTTTTTTTATAAATTTCACTTTTTATTTCCCAAACCTCTGGTAAAGTCTCTTAAAATGCGAAAAACTGTCTCCAGAACTCATTATTTGTTACTGTTGCCATTTTTCCCCGTCACCATGGCTAAATAATGCAAAAAAAACACCGATGTTGTTGAGCATCTGTTTACACAAGTTGGCTGGTTGGACGAGCCATCAAGTTTTCAAAACATTTTGAAAACCGTCGAGCATGTTGGTCCAGCAGTTGGTTTTGCGTTTAAATGATCAAGCATGGCTCGACAACCAACCATGTTGTCGAGCATGTTGGTCTATGTAAACCCCCCTAATAGAGTGTGTACACGGATAGCCCGATTCTCCCCCTTGTGAGGAATCACAAGTCACAAGCTCTTGTGACTACTCCTTGTGAGGATTGTTGTGACTCGATAACATTTTGGTATTCTCCCCCTAGTAGTCACAAGAAAACTCACAACGAAATTCACCACAGCATTTTGTTGGTAGCTTCTTGACCGATGAGCGCACACATAAACAACTCTACAAGTAATCGCAACGAACTTAACCAACACACCCACAATATGTATTCAGTTTATCTGTCTCATAAATACAAAGCAAAAGAATATCGCGCCTTTGTCCTATAGAGCTCTTTAACAAATAGCAATATATCACTCTCTCTTTCATTTAGAAACGTCAAAATCAGCATTCGGGCGGAAATGTCATATTGACATTTGTGCATTTGCATTGCTGGAATTGTTTTTTTTTTGCTTTGCACTTTGAAATTTGACACTTCCGCCCCAATGGAAGCTGTCACTCTTGAAATTGACAGATTCGTAAAATTCCCTATTCTTTTACTTAAAGCCTAGTACGCAGATCGAGCTAAAATTTCGCTCCCACATTTCTCTCCAAACACCAGCTAATATCTAAGCTAAATTTTGATATAAGATTTTGGTGGAGATTACTTCACAGAAAACAGCTGTTCTCTGAAAAGAAATTTTATTCAATAATTTCACAGAATTTTATTTCAATATTTCAAGTGAATCTAATCAAATAAAATCGATTTTTCCCTTTGGTATTGATAAATTGTTTGTCCTTGAAAATTTTTCGTTCTCAATTTTGATTTCCACAAAGTAAAATTCACACAAATATAGTAAATAAAAGAACCTGTCACAATTTAGCTCGGGAATTAATGTGCCGAACAATTATTTCACGCGCTAAATTTTGTCAGATAAAAGCTGTACAGTAAGAATTGAAAATTTGATTTTTTAGCCGGAGCTGCGTACCTCTTGGCTAAAATGCTTGGCTAAATTTTAGCTTGTCTAAATTTTGGAGAGAATTTTGTATGGGAGCGAAATTTTAGCTCGATCTGCGTACTATGCTTAAGAAATGAAAGAATACATACAGTTTGTTCTCTTTCGCACAGAGAACATAACGCCTCCTTAGAAAAAATATAATTCAATGATTTGTAGAAACTCAAGTAAATTGTGAGTTGTGACCTGCTCTGGAGGAGATCACAGTTTCGGTTGTTTTAATTGGCCAGTTTATATTTCTGAGATCTCAGAGGGCTCAGAGGACTCTGAAATATAAACACGATTCCTCACAAAAATTTCTCACTTTTCCCCTTAAAAACTGAGACTGAAATTTTTTGGATTCGCTTGCTCAGATATTTGTTGTCACAGTAAATTACATAGGAAGAAAAGAAAAAGAGAGTTGTTTTGACTTCTATGTGAAGAATTGTGTTTATATTTTATCCTCCTGCTCTGTCATAAAGCGGAGAAAAATTACTGAGCGCTCAAGAAATATAAACTGGCTAAATGACTCTCACAAGCATAGAGAACCTATATTATCTAGAGTCGCGACTCGTACCCGTCTTGCCTGAAACACCCGCAAATTTTATTTGAGCTAATTAAGAGAAAACTCTCTTAAATTCGCTGTCCGTGAATACGTGTGAAGTGTGGCTAAAAAATCAAAATGTCAACAGTAGCTCAGAGAGGTGACAGTTTTTTTTTTAATTACCAAAAGTCAAAATGACAGTTCACGGATCTTGGTTGCTGAAAAATGAAATAATAATGTTGAATTATTTTTTTTTAAATCAAAAATGTGGATTTTTTTAATGAAATAACAATGCAAAATTAAATTAAAAGTGATCAACAACATCAAGAAACCTAAATTCGAAGTGGTCGATTCTATGTGCAAGCCAAGCACCAGCATTAGCTGATGATTAGGTACATACTTGCAAGTGTTGGAGTACCAGAAACACGAGAAAATTATGCAGATATCATGGAACTTCGTGTATGACAAAGAACTAACGCGTCAGAAAAATGAGAATCCGCCTGTGAGCGAATCAGTCATTGAATAGGATCTCTTCAATTCCCGAAGATGGACATTATAGGTATATGCTATGGCTATACCTATATATCCCATCATGGAATTCTATGACCAAAGGCTAGTGGACTTTAACCTCATTATTTGCATCTTTTAGCTGGCCTAATGAAGAAAAGCTTGTGAGTACCGTTGAGAAACCTTTGAAGCAATACATTGAAATAAGAAAACAGACTCAAAAAACGGTGTGACTACGGTCGATCGCAAGATCCACCAAAATGGTCGTAGTAAGTATCCAGACCTAAGAAGTCTCGTATGTCATTAATTAATGTCCAAATGGTTTAAAATGTAGTAGAAATTTCAATTCACAAATCGCTTAATTAAAAAATCGTAGTTAAGTTCCAACGATTCTTCGATGACATTCTAAATGTTTATATTGTTTTGGAATTATGCAAGAAAATGGTAAGTTTTCATATATTTTTTTTTACCAACGGCAGTTTATTATTTATGAGTAAATTTTTCATCTTACCAGTACACGGAAGAAACTCGTTGCTTCAAAAAGTGTTTCAGCAGTTTCAGAAAATGTGTCTTCGCCAGCGACCTTCGGTAGCTGCCACCATAAAAGACCAAACATCATCGATTTTAGGCAATGCAGTTGAATGTAACAAAACTGCCTCAACCGAGCTTCCAGGAACTTCTGGTTGTACTTTGGAAGAGCCGATCTCAACGTCGCAGGAGCTCCCTCAACCAATATCATCAGTTGTTCACCCAAATGAAAGCAATTTAACGAGTATCACCGAATTTGACAGCACAACTGACTACGAACAACCGCCTTCGATTTCGGCAGGCCGAGGAGTTTGGGATATGATTTCCTCAGAAGTGGATTCCACCACAGAAGATTAACTGTTCTGCGTTTCTTCAGAAAATGCTACTGATTCAGCTTTATCATCTTTCTGTGGTCTCTAGCTCTGCCCTTTTGGATTTCAGATCTCCATCATCAACAGAGTCACAACAACCTGCAATAAGCAACGGCAATCGCAGATTTTCCTTGCTTCGGCATCCACCTCAATGGTAACGTTTCACCAGAATTACTTTTCTTCATCGTCACAATTCTTGAACTCCACCAATAGCACTGCAACAACCCCCAATTATGTTTAGTTTTAACAAATAACGTTAATTATTTATACATTATAAATAAACCTCATAAAATGTGTTTTATTGTTAATATTATAATCATGTGTATGTATTATATTATGTTTGCTTTTTTCCTTCAATAAAGTGCAAAATGGTTTATAAACAAAGTACCAAGTCAATGATGGAGTTGCACAAACAAAAAGTCATAACAGATTTGAAGTTAGGTAATCTGTTCCTCAATGATAGTCTTCATGATAAGATTGGTGACTTCAGTTTGGCTACACGTACCAATCGAATATGAGGGCGAACGCAAAAAGATATTAGCATCATACTTCATAGTTGTACGTCATGACTTTTTTCAAATACATAATACATAATATCCTATATACGTTAACGCTTTGGTCAAAATGTTGTCAGTAGTCAGTATAAAAATTAAAAAAAAACATGTATATAAATTATGAAATAAAACACGGTTGTTGTTTTGTAAAGATACATATGTATGTATATGATATCCCAATCAAGCCGCCACCACAGCAAATTTTCTGTAAGTATTGATAAACGTCAATGAAATTCCCTCACAGTGAAAATAATTTTTTGTTTGAACAACAAACTTAAAGAAAAATGTTATTGAAAGAAATTAAACGAACTAGTATCCGCCCTATGGTCGAAACTCGACCATATAGTATAGAGGTTTCAAACTCCCTCTGGAGTACTCTCTCCCCATTGTGCAAGTGTGTCGCTTGGGCACAGTGCAAACATCTAAGGTAATATACAGCGCATGTTGTCAAAATTGTATTTGTGAGAAATAAAAATGGCTATTCGTCAGACACGTAAACGCAATACCAAATTTTAAGACATATTTTGATAAATGTATAGAACTGAACAAAAATTGAAATGCTAGTGATATTACCTTTAACATAATGTACTTTGGTTACACAGGATCCTACAACAACAGTAGGTAGTTACTTCTTATCTACCTTTTGGGTAGCGATCTGAAACACGATTTGGACGTGCCTATGAGATGAGCATAGTCACCATCAGAAACTTTTTTGGTGATTCGAAACTGAGTCGTGATAAAAGATCAAACACGTTTAATTTTTTTTTTTTTTTTAAATCGAGGTTTCAAAGGATATGGTTTTGCTTTTTAACGTTAATTAACGTAAAAGACGTCCTCGTTTCTTGTTACTCTTGAAAACATTCTGCAATGCGTCGATACAATTTTTTAAACTCTTACTACGCGCCCCCTAGGCATCGACAATTGACATATTGGGAGTACCCGAAAATGTTGTATGATAGCTTCACCGTGTATTAGTGTTTTATAAACGGAAGATGCATCGATGCATATAATACCAATTATATTAATTCACTTAAAGCTGAGCCAGTATTGAAACCATACTTACCAAACTCCTGGGCATTGACAGATGTTCCTGATGAAAGCGCTTACAGAATTGTTTCCATTGTTAATGAAATACATAGCTGGGTATTAAATTCATATTAAAAAAATACAAATTCACTCATTTTCAAACTTTGTTTATAACCTGATTTTCAATATCACTAATCCGATGAAAATGTTTTAAGGTTTTTAGTAGAAAATCCACTTCTCTGAAATTTGATGCTTTTGGCTTTTTGACATAATTGCCTAACTTTTGCACAAATTTAAAACATACTTGACATTTTTTAAACATACTTGAACCCTGAAGCTTGGATGATCTGTGAAACTGAGGTTTGAGTTTTGAAATAGAAAGTGAGATATTTAAGTAGTAAGTTCTCAATTTTAATAACATAATTTATTCTTAAACAAAACAACCTCAAATATAATCTCGTAAAAACATGACAATTTTCTTAAATAATCTGCTTAAATCTTTTAACATTAATTTTATTGTTTTTTTTTTATTAATTTAAAGAAATACGAAGCACAAAGTTAATAAAATATAAAATGATGTTTTCTACATTAACTACTCTCTGTGACAAGACATAACAAACACACACACGCATCTTCAAACGGTGTCCTTCAACTTGTAACCAGTAAATTTCAATAATTTTAAAATTTATTTTCTACTTAACCATTACATTATTAATTTCCTGATAATTCTCTATGAACAATTAAATCCCAAGTATCCTTCCATCGTAGTTGTGTAATTTGATTTCCAGTTAGTTTTTCAATTCCATAAGTTAACGGCAAGAGTTTCATATAAACAATAAATACTTCAAAGACCCACGTTATAACAGCCAATCGATATGCTGGTACGAACCAAGAATATGTCGTAAATCGTCTCAGCAAAAAATCAATATGCTCAAACATATAGCAAAGGAGAAGCATCTTGAATAGGAGCGATGGCATATAATTGTGCAAGAATAATGTACGCTCCACAAAGAAATAAGGCAAAAAGTGAATTAGATATCCACCAACAAATATATAACCGATTGCGAGGAATCTTTGCCATTCGGTTGGTGGAAGATCGAAGGCCAAACGTTGTCTTCGGATCAAATAGAAAGCAAGAAGTCCAAAATACAAAAAAATTGCCCCAGTTGCTGTATACCAAATTAAAATGTTCCCCAGCAGATGAATTTGTCCATTGGATATTTTGTCCACCCAATAGGATATTCCCTTATCGAGAAGAGGCCATTCTAATGGTTCTGAGCTATACATGTGGGACGAGATATCATTCTTTGTACTCCAAAGCATTTTCGATTGTAACTCGAAGAATTTATCCCAAAATGAGAGCTTGGTTTTCTGTGTTGGAATCATTTCAGCATTAAGGAGTTGTCGTTCCCGTTCGCGTTGATCTTGAGCTGATAAGAAAAAAAACAGTACATCATTATAAGAACAGAAGCATAACAATAAGCGTCTTTGGAGCTTACTTTTGGTGTATCGGTGCTCCTCAACGTTCCAAATAGCATTTTTATTGTTAATAATTCTATCACCAACCACTTCATGCTGATTGAACCCCCATTCGGGAAGTTGTTTGCCACTAAAGCGTAAAGCTACTTCAGTTGTCACATGAACAAGTCGGATTTGCGATTTTATAGCATGCCAAATGGGTCCCTCCTGCAAGAGAATATATTTGTTGAGTGAAACTACTGACATGGACAAAACCACATATTGAGGATTTTAGATATTTTCGTTTCAAACTCACCGTGTCCTTGTTCAAGATCTCCCCCTTCCACAATAGCTGTCCTTCCATGTGTATCTCATAATCAATATAACATGTGATTTCTTGGGACGATGGAGTCATTGGTGCAGCAACATCGTGGGTATTTAAACCCTGGCTAGTTGTACCATGAACCAACTGAATTATATCTCCATCTTTAATTGGATCCATCTCCAACTATCACAATAGTTATAAGCTGTTTCCGGGTTGTACTTGATTATTCAGTGCCGAAGATTTGATACACCATTGAACACATTGGAGTTTTTGTCCTCCGGCAACAGCTGCAGCTGGTGTAGGCTGTTGTTGTTGGGCTGCATTGACTAAATTATAATTGTTATTGTGCACCGAGTTTTGAGTGTTGTTTTGATGATGCATTTTAATTGGTGTTCCCGTATTGTTGTTGACGCCACCCCCATTGA